>WAAF01010795.1:720551-995246 GCA_013400475.1 Tricholaema leucomelas
AGCCATTTGTGATTATACCCTTAATGTCTTCATAACCGTGTAAGAATAAATATTAACATTATAAGTTTAGTGGTTGGGGGTGACGAGAGTGCAAAATATTGAAGTTTAATAAATATATATATTTTTATAAATATCCTCTTGCATTAATGAATTTCTCCCCTCCGCGACACCATCTCCCCCACGACCCATGAGAGAATGTTCCCAGAGAGAAGCGAAGGGAAGAAAGGCAGAGAAGAGAAGGGAGAGAGATCAGTCAGGCACTGTTGTTTAAGCTGTGATATCGGAAGACGGAATAGAGTAACAATGTGACAATATCCTGAGATGAGCAGGTCCATCCCCCTGGGATGGGCTTCTGTCCCTGTGGTTTTGTTAAGGGAAACCTGGGATCTCTCAAACTACTACAACAACTAGGTTCTAACAATGTCCTAAATGATCTGATTTTCTTCTGTTGATTAGAATAAAACATCACCCATGAAGGCGATACATACTTCATTATCCCGATCCTTCTCCAGAAAATGACGGGCAACGTGACTGGGTAAAATATTCCGTAGCATGTTTTCATTGTGCTCTCTCAGCTCCTTCATTTCATTGATTTCTTCTTTTGCTTGAACACGCCACAGAAAATCCAGCCTTGCTGTGTATTCAAGCTGTAGTTTCAAGAAGAAAAAGGGAAAAAAAAGACAAAAAAGCCGACAACTGGAGAGTAGATATTGCATTGTCATCTTGGCAGGCTGCTCCCGCCAGCTAACAGCCTTCAGTGATGCTGAAGATCTTCAGCTCTGAAAGAATTTGATTTCATCTTCAGCTCTGAAAGAATTTGATTTCATTGCTAGGAAAAGGTTATTACTTTGCTTTGTATGTGGTAAATGTCTTAGAAGAATCTTGAGGAAAATAACATTTGTCATACTGCTGCTATGGTCATCAGCTAGATAATGTCACAGAATTATTTTCCTTTTAAACACTTCTTTATGATATAGATAATGAAGTCAAATAGGAGATAAGGTATTGGAAGTTATTTGCATTGGTATGAAATAAGTATGTTCTCTTTTTCATATGTGTTTTCACATGAAACAGGTTTAATGAAAAAAAGAGCATTCAAAACACTTTGCCCAGACAGGTAGTTTACTTCTCAAGGACAAGCATCTTTCAGCAAGACTATGTATAAAAGCCCAACACATGCTCAAAGAGGACTTGTAAGTCTGTGGCACAAAAATGAGGTACTGCTACTTTTGGTACATGCAGTTATTTACGATTTAGTATTTTAAAAGGCACAGAAAGATGTGTTATTTGATTCCCCCTCAAGTACTTTGCTCCTGCAATCAAACCTGCACAGAAGCAGTGCCTAATACCCTCAACTACAAACCAAAGATAAATGTTTTTTCAGAGCTGTATGTGGTGTGTGCAGTCATACGTAGAGACAAATGGAAGCTATCTGATAGCTGAAGCAGGGAGTGTGCTGAGACATCACATTGCTTGCTTGAGAGCCACGTGTGTCAGCACATGGTCAAGACCAACGCTGCCAGAACATTTGGGTGTATTACACTGAAGGACAGTTTTGAGCAAATTTTAAGATATATGACACTGTAGCTTGCACAAGGGGTGAATTATTGAGCTACACCCTTACTGAAGAGGATAGAAATATATCTGCGTGCAGTACACTAAAATGGGAAATATACTTGTGAGGTGATCTAATCAGAGCAAATAATCAAACATCCAGCAGAGAGATGAATTTTACAATTGCAAGAAACAATTGCAAGAAACAATTGCAAGAAACAAAAGATCTGCCAAGTGGAACTAGGATTAAGGAAGTGGTTGGGATACAATTTGTGCACCAAGGTGAAACAAAGGAGTTTGTCTGCAGTGTGTGGGAGTGTCTAAGAGGGGATTTAGGCATTGTTTAGTGATTCATCTTGTTCACATTTTTCATTACCAGCAGTCACCAGTGGCAAATTAAATGAAAAGCGCCTTGGAAGGGAGCTTATAGGTTGATTGTACTCCAGGGAGCTTTCCTTCCTAAAGAGCTAAAAGTGACCCTGGCTTGATATATACTTCCAAAGTTAGTATGCAGTTTTACAGTTATTTCCTTGCCTTTTGGATGCTGTTGCCTTTATAAACAATTAAACTCTTTTCTAGTCCAAATATTTTGATCTTCCATTTTGCGATTATTCATTCCCATGCCAGATCATAACTGATTTTTATCTGTACCAGCTGACTAAGAAGGCAATATTGACTGCAACTTCACAAGGACTTCTAAAGGAATCGCTAAAGGTTTTTGAACAGGAGCTGCTGGTGGGTTCAGAGTTCTTTAATGCTTCAGATATTTAATGCTACTACAATAAGAGCTTTGCAAAACCATGTAGTACAGTTTTTCACAGATGATTTTTTTTATGCTGCTCTACAGGAAAATTTGACATCTCTAAACCTATCTCAGAACAGCAGTAGCTAATCTTTACATTTCAGATAATGTGATTCTGGTTATTTATCATCACATTGCATCAGCAGCGGACAACCAAGATGACACTTTTAGATCAGAGATAAAAGTGCACACTACATCAGAGGTTTGAAAATAGAAAATATTAAGATGATTTACCAACTGCTATTTGTTAAAACTAACACAACTATAGGGTTGAGTTTGGAGTTTTTTTTCCCATTGTGTAACTAAATGCTCCTGAGAACCATGGTGCCAAGAAAAAAATACTGTCTGTAGGAAAGATCTTGAAATGCCCAAATTTTCTTGCCTTGATATGCAGCTCTATAAAACAGCCCTAATTTCAATGGTGAGTGAAGAATAGAGAAGATGTATTATGCTGAGAACCTTACATTACCTACGTTCTCAGAATGCTGTACAACCCAACCTATCTGCAGACGATTGCCACATACAAGAAAAGCACAGGTAAGGATCAGTGTTTGAGGAAGAGTATGTTCTTCATTAGAGAATGAGAAAGGAGGATTTACATCCCAAAAGAACACTTTCAACCACTGAAAACAGTGATAAAACGAGCAAATATCCTTTCTTCGTTGCATTAAAATCTGAATATGGGAAGGATAACAGAGACATCTGAAGCATAATATTATTATGTGTGTCTCTTCCTCATTTTTTCTCTTTTGGTTAGAACAATCTTGTCTTAACTTTTCTTCAGTCCTCCCCTTTTCCCTCAGATATGTATAAGGTTCAGAGTATCATACTTGTTGCAGATAAATTATTGTGTACGGATGTTAGTCCTTCCCTTCCCACAAACCTGTATAGAGCTAAGCCAGAGCCCTGATGCACAGAGGTTATTAGCTGTGTTTGCTCTGTCAAAGTGCAAATCTTCCTTTGTACCAAAGAGCCCCAGATACAAAGGTGCAAACCAGACGGTCAACATTTGTCTACACCAGAACATTTATATGGTATGGGCAAGATCTACACTGAGATCTAAAATTTAAAGGAAACCAGAAAGGATATTGTCCTTTGCTTTTAAGCCTTATTTTTTTAGGTCTAATTGAGTTGGAGAGATCAGAGGGACTGAGTTTGCTGTGGATAGTTTTATTTCCTCTCTGCAATCTTCAGAGTCTTCCCTTTTAAAGTCCTAGCAGAAGGTTTCATTCAGGGTTAATGAGCTGTTTGCACTGTGTGTGTTCACTAGAGATGCATTTCTAGAAAAGAACACTGTATATGGTATCGTATTCTGGTAAGTTATGTTCATATAAAATCTTCTACTTATGACATTAAGAAGGTAAAGCACATTTTACGACAGAGTAAGTCCAGCCTCAACATCCTCCACAACACTTATTTTTTTTTACTTTTTCTCAAGTTTAGTTTGCAGAAACAGTGCTCTAAAATATATATTACCTGTATTAGAAAAAGATGTGGTTTTAGATGAAATTGAGTTTCTAGTAGGGAATTAGTCTGTTTAGCCTGATGTTGTGTAACAGCAACACAACTACTTTAAGTTACAGGTTTAGCACCTGAGACCCTTGCAATTTATTGCATGAAGTACAGGTAAGATTTATTCTTCAACATACTTTTGCAGCTTGTGAGAAGCAAAGCTGTGCTGCAGGACAACTTTATTGGACTTACAGTGCTTCCCATCGACTCAGAGTATTGATGTGAGTTTTTCTTCATGTGCTCTGGATAAAACTTTTATATTTTTTTTTCAGCTGACATCTATACAGATGCCTTTAAGTTACCACTATAATGAGAAATTAAACGATACAAGGAGACATTCCTGGCGACTGCTGTTAGGTATTGTTAAATTGACAGAGTGGCTGCATGAATCATTTGGAAGAACATCCAGCAGTCACTACATCTCAGAGACCATTTCCAAGGGTAGTTTGAGTGCAGCCACCCTGTTTTACGGAACAAGGAAGATTAATAAGCCTGAGAAAGACTGTACTGTGCTGTGTTAACAGGTCCCTGGGATGGAAAATGCTCTTAAACACTTCAGACCAGACTTTTGTGTGAGACAGACATTTACACTCCGAATTGTGATCTTGAAGAGTATTGTCTAGATTATGACTAATCCTTGCTCTACCTAAACTCCTTTGGTGATTTTTAGTACTTATTCTCACTTTAGATGATTCTATAAACTTAGATTTGTATCTTTGTATGTTGAGAACCATTGGGAATATTATAAGGCTTATCACAAATTTGTTCAGCTCGTATTTGTTGCATATTTTTCTTAAAAAGACTCTTTGCTAAAAGTCTTGATAAAGATATGCCAATGTACAGTGTTTTCCAACAAATGTAAACATGGGTACAAACTGTACATCATCTGTTACTTCCCCTACTTACTCATTCCTCATTTCCACAAAAGGCAGATATAAAGGAATAAATATTAGCATACTTATGTGTTGCTTTCTATTTGCTGTTCTAAGGAAGGAATGAAGCCTGTAAGTATCCACACAACTTTTAAAGTTATTGTAATATAGTCATAAAATTCGTAACATTTCCTTATTCATCACGGTAACTTTCCTCTCTTATTGCATCACTTAAATTAGGACTAAGAAGTGCTGGTATTAATCAGCCTAATGCTCCTGAATGGAAAATCTTTAAGCAAGTTAAGCATGCAGGACAATATTTAAAAGCAGCTGTGGTCTTGTTTCCTTTAATGCAGTGGTCCCATTTACATTTATGTGACCAGAAGCAACTTGAAGTGAACACGCTTGACATTCAGCAGCCTAGAGGTGGCCAACCAGAAACACTGTGAAGAAAACATCTGTCTTTAGGTGCCTTTTACTCAAAACATTTCTTGTTTTAAATCTTAATTTGTCATACTTTGCTCTCCCTCTGCACTATATATGGCTCTTGAAACACCTAGTTTCTCCCTTCCTTTTGAGGATATCAATCTTGAAGATAGGAGGCCCCTAAATCCTGGTTATGATCGCAGAATCACAGAAACATTCAGGCTGGAAAAGACCCTCAGGATTACCAAGTCCAACCGTTATCCCTACTCTACAAGGATCACCCTAAATCATATCCTCAGGCACCACATCCAGGGTTGATGACTCAGTCACCTCCCTGGGCAGGTGATCTAGGTCCATCTGAAAAAAATACTTGCAAGTAGCCTGTGATGCAGAGAAGGTGGTGTTGGTGCTTAACTACACTTTTTCTTCATTTCCTCATATCTGTTGTTTTCCCTCTAGGGACATACAAAGATATTTAATCTGAGTTTTGTTATTTACTGCATTTTGTTCTCTTGATTTTTATTTTATGTCTACCCAAATGCACTGAAGTTGCCAGATGCTACTGGAATTGTACCTATACTTAAGATAAATGAAGTCCCATTTGTTCTTTCAGTTTCTACTAGAAAACGGTACATATTTTACATAGTGCTAAATATAATATTGCACATTCCCTAAGAATGCTAGGCAGTAGCACATGTGGGCTTTCTTGAATCAGATTATGAATATGCTTTATTACCTTGTTTAAGATCATATGCTGAATAAAAATGCAAAGTTGGCATTTTGAACATAATTACTGTTGCATCCTGTAATTGCAAGTGATACAGGGAATGGTTAAAGCAAATGTTTGCCTTACCTGTTGGCCGTGATAAAAAACAGCTAAAAGGAAGATTGCCATCAGTAGTAAAGATGCTTCCTTTGTACCCAGGAAGTCTGTGCTGAAAAAATAACAATAATTAAAAAAAAAAAAGTAATTGAGTTTGTCAGTATTGTTAGCTCTTCAGAAGTTTAATTTCATAATACACTTTGCAACTTGTTGTTGCTCTTTAAAATATGTCCCATATTCAGATATGTAATTAATCAGTAACTAGTTCAAGAGAACAGGAGCACTCACTGTTTGGAAACAAGCATATTAATTAACTAAATTGCAACCTACATAGGTACACAGAGGCTTCTCTTTTAAATCTCATATGCAAGCTGTGTGTCAGACAGTCACTTTTCCTGGCAGCTCGGTAAAAAAACATGAACGCCACAGTCCCTGTAGAGTACAGGATACAGGATCTGTATGGAAAAAAGTTGAGGCTGGAGCTGAAGAGGGAAACTTGGAGATTGTGAAAGTAAATGCACAGCAGATGGGCCTAGATGTAAAAGATTAACCCTAAGGCAGGTGCCGAAAGTTAAACATCCCTGTATTGTGAAAAAAGTTCAGAGAATATGATTGATGAGTTAAGGGAGGAGGTGTGGATGAAAGAGGGGGAAATGGCAAACACTAACTAGAACTGGTTTTACTGAGCCACAAATCAGAGCACAAGGAAGGAATGTTTGCATATGTCACAGCAAGTAAAGGCAACTCTTGCAAACAGTAGGGAAGCTAAGAAGAGTCAAGCAGGTTCTGCCTGCATAAAATCTGTGTGGAATTGCTGAGATGCTGTGTGTGGAGCATGAAAGTGTGACAAAACAAAGTGAAGGGGGTCTAGAGCAGTCAAAGTGGGTTTCCAATACAAGGAGAAATTGCAGTTATATGTGAAGATGTCAAACCGAAGACAGTAAGTATATCTCTAATGTCAAGGAGGGTTAAAAAGGAGTTTCTCAGGGGAAAAGACATAAATGAAAAAGCTGAGGAACTAGTAGGGCAAATCTTACAGTAAACCAAAAGGGAGTAACCACTAAATTTGGAGGCAAATTGAATACCGACACTTGGCAATTACTATGTTGAGGGGAGATGAGGAAAATTGAGGAAGTAATTAAAAGCTGCTTAAAGCTTGAAGTTATGAAAAAAAATTTGAAAAGAAGTAAACAAGGAGTGGAAGCTGGAAGAAACTTTGGAACTCTCTTCTATCTATGCTGACATCTAAGAATAAAACAAATTCCAGACCTTGAACCCATTTTTAAATTTTCTGAGATAGAACCTCACAAAATTTTATTCTCAGAGGACTCTTTGTAGACTGGTTAAAGTCAAAAGCCTCACAGGTCTTATTTATGAACCTGTCTGTGCACATCGCGATAATGTAGCTGCAGCCACAAATATATGAGTTTCATAGAGATCTGTAAAACCTTTGTTCAACTGATTGTAAAGCTAAGAAAGCAGATATGTTTCTTGGCACACAGCCTTGAACCTCAAGCTTACTAGTGCCAAAGCTGAAGTTCAGAACCCTGTGCCACTCTCAAGCATCTCAACTGAATTCCTTATGTCCTGGGATGCTGGCTATGCTAGAGGGTATTCTTGTCTCTCTCTTACAGTTCTCTAATAAAAGTCAATAAAGATTTCACTGACATAGGGAGTAGAAACTACACTGTTTTCTCTCTGTATTTTGTTCTATGATTGATTAGTGACAAAAATTAGAGACAATGATTATGACTTATACTTCCTGTTACTTAGAGTATTATTTACTGCCACTTCTCCTGTTTGCTGGGGACTGTTGTGAATATGCTATATGTCTTATCATTAGTCTGTAGGATGATAACTGGCATTAGGAAAAGGAATTACATCCTAAAGTTTTAGTACCTTGTTACTGTAGGAAGCTGTTAAGGAAAGATGCATGCAGAGACACACTATTTGTAAAGATGTGGCTGTTGTGAGAACCAATTGTACTGCAAATCCATGATTTTCTGTTACTATGAGGATCTTTGTTTTGCACAAACTTAAAAGCAGAAGCAATTGTAATACTAAATTGGTCAAATCTAAAAGACTGGAAAAGTATTTTCCTGAATGAGCTAAATCCCTGATGCTTTGGAGTCAATTATTGCAACACTTAATGCACCTCTGACCCTGTAAATTATTGTGGCTCTACTGTCCTTCTCTTCAAGTCCTCTTCCTGGGAAGGAGACCAGGAAGGAGTAGCCTCTTAAAACTCTTCCCCTGAAAAATAAATTGTTCGCTCCTGTTCTCTTAAACGGAGGTGAGAGTTTCAGTCAGTATCTCTGAAGGTTTCAAGGACAGAAACAAAGAATGTAATGCATATTTTTAGCAACTTAGAGTATGGGAGAGGCAGAAGACAAATGCTGCTCAACATTTAAATATCCTCATGAAATGAACACTTTGATAAAAAAAGCCTGAGAAGTAATTGCATTATCAAACTTTCTGGATTAAGCACTGCCTTTTATCCATCACTCCGTACTTTACTCTGACACTATCCAATATATGTATACTATGGCAAGACATGACCTTATTAAAAAGCAGTTCCTAAAGAGGGCTGTAAAACACTTACTCTCCATTGTGGTTAAAGCTGTCATACTGCAGAAAAAGGGATGCATAAATGGTCTCAGTCAGCAGAGAATAGATTGCAATCATGATGAGAAGCACTGCCAGCTTCAGGACAGAGTTGAGACGAAGAAAGACTGCACAAGTCACCATTGCCAGTACACCAGTGAAGACAAAATACTGAACAGAAGACAGCAGTGGTTATTTTTGGTGAGCAGTGAGTACATTTTACCTCCATAAATATCTGCAAAAATGATCAAGTGATCAGAAAAAAAATAAACTTGCTCTGGACTTCAGTGCTCAGCTAAGTCTTCTGGGAGTACTAGGCACTTGGAAAATAAGGATTTTGCTAAAACAGAACATAAAATTACAAATTCTCTGTATTGCATGGCACCTCCATCTTAGCAGAAACCCTCCCCTATGCCTTCACGGCATTTTTTATTCTATTGGAAGGGAATGGGCATCCTACATCCTACAAAGAGGAAAGAGTGAGATGCTGCGTGGAGTCATTTCATAATGAAAAGTCAATTGATAGAAAATAATATATATTCTTTTGAATTCTCAACTTTCACAAGACTCACATCGATCAAGTTGAGAGAATCATATTCCTGCTTTAATCGTAGGATCACGAAATGGCCTAAGTTGGGAAGGACACTAAAGATCACCTAGTTCCAACCCTTTTGCCGTGAGCAGTAACATCTTCCACTAGATCAGCTTGCCCAAAGTCCCATCCAACTTGCCCTCCAACATTTAACTTTCCCATGCCAGATGAAGAGAGGATAAGACAATGTTTGGCTGGTTTTATTAAAAAAAAACAAACAACAAAAACAGGTCTAGCTAAGTTACTCTCCTAAAATGTGATGCCTCAAAGTTTTACTCATATCTAATTTTTTGATCTCATAATTGCCTCATTTTTCTCAATGATTAGTCATCTGTCAAATGCAATCCATGCAGCTGATACTGGATATAGAGGGACAATCATGGTCTTGAGCTGCTCAGATTTCAAACAGCAACATCAACACACACAGTCCAAAAGCAGTTTAAAATAATTCCTATCATACAACTTTAGGAGAGACAGCATTCATTTTTCTGAGTACAGCTTTTCTGTCATTTGGTTCCTCTGTAGCAACGTCTACAGCCCTGTGATTTGCCACACACTGCCGGCAATATCATGACACTACCATATGACTTTCTAAGCAACCTAGTTTTAGATACACATGACCAAACCATTAATTTTTTTTGCCTGCTTGCTCATCATAGTGAGGATTTTTTTTCTTCCAAATGCAAATTTAAATAACCACAGCTGGTTTTGCTATGTAAGAAGGATTAGTCTCCATTAACTACATATGAATTAAGTAATGGTTAATTGCTCTAGGTTCGTTGTATTATTGCTGGATGTGTTTCCAGTATGAAGGTTCTGTATGAAGTTCAAAGGTTGAGACCATGAGATTAAGTTCTTCTGTAATCGCCTCTGCTCTTTCTATCAACACATGGATCAGCAAAGGCTCATCTTCACTGGGTTGGTGAGTCATCTGACTCAACTACCAGTACACAGGTCACAGATTTCAGATAGTAGTTGCCATGTAACCTTTGTGGATCTGTGCCTCGGGTTCAAAAATGCCCTCAGAAATACCTCAGGATAGGAACAGATGTCTGTAAAGGATGCAGATGAATTGAATGTCTGGTTCTTCAGGGCTACTGGTCTGTCAAAGTCACACCATAGCTGTAAAGAAAGAAAACAAAATTAAGGCTATATTATGCATTCATGACTAAGCAGTTGTGCAGCTGGCTGGCTGGGGTCAGGGATGGAGCTGGCTGAGCTGTTACTCTCCATGCTAGCTCGTTAACTGACACCAAGGACTAAATGGACAGCAACAAGATAAACTGTGGGTATAAAACAGAAGAGGGGGAGCTATTCATGCTACAATCATTCAGCATCTCATTAGCCTTCCTATACTCTCTTGTTGCCAAAGTGGAAAGATGAGATCTGAGAGTTTCAGAGAGGTGATATTAGACTTCTAAGGTATCTTTCACTATGAACTATACAGAAAATTAATAAACTGGGAGCACAAAATCAGGCTGCATGGGTGCACTTGTTTGCATGCAAGTTTTTTTCTGCTGTGTTGCTATGGACAAGATCTTTCTAGATGCAGGATAAATTTTCCATGGCATCATGAAGAGTTGGCTTGTGCCAAAACATTATATGGCCCTAGGACTGCAAATGTGAAGGGAATAAAACAAGTCATCCATGCTGCAATGGTTTTGAGAATGTATTACTTCCTTTTTTCTGCTATGACTTGCTTTAATTTTAATGGTATTTAAAGCCAAGTGCATTGAATACAAACAAAATAGCACTGTTGAGTTGCAATACATAATGGCCTTAGAACAGAGAAAAAAAAAGGCAATTAATGGTTTCATATTTTGACAGTTAAAGCAGATGGAACCTCCTGTTACACATATTAACTCAATCTGGATATTGATACTAGGTCATTTCATCAGCCTGGTATGCACAAACTAGTTCCCCTGTCCTTTCCAACAGAGTTAAGAGTTTGTTTAACGAGGCCAAATTTCTTATAATTGAATTGTAATGGATTTTGAATTTGGAACTCTCTTGTTTGCTCTTTCAGCAATTCAGTCATCTCTGCAATGCAGCAACATTATGTAGGCTGTCTGTGCAGTCCTCTGTGACAACAGATAGTTAATGGCATCGTCTGTAAGTTTATGAGGTGTACAGCGAGTCTCTGCAGGACAGACTGCCATGAAAACCACTTTGGGTGCCTTTTTAAAAGGCCTTCAGAATCAGAAGCTTTATTCTAACTTTATAACAGGATGAATGTACTTGATGTAAAGAACCACAAGACTCATTTATTCCCTTGGTGAAATCAAAACCTTATGGCTCTCATCAGAAAGTGTCTGAGTCTTAGTCGCTTCCAAATGGGTGCATCTGAACTCAGTGGGTGCAAGTCTGAACTGCATTGCCTGTTCTTAAATGCATGCAGGTCTCTCTTAAGCAACCTATTATTGTGGCAGAATTTTGACATACAAAATGATGAGGTTATATGAATGTTGTGACTCCCTGTACAGGTCACTCAGTGACTCAAGTCATTGTCATTTCAAATATATTACAATAAACATTTTCCTGCATTCTAGAAAGCCACTAATATGACAGCAAATAAAAACCCAACATTTTTTTGAGTGTTTTAGGATTAGCCACCTGATAAGATTGCAGTAGACACAATCTTTAAAAATAATCCTCAGGAAATCAGGAGAAAATCTCGTTCTCATTGTATCCACAGCATGGTATGGAGAGTCTCTTAGAGATCACCTTGTTTTAAGAACAAGATTAGCTTTACCAAAATATTTCCTAAAAGATATTTCTCAAACACAATTTAAAAACTCTAAATTGTACAACACTCCTTAGTGGTCTGCACCATAAGGTACCTCAGTTCTTATCTGCAGGAAGTTTTCAGCCCTATTGAACTTCCTGTAGTTTACCATATTTATATTTTCTCTGTAAGGATAGCAATCAGTGGCTACATTTTCTCCCTCTGACTAACTCTCTTATGAGTGATTGCATGTTATTACTGAAACCCAGGTAGATGCTGAGCCCTTGCCTATTGGTGACCTGAATTTAATCATGGAAGAACAGCAACAGAACTTAATATGATCTCATATCTGCTAGCAAAAATCTATCAGTGAAATACTTCACGTTTTTCTTGGCTAAGGCTTCAATACCTGCCAGGTTGTCTGACATGATAATTTGTCTACTTCAGGTAAAGCTGTCTGATATTTCTAGAGACATTGAGATAATCAAGACTTTATGGTATTTGCATACCAGACCTCACTCTTACCCTGTGGCACCGTATAAAGCCAGGCCCACAGCATTTGATGATCAAAGTTTTTTACGTAACCACAGCTACTAAGCAAAGCTTGGTAAATATCTTCCCTCACAGATATATTGATAAACTGTCTAGGTTTGTCACAATTTAGAGTCTTAGTGGAGATGTGTAAGTCAGGAGCCAAATCAGACTACACTCCCTGTGTGGGGAGTAGAGAGAGAAAAATCTCTTTGTTGTGACTCCTATGATCAAAAGAAATCTTTGGGGATACTTTTTGTGCACTGAGAAATAGAGCTGAGAGTCATTATGTCCACGGTTTGGTATTTCAGCTGAGGTGAACCCAGCTTGAACTGGTTTGTCAAACCACTAAATGAGCAAGGTAAGGTAAGTTAGAATTTATACTTTCTAACTTTTTGTGTGTGTGTGTGGTTATTGGCTCAGCTTGACCTGCTCAGTCCCTTCTTTGAAGGTATTTTATCGATTTCTTGAAACTTCTCTCTTTCTTCAGTAATCTAATCCATTGAAGATCTGTGAGATGAGGAATTTACTATCTATAAGCATTACTTGGATTTATAGTCTTCAAGAAAATACATCAGCATGTCAGAAAATTACATATGGCCCTCAAAGGGTAGATATATTAAACAGAAATTAACAAAAGGGTTTTAAAAGTAGATGGTACTCATGAGGGAGTAACAATTAGGCATTTCCCAAATACATAGGTTTAAGTAACAGCCTGAATTTCCTTAAGATGCGGTACTTTGCTAAATCATAGCTGGCTTGTAAACAAGTTAGTCTGAAAGTCCTGCAGCAAGCTTAACAATTCATAAATCATCCTTTCCCATATAATATTCCCTGGTTCCCTATGAGCTTACAATATTGATGATGGCTCCAAGAAAATTAATCAGAATGGATGCAAATATAATGACGTTCCTGGCTAGATAGGTCTCATTAATCCAGCAACAAGTTTTCCGGAGCATTAAGGGTAAACATTTGTAATCCTCTGCCGTAGTGATTAGCACGAGAGCGGAGTGTAGCATAATCAGAATAGAAAACTGAATGACCATTGGTATCACCCTGGGGGGGAAAAAGAAGAAAACAAGAGAACCCAGCATTAAACTTCAATACAATAGAAATGCTGAGAAAAATAAATGTGCGGACAGTTAAGACCATGAAAAACCAACTCTCATAAATATGAGACAGTCAGCCTATGAAAAAACCCAGAGACAGCAAATATTTATTCATGTTCCATGGGACTGCTAGTGCCTCAAGTGGATTCTTCGTGACAATCTGCTGTTGAAGAAACAAGCCTGGAAAATCATGGCCGTTTTATCTACCTGTCTATATAGATTCTGAGCAGCATGAATGCCCCTTCTTTCAGGAGTCAATTGCTGCTTAAGCTTCTGTCAGTAAAAAACTATTCAGCTTGTAGTATGCTGATGCTGCTTATGTATGAGGTGGTTCCTGCTCTAGTAGACTGTCTTGGGATAGTTGCACAGGATCACACAATGCTAGAGGTTGGAAAGGACCTCAAAAGACCATCTAGTCCAACCCTAGGCATTGGAAGGGACCTCAAAAGACCATCTAGTACAACCCTCCTGCCAGAGCAGGATCACATAGATTAAGTCACAGGAATGCATCCAGGCAGGTTTTGAATGTCTCCAGAGAAAGAGACTCTGCAGCCTCTCTGAACAGCCTGTTCCAGTGTTCTGTCACCCTCATGGTCAAAATGTGTTTCCTTATGCTCACATGGAACCTCCTGTGCTCCAGCTTGCACCTATTTTCCCTTGTTCTGTCACTGGATATCACTTAGAAGAGCCTGGCTGCATCCTCCCAACACTTACCCTTCGTGTAAGTCGGAGTATACATGGGGAAATGCTGGTCATGTGGAGGGAAAGCACATTAAATAGAATATGAGGTACAGGTGCCAAGCTGAAACAGATTGAAGTACTGTACTCCTGTATGCTTTACACTACATAATTTAAGATAGTATTTTTTGCAAGAATGTTCTGATCTTTGATACCTTAATTAAGCTATGATGATAGAAGTTCATATATATTACATCTGATGCTGTTTATAAGACAACATTTTCGTAAATGTTATTCCTTTCTGATCATACAAAGAGAGTTTCTGGGGCAATGACTCTCAATTTATAAGGACAGATTAATAATAATGCAATTAACTTCAAACAGTCTTGTCTACCAAGAACTAAAATTAATGAAGCTAACATACAAATGTGGTAAAGGTACAAGATTTTAAAACCAGCATGCAAGCCTCAAGGTAATACACAGTAATGCAGCTATGGCTTATATGTGATCTTAGACTTGTGTCAGCATTTCATTCCAAGATTTGTCATTTTTCTCTGTGGTTTGAATATAGGATATAGTGGATCTTCCCAAAAGAGTCCCATCCTCTCCAGCAACCTCACCCAGAAGTCAACACTACTTTTGAGGGGAGGAACAATGTAGCCAGCAAACACACAAAAAAACCCCAAAGACTGACTGACTGGAGCAAGAGACACACATTTCACCCTGTGTGGCTAAAACCTTCCCAGAAAGTGCAAAAATGCCTTGAGACCAGCTTCTGCTTGTGAAAATATACAGAAAGCCATGGGAGAGACAGTCTATAAAGCTAGAGAAATGATGGATACGTTCATGAAGAACCAGTCAAGGGATTTGAGTGGACTCATCAAGAGATATGGGTAGCTTAGGCTGCAGCTATCTCATTGCACTCTCTTAGATTTATTCAGATCCACTGATCGACCTTTTTCCAGTGTCTATACTATAAACCTGTGGCATAGACACTGACAGCTATGTGAGATGAATTCCATGTATTCTGCAATAATCTTCTTGCTTTCCAGCAGTATTCAGTGTTCTGCAACAGTCTTGCTTTCCAAAGCCAAATGACTGAGATCCTCTTTGGAACTGATAGTTTCTGTCTGTATCTCAGATATATATAGATACTCTATGTATGGAGATGTAGGCTAATAATTCTGCAGACCTAACCTGACACAGCTTTAAGTGAAACTAAATTAAGCTTTTCAGAAAGATTAGGGTCAAACCTCAAGAGGTCAGGCATGAGGACACTAAACATGAGTTCTTATTTTAGACTGCCAAGCTCTGCATGTAAGATCCAGTGCTATTGAATTAAGGTACTATAAAGGGAGCATCTAGGATCCTAAGTCTAAGATGTCAATCCAAAAGCAGCATAACCTGCTTAGGCACTTGAGATACTATGGCCTTGTATTTGCTCATCATAAAAATATAGGCAACAAAAAATTCTTCCACTCCAGCTGTTATGTTGAATATTGATGTGTCTGCCTCTTGTCTAAGACTGCTTGAGATGTAAAACAATTCTGTGCTAAGATTCTGTTGGCACCATGCTGATAGGATCCAGTACAGCAGAAAACACAGTCAAGGTTAGAGGAACAGGAACAAATGTCCATAATACTCTTCTGCCTGTGGACCTTTCTTAGAACTAGGACACGTGAGCTGTGTTCCCTCTTCATTCAAAACTAGAGATTCAAGACAAAAGGCTTTTCTTTCTAGGGATTCCCTTACTGTCAAGATTGAATGAACTATGAGATTTTTGCCTTTCCTCTTCCTCACAATAAACAACTAGTGAAAAGCTGTCAGAAATAAGAGCAGTTCAGCAGTCTACTCCAGTATGATCTATCATCCATCTGAGCATATAGAAAGTTCATTGCAGGAAATTAATCTAACTCGCAGAGCTCTCAGATGGAAAAAAAATGAATCACTCCAAGATCGGCAGTGAAACTTAATGGTTTCATAGAGGATAATTACAGCAGAAATATGGCATTAATTTATGTCACTTAAAGCAATTTCCCCAACTCAATATTTCAAATAATGAAAACTATTGCAAAGACTTTAAAAATCAGTCATGTACCTGCTCTGTCAGGGGAACATATGAATGGATCAAATATTTACGCTGTGGGAGGCAGATATAAACTGAGGAAAAATTCTGAAACTCCCATACACATGAATACATTAATAGAAAGATTACCTTTCTTTAACACACAAACTAAGGTAAACTATGTGGGAAACTGCCTGAACTTCCTCAGTAAGATATGTTTTACAATGATTTAAATAATATTTTCATTCACCAAATTTCCAGAAATCCCCAGAATACTCAGAGAAATGTTCAAACATGTACTTAAACAAATAGTGCCATGGTCTAGTTGATTGGATAGGGCTGGGTGACAGGTTGGACTGAATGATCTCGGAGGTCTCTTCTGACATGGTTGATTCTGTGATTCTATGAAAATTCTATCCTTGTTTGACAGAGCTCTGAAGAACTCACTGAAAGACACTTCAATGTGTTAAGAAATGTGTGAAGTTACCACAAGGAGTATGACTCGCAGTTTGCTGACTGTTCCATGGAAATGATGCCCACACTCTTTCACTGCGGTACTTTACTTCTCTAATACATACTAGAGATAAAACAGATGAGCACGCAGTTATATCCAAGAGTCTCTGAAACCAAATCCTTTCTAGCTGTGTGATAGCTTGTTCATGTGCTTATAATCTGAATTGCTTTTGAACTGGAACTCAGAAGTTTGAATTTCCAGGTTATTTCCTCATTCAATATGTTTAAATATATTGACACATTCTCATCCAAACCTTATCCTCTTATTTTAGAGCTGCTCATCTGTTGACCTCTGCTCGTTTAAAAGGCATGTTTTTTTTTTACAGATTGAAACATATTTTTTTTAAGCAGAACATCAGAACCTGAACAAATAAAATTTGCCCTTTTAAGCCTTGACAGTGATCTTCAGCTCCTGAAAAATAAAAGAGTTGTCAGAAATCACCAACATGAGTCCAAATCTTCTCCAACAAAAGTGATAGTGGTAAATATAATTTCCATAAATAAAATCCTAAGTTCCAGCAATCAACTTTTAAGGGTATTCTTCAGGCCAAGGTTGAATAATTTTGCTTTAAAAACTCTGTTGATCTTATCTTGCAGGAATTGCTATAATCTTTACTTGAGCCTGTTTATATTTACAGTCTCTTTAACATTCAGTGACAAAAAGATCCACAAAGCAAATCTGAAGTGCAGGGAAAACCCAGGAGTTTACAGTGCAAGATGGGAAACATGAAAGCCAGACAGCTAAAGGCAATGTGACTATGTGACTCTTTCACCACTAATCCCAGTGGCACTAGACACCCTCGTGAGAATTAACAGAGATTAATTTGTGCAGATAGAATTTTTTTTTTCCTGGTATAGCAGTGATTCATACAGCAGCAGAAATCTTTTTTGGAAAACAGGGTCCATTAATAAGATCTGTAAATCTTCTTGCACATACTAAGAAAAAAAAAAGAAAAGAAAATGACAGCTACCAGAACTGAGTGCACATTGTGAGAAGAACTTTAAACAGCAAACAAACCAGTATTAGAACAAAACAGCACATAAGGAAGAGCGGAAGGTCAGGGACTACTCAGGGTACTTCTCCAGCTAGAAACTATGAATTACATGGAACACCTCTGCTGCAAGAGTGCAGTTCTCTGTCTGTGGCTAACCACCAGTTTGGTATTCTTATGACATAAACATGGTAAATAATGTCTTCAAGAGACGATCCAATAAATATTGCTGCTTTGTTGTAACACAATAATTGTATTTCTTATACAAATACTGTATTTTCAAGGTTATTCTTCATGCAGCTATATTTGAGGTTCATATGAGTATTAGAAACTGCCTGAGTATTATGGTTATCTGAACATCTCATTTTAACATTTGCTCTGCCTAAATAGCCCCAGGGGCACGTTTTGGTGGCATATGTTGCTAGAAAACTGATCTTAGACCTTGTATACACTCTGGTGCTCTCACTATTAAATAGTGACTAGACAAAGATGCCAACTGAATGTTTGACTGTGTGAAATATGTGGACTCAGAGGTTCCAGCAATGACACATTTTTGCCACCTTGATAGGAAGTCATTGCTTGGTCAAGCCCAGATGAAAACAGAGTGAGAAAAGAACAATCAGATCATCTCCTTGCTGCTTCTTAATGGTCCAAGATCCCTTTGCCCAGCTGGGTAATACATATCATCAGCAGCAAAGCACAACAATACAATTTTCATACTTGGCATGTTAGAAACAAACCCAAGCCAGTTACTGATTCCCAAGGTGATTACCAGTCACTTATCAAAGGGACACTGTTACAAGTCCGGATCATGTTTCACTCCAGTGCTGGAAGCAGCAGGCCACGTTGTGTAAAACCTTTGTAATCCAACGTTCCTACTTTAACTCAATGGAGATTCTGCTTAGCAACTACAACACAGTGTCAGTACATGCTGCTGCCCCACATGAAAACATGTAGCTGCAGAAAACAGGAAAAGTATCAACTACAAAAGCAGTTGAAATTGGGGCAAAAAATGAAAACTGAACATTTTGGGGGACCAAGTAGATTTTTATTGGTTCATTCCACATCAGTCCCAGAAACATTATCCTGCTGCTTCCCCAAGAGCACCTTCAGATGTAGAGAAATATATTTCTGTGCTTACCTGGAAGAAGGAAGCAAGCTCTGGATAGCGGTGATAAATACAAGAACAATAAATGCACACACCAAGTTTGACTTGAATACTTCATCTCGCATTTGAGAATACTGGAATAAAAACAAAACAAGAACAAATGACAAAAAAACCCCAACCACAGAAGAGTAAATGAAGCTCTTAATCCATGCAGTAGTTTCATAAAGACTGGGGCATACAGGGGACTATGGAAAAATTAGCAGGACGAGCTAATAAATCAAGAAACTGGAATTTGCAGTTAAAGACTAAACACAACAAATAAATCATTAATAAGCTGTCAAAATAGATTGTCCAAGGAAGAAAAACTCTACAGTTTGCAATACTTTTTTTTTTTTTTAAACTTTGTTGTTTTTTGGTCAAAATTATTTGCTTTAAAAATCCTCAGGCAGCCATTAGGGACTTCTGCTGCTGAGTAGAATACTAAATACTTAAGAACCAAAGGAACCATGGGTTTCCTCACCTGAAGACAAAGTGAAATCATCTGTGACACTGGATGTATGATGTTATGGAGAAGCCTCCATGCTTGCCAAATGGAGGCCATTCTGTTTTCTTTGTTACTTTTCTACAGAAAAGCATGTAGTTTGGGACATCCTGTGACTGCAGCCCATGATTTCTATATCCTAACTTACCCAGAGGCTTTGCAGAAACTGGACAGTATGGACATTATCCAAAGAGAAAATGAAGGTACTATTATGTAAAAGATCACTTGAGGTGCATTATTATAATGATACAGGTATTTTTCTCCAGCATATGAAGGCAATGACAGTGCTACCAGGTTCCATTTTTATGGGAGTTACCAAGAAAAGGTGTAATGGATACAGCGGCGAATCGTGGTGGATTAGTTACAGTGGAAGTGTTATCCAAGCCCTCAACTGGAATTTACCACTTCTAATTCAGTTAAACTCCAATTGTTTACAGCAAACAAAGATTGGTCCATAGATATATTTCTGTAAAGCTCTTTATTCTATGGTGATGTCACTAGATTTTCCTCACCTGATAAAAATCCCACAGATGTCTTCTCCAGACATATTTCTCCTCTGAACACTAACTCCATTTTATTTAATTTCTTTCCAGTTTTGAAGGAGCTAAGAGTTATGTGTTCAGAACTAATAGGAAATCAGAGCCAAAGAGATATCAGAATCTTTCTGCAGCAATTTGGAAATAAGGTGAACTGCGTTCCAAATGTCTACAGAGTATTACAATCAAGAAGTAAAACTGATAAAGAACTGTATCAGGAACACACATAGAAAGAGTTTGTCTATGAACTGGATGTCTAATGTGCTAGATGTTGGAAAGAAATTCTTCACAGTAAGGCTGATGAGACATTGAATTCCAGGTCTGGAGGTGTTTCAAAGCCAGGTTGGATGAGGCCTTGAGCAGTCCAGTCTAGTGGAGGGCATTCCTGCCTATGGCAGGGGGTTGGAACTAGATGATCTTTAAGGTCCATTCCAACCCAAACCATTCTACAAATCTATGAATCTGTTAGGAGTATTAAAAGCACTCTCCTGTGATGAGTCATTTGCTCTATCTGCCTATGTCCTATTTGTGAAAATAACCCCTATCAAAATTGAGAATGAATTTGTCTCTAAATGGGTTATCAAGTGCTAATGAGTGGCATTACAGGTTAGTAATGAAAAGTCCATTTGGATAAAGAATCTATAAAATATACCAAGTGGGGATCCTGCACATACCCTCTAAAGAAAAAAGTACTATGAAATTTATGTAGAAATAAACATAAATAAACATACTGCCTCACAGAGATAACCAATTTGCTGCTGCTTGCTATGGAATCTGCATTTACTCTATCACGAATAAGGACACAAAGAAATGAGATTAGAGGAGTGGGAAGATATGCCAATGGCTCAAATTGCTGTGGTATGCCACTTGTTTGAACAACTGTAAGCCAGGAGATGTGCTAGCTCCCATGGTAGTTTTGGGCATGCTGGTTCCAGAATTAGTTTGTTTTTCACCTTTTGAAACCTTAAAGGAAGCAAAATAGCACTTCAATTGCTAGCTTAAACCGAAACAGTTGCAGATTGTTTAAAGTCCAGGATGACATTTCAAATTGATGCAAGTCACCCTGAAAGTCACGTTATTGATGCAAGACAAAATATGGTTTATTGTTCATATGATCAGTCACTTCTCTGTGGTTTGAAGTACAGAGCATCAACACAATTCTCACTGAGCATGGTTAATGCAACACTTCTTGACTGGGCTCTCAGCTTGAGCACTCATTGTTCTGCCTACTGAGTAACTGTCTGGGTTAAGAAGTACTTAAAGAGAAAAGAAATGAACATTAGGGAGACGCCAGCGTGGCTTGGATTGTGATGGGTAGATATGAGGGCACGAAATTTTACACAGAAGAAGTTATTTTACTTCGGAGCTACCTCTGACTTGAAGCTGCCACTGGTTTGAATAGAAGATGAATGGCAGTAAATGAAAATGGCAGTCTGAGATGGGAGGCTTGCAGACATATACTGTCTATTTGCTCAATGACACTGCAGGAAGCAGCTCAAGATGCTGGTTTGGAAGGTCATGTAAGCAGTTGTAAAATGTTACTGACTAGAAGGAAGCATAATTTTAGACTGAAAGGTTAGGGTTGGGCAAAGCAGAAGAAAAAGACTTCTGAAACAGTTTTATTAGACTCCCATTTAAATCTGAGTCTGGTTTGGTTTATTTCCTAAATGGGCAGGAAGAAGGGAGAAAGTGCTAGTAGTAGAAGATAATGTGGAGGAAATATCTACTTTCTGTAGCAAAACAGCTTACACATTTTTTTTTATTGTGACTTTCTATAGTCTATGCTTCAACGCTAAAGGACAAACCTGTAATTACTGCAAAGGTAAACGAGTAGTGAATGGGCATTTCCCACATTGTACCACAAGACATTGGCCCTGCCTATAATGGAGAGGAAACTGTGATTCAACTTTCTTTAATCCACATCTTTTTGCATCTTGATACATTCCCCAGCCTTCTCTGAGCACACCTATGGTGCCTCAAACACAGGCAGGGAGGTTGCTGGCCAGCACCTCCCCAGCTGCTGGAGGTGGATGAACCAGAACAAGTAAAACAGGGCTGACATTTTTTAAACTTTACTCATCTGTAATGCTGAAAATCAGTCTGATTTAGAACACAGAAAGAAGATTCAGTCCACTTTTCAGGGAGGATTTTATGTTTGTAGTGCCTGTGTTTACTGATTAGGATGAGCACCTAAGGAAATATTCAATAAAAGCATCAATTTTTTAACCACTGAAGCAAAGGTTTGCACTGGAAATGTCATACTGAGAAGAAAATGCATTAAAGAATGCTCAAAACATTGACTTCTAAATATGCTTTTTGTCATTCAGATGCAAACCAGAACATTATTAATATTTAAAATCTGACCTAAGTAATGCAGTAGATTAAAGGATGGGTTTGTTCTTCTTTTTTTTTTGTTTGGTTGGGTTTTTTTTCCTCCTCTTACTTAAACTGCATTTCAATTAAAATCCACCTTTTCTGCATAGATTTTCCTTGCGGCTGCTAATGGTGAAGACTAAAATAACAAGAAAGTGTGTATTCTAAATATGAAATCTCATTCTGGGCAGTGTCCTTTTACTCTAGCCTATGTTCAGGCCTCATTTTTATCAAGCAGTAATTTAAGACTAGGTGAACCACTGACTAGTTTGCTCTTTTGACAACCTGATTGTGGCCAGGCTGTTTCCTCTTTTGCACAAAAATTTCTAACACACCACCTCTTAGGTTAAATGCTATTTTTCCTAGACCTTTTCACCATATCTTTTGACTTTGTGCCTTTAAAACCTAAAAATTACTCATGTGTGATGACTCCACAGAAGGAAATATCTTGATACCTTCTGTTGCAGCAGTAATGGCTAGTTCAGCTTTGAGGATTCTACCTCGATTGTCAGTAGCATAAATATCCTCATGAGAAAATTGAATTGTTATTTTTTTAATGACATGCTTTTGTCCCTTCTGCTGGGTTGCTTGTGAAATAAGGGCTTACAGAGACTTCAAGCAGAATTTTTCTTTTCCAGTGCCTTGCATGAAGCTCTCACTACTGATACCACCTGAGCACTGATCTCTTAGAAGCAAAAAAACCTCTGTTTTTTGGTGGAGACTAAAGTGATGATGGAGAATGTTTGCAATTCTCCATTATTTTTCTTTCCTTTCATTCTAAGTGCACATCCTATAATGGATCTGCTGTTGCTGCACTGCAATAGCATACAAGCCAATGAAATTGAGATCTGTGCAACCCTATCCCATGTCATCCATTTACAAGGAAAATTCTCCCATTGCCAGACCTTTTTTAACTTTGAACTGAAATTTGGATGTAGACTGAAGAATAAATTAGTGAGATCATACTGCTGTTGAGAAGCAGCAAAGACATGAACGACATTCACCTCTTAAAAAAGCAGATTAAAAAAAACCCCAAAGATGTTTAAAACAGAGTTGACAAATTAGTTTTGACTTGAAATAAACATAGTAGCCGCCTAGAGGACATCAGATGGATGCTATGACTAAATGAAAGAAACATATCTATATAAATATAGATATTTATTTTGAATAGAAGTGTCAGTTTATTAATATGCCCAATCATCGTTTGTGCCAAAGCAACCTGTCATCTGATTGAAAACTGCTTGTACTAAACAGCAGACAAAACCTGGCAAATGGCTGCTGTTTTCAGAAGCAGAGTTTGTTCAGTGTAGGCATTTTCCAACAATAAACTGTGATCACTGCAGTATTACAACACCTCCATCGTGACACTCTCTATTATGATCTCTAGCTCAGTGGCAACTTCTGAAAACTGAAACAAAATGAAAAAGGAAAACAAACTCAGAAAACAAATAATGTAACCAAGAACCTACAGCTTCTCTACTTCAGTATACATGTATTACAATATGAGTTGTGAATAAAGCAGCTACCAAGACCCAGCTACCTTATGCTCCAGGCTGGAGTCTTTAAACATCAGTGAAAAAGGCTTGATATGCTCTCTTCTCAATTTATCGCCACTCCGTAAGTCGATGGTGTGCTCTATTCGCTTGTTAATTTCCTCAGGCCCAGACTGGACATGCAAAGCTTGTGCAAGATGGTTTGGAAGCAGATTTATTGAATTTCTTGTTAGGGCAGCCAGAGTCTAGGGGAAAGCACATGCAAACAGAATAAACCTGCTGGTCCCCTTTGGTTAAAAATGCAATGTTTTAGACCATGTTGCATTGCAAACCATTACAGCATTCCATGCAATCCATTCAATGAAATCTAAAGGAGTGTAAAATACTAAGTCTGTTCCACTAAACACATACAGTACACTGAAGGGCGTACTTTAATGCACTCATATACAGACTAAGAGGTTTGCTGCTGTATTGATCTCTAGCACTATGTTTTCTTTTCCAGAGTCTGCTAATTAATTGTTATAGCATGCATGAGGAGAGTACATACCAAAACCACAGCACTCAAGGGTGTGTTTTAGCAACTTAAAGCAGAACTCACAAAACAGAAATAATGGTAGTTCTCTGGATCTTAGAGTGACTGGATGTGTGTAGCTGAGGAACAGATCAGTCAGGCAGGAGTGAAGAAGGTGACATTTCTGATTACTTCAGCATGGTTTTTCAGCTAATTTGTCCTTCTTCACTACTGGTATATTTCAGCCAGTCTAAATTACAGTTAGGCTATGAGATTTAATTTAACTGTAATTATATTATCTCAAATGCATTATTCATCTGGTATTTCACTGACTAATGCAAAGAACAAAAAGAAAATACTTTTGCATGGCTTTGCAAAAGAAAGGTAGCAGAAATAGTATGAAGGGTGCTTCACTTTCACAAAGGAGGTTGGGTTTGCTTTCATAAAGAGAGTCACTCAGTCCAGTTTCATGGTATCAATTCATGACACAAACCACAGTGAAGCATCACTTTCCCACCCAAATGGGAAAGTAAACTCTATTACCTGTGATATTCCCGCGGTTCAAGAAGTGTTAATGAATGGAAATGATATAAATCTTCATACATCACAGCATAAGACATTTCTGAATTATAACGGACAAGAAGTACATTTCTGCTTGAGAAAAGTTATCCCATAGGTCCTTGCTGGAAAAATCTGCTGTAAGTCTAAGTCTTACTAGTCTAACTAAGCCTTACTCTAGTTTAACTAAGCATTACTGGAAACAGGACTTTGAGAAGAATTATCACTAGGTTTCTCTGGAAATGATACAGGCAGATTTCCCATGTTCATATTCAAAGGACAGTCAGGAATTATGTTCTAATGGATCTTGGGTAGTACATTAAAACACAGCAAGGGTCTCAGTTACCTACTGTCAAACCTTAATTTACAATTTTCTTTGCAGTGCTAAAGTAATGCCAAGGACTCTTTGGTCACAGATAGCACTTCTTTTTTTTTCATATTCCATCATTTGATCAGCAACTGAAGACCCCAATACATAGGCTGAAAAGGGTATGAGGACTGAAGTCTTCTGTCCGTTGATGTGAAAAGCAATCGGCTTTAGCAGAGAAGGACTTTGGTAGGAAAAGTCTGGCAAACCACTCTACTCAAATCTCCCTCCTTTCACTTCAGAAAACTGGTAACAGCAAGATTTAGAAGAAAAAAAAACATAAAACCAAGGAAACTTTTCTCAAACTGAAGCTCCTCATACTGACATTTTATAATGCCTGAATTTATATCTTAGCCTCGGAGTTAAGGTGGAAACTCTAAGGTTAGAGCCAAATAACAGGTAAACAATCCATTGACTCAACTGGATACTTTACTAACACACACAAAGGTACTACTTTAAGTGTATCTCTTTTGAACTGGAGTATGCACAAAAGTTATTATTAATTTGTGGTGGCTGAAATCTTACAAGAGGATCTGAAGTCACTGTTGAGAGACAAGATCATGTCAGTTGCTGTTGTGTGCATTCATTCCTTAGAATTTCTTCATGTTGCTATTTTTCTCTGGAAGTAAGCATGGAGAAGGTCCCTCACATTCTATCTGGGCATTGTGTTTTATTTTCATCATTCTAGCAAGTGACTACGTTTTGCTTAAAATGATATTTTAAAATATCTTCTTGCTGAATGTATGAAGCTGTTTATGATTCATGGTAGATGGACATGACATAATACCCCCACCATGGCAATGGAGCCAGTAGTATTGGTGCAAAAATGGACTTGGAAGTTGCATTTACTTTCAGACAATAACAAGGAAATTAATTCAGTTTAATGGTCACATCTCCTTCACACCCATACACGTACTTAAGACAAAGGCTTTCCTGTAATTAGTAATAATAATGGAAAATATCATGCAGATTATTGTAATATCATGCAAATTATCAGCCTAAGAATATGTTGTAACAACATTTTGTCACTGTATCCCCTACTTCACTCTGCATCTTTTAAGACTGTGTTATGCTGACTTAAATATTGTTTGTCCTTATTATCTTGCCTTCACTTTTGTGAAGGGCTGTACAGAAGATACAGTCATGAACTATAAGATACAACAGGCTTTTGAACTTTCCTGATGCTGTCAGGAATCATTCATCATACAGGAACACATGTAAGCCTCTGCAAGGGAAAAAAAGCTCAGCCAAACTTGCATCTGAGACTGCAATACAGGATGAATTGAGACAAACATATAATAAAGCTCAAACTTCAGAGATATTTCTACAGAGATTTTAAAAAGCTGGCTGGGATTAGATTTTGATTCTTCCCTGTAAAGTTTTCATATAACCAGTCCAAACATCCTGCCCTCAAGCAGAAGAGATAGTTTTAATCAGTGCCATTTAGAAAAATCTAAGTAGGCCTTAAACTAAGTTTCTTATTCCAAGCACCAGGTCTTGGAGCAAAATAGGGAAATACACAAACCAACATGTTTAAAGAGACAGGATACAGATAGTATTTGGTTCAAGAGGAAGACACCTAAATGAAGGTGTCTAGGTGCTCAGTGTCTAAACTTCTGTTAGTGGCACTATAAACTGGATATTTTCAGTTGGCCAATCATATGAAGCTATGGTCAGTTGAGATGTCTTAGCATACCCTGAAGAGCCTGGAGCTAGGAGATATGGCACAAGACCCACGGGAACCCCATGTGCTGCTGCTTGGTGGTGGGAACCATCTGGAGTGTGGTAGGATACCTCAAGCTGCCATAGATGGTCAAGATAGGCTGAATCGAGCTTTCACTTGGCATGCTTTGGCATAGATGTTTAGCAGTATTTGAGACATCAAAGTCTCTTACCTCACTTCTAACTGACAGTCCAGGTGATTATAGGTCTTTTATAGGCCTCTTGTCATATGGATGTCTCAGGCACAAAAAATTGTACTAAACCCTTATGTTTAGGAGCTGAGCTGTGTGGGAGATTGACATCTGAGACAGTTAGTAGATACACAAATGCTGATGCCTTGCTTTTGAACTGCATTCTGCCCTGTTGATACTTGTCTGTCATCTTGGCAGCCTTTAAGTATAATTTTTGTCATAGCTGTTAAGAGTCATTGCAACCACCACTAAAATATGCTTATACAAGACAGAGAATTTAATACGTATCCTTACAGGCTCATCAAGTGTCTCCAGCACCACACATAGCAACCACATTATGCTTATGTAAGGTCCAGTAAAGAGATTCCACTTCATCAGCTATTGATTTTAGAGGAGGCCTTGACTCTCTTAACTTCTGTACAACATTGGTTGCTTTAGGAGAGAAGGCCAGACACTTGCTTTAAGAACAGAGAACTCCATCCATATTGTGCGTGGTCTGAATTTTGAAAGCAGGCTCTCTCATCCACTAGAGCTAAGGCACACATAGCTAAACGTGCTGTAGATACATGTAGCTTTTGTTAACATCTGTGACAGCATACATGAAGAGTGGTTATTCTGTTCCTTACTCATATCAACACATCTTCAATTAGACACATCTTCAATTAGTGACTATAGAAAACGAGTTTGAGGTGAACAATATAGATTCTGATGAATCTTGAGTTTGGCAAAGAAACTCACCAGAGACTGCCATTTCATAGTTTTCCTAACAAAGCTACAGCTCTAAGTAAGACACCTGATCACAGCTACTCACATTTTGTTGGAACTTAAATTGAGTAAAGAAATCATTCAAATGCTGTAGGAAAATATTCAAATATATGGAGTGATTTATTATTGGGTTGATGTAATGGATTTTCAACATCTGCTACGACCAGTGACCTTTAGGCTTCATAATTAATGATATTAAATGCTTATTCTGTTCAAGATTAGCACATCTCTAGAAAAACCTACTATATTCTAGCATAGTTAAATTTATCACCTGACTTTTGAGCTGAAATACATTGCTGATAAACAGTAATGACTATTGCCTGGATTTAAAACTGAAAACTACATAATAATTGAATGGCACAGCAGATATTTAAGATCTCGTCTCCACCAAAAGGCTTATTGGAAAGCTGTGTAATATAAAATCAGTTATTTCCAGCATAGAAACAAGTTCTTAGCGAAAAAAACAGTCAAAAACTATTCTAAAAATGGATTATTTATTGCCATAAGACAAAAAATTGCTTTGAAATAACTGCTTGGTTGTGTCTATTTCAATGACCTTCATGGGCCTTTTGCTAGGTTATGGGGGTGGGAGTTTAATAAATGGATAGATACTAGTCTCTTATTTCATTGTTCATCTTTGTTCATATCAAAGTTAGGTTTAGCTGAAAGAATGATCCATGAAGTGATAGTCTACTCCACATAGATTATTTGAACTGTAGAATTTGGAATGTCTTGAAGGGAAAGAAGAAACAGACAGTGATCAGACGACCATTGCAGCAGCATGCAGCCATACCTCTATTCCCAGTGAAATGAGAGTATAGAGACAGGTGAACAAAATACAGAAAATAGTAGCAGGCCAAAAGGTAGTGCACATGCAGAGGCACAGATGTAGAGAACATATATAAAACAGGTGGTTTATATAGTAGCAAACTATGCCATGCTCCAGTTCAGTTTGAGGAGACAAAAACACTGACATGGGCTGATTGATTGTGAAAGTTTATCACTTTGGAGAATATTTGTAAGTAGAAGAGGGTTGACAAAGCAAGACCTCCACACAACCACATCTGAAGTTCAACAGAGAGTGAAGACAAGTAGGACTAAGGATGTGCAGCAGAAGAAAGGATTTATCATGTCATTACAGATCTCTCAGAAAAATGGAAGAAAACTTCAGCATTTCATAAAGACTCGTCAACCTTTCAAGTGCAGCGGAGAGTGGTGTCTGAAGGCATTTTCACCTTTCCATCGTTAATTCCTCTAAGTAAGAAGATTGCACAAAGCAGGTTTTTATGACTGTACAAGAATTGCTGCTTCCCAGTTGCTAGCAATTAGCTATGTAGCGTTTCAAAAAGATCTGATCAGGAGCAGTTATTATATTTCTACCGAGCTACTAATGACCTTAGAGTCTAACTTGCGAAACTTAATTACATCTTAGACTCTTGGAGTTTATTTTCTTTTTAATTAAAAAAAAAAAAAAGTGAAGAATGGACAAACTGTTTTCACAAAGGGCTTTTTAAAGGTAGTTTCTCTTTTCTTTCACATGTGTCAATAAGCTACACTACGCTTTTTCCTCTGGCAAAACATCTGTTCACTCATCCCTTTACTTTGATGTCGGCACAGTGAAACTATGCAATGAGATACCCAGGCTGGCCAGAACGTTTCAGGTAATTTAGTAACATTAGCTTTACTTTTAATTTACTTATTTGTGGACTGGTTCAATCAAAACTAAGCTGGGCAGTATTTAATTTCAGTTGGGGAAAAAAAAAAAAAGTTGAAATCTCTAGTCCACTGACATTTCCACAGTTCAGATACATGATTTACTTCTGCCCTGGAACAATTTGTTTAATCCTCTGCTGTTACAGTACACGTTAGAATAAAGGTTAAAGATGAATTTTTCTCCTCTGAGGCTTCCATTATTGAAATGCACTCAAGCATGTGTTCATGCTTGATGACATTAGAAAGAAGTTTGACTTACGTTCTGTTTTCCCACTATGTTATCAAATGGAAGTTCAGGGCTCCAGGATCCTTCAGTAAACGTTGCTCCACTGTTTCTTCTGTCAGAGGAGCTGACAGCCTCTTTCACAATATCTTCAGGCAAAGTCAATAGACTCTCTTCAGGTTGTTTAATTAAATAGGTTTCAATGTTATGTTTCCTCAAGAATTCATTACGTTCTTTACCGTGCCCTTCTTCAACTTTATAATCCCCATTCAGGCAGTCCAGAGTGGCTTTGGAGATGTGAATTCTCCTACATAAGTGAATAATAACAAATATTAATTGGTCTATAAAATAGATAAATTTATGAACTTCTCATTTTTAACATGATGAATAAATAGAAGGTTTTCTATTGTATGTGATGATTTTTACAAAGAAAATTAAATTCAACAAAAATGAGCTGCATTTAAGGACAAATACTCTCAAGATGTGTCCACATCAATAAGAACTCGTGAAAGCACAATGTCCTGTCGCAGGAAAACTTTGACATTCACACCTGCCATCTTTGCTCACAGTGACAGATTAATGGGAGACCTTCCAGAGGAAAGTATGATTCAGAATGAATGAAGATTGTCATTTCAGGTAAATGTGATAAGAAAACATATGGCATGCATTTAAGTGGTTTATGTGAAGCCATTTCCTTAAGTTACTTGAGGTAGCTTGGACAGTGGAAATTAGTGGTGTGATTGCATCTGAAGTGAGGTGGTAATTCCTGCTAAGACTAAGTAATGAGTTCAAAAAGCTTTGCAAAAAGTGAAGTTGAATTTAGGAGATAACATACAATAAGCTCACCTTCTGCAAAAGCACAATAGGGCTTTGGATGTTTTCCAACTTGGAGGTGCTAGGTATTTGGATTTTCTTAACCATAGTTATAACTTCTTGAGAAGGATAGAAAGAAGTTCAGGTTTTAAAAAAATATATCTTTCTCATTTCCTTTTTAAAGATATTTTAAAGTCCCTACAGGTTGGGTAAATTAGAGACACCTCCAAAACACATCCACATGCTTACCTGTGCTGTACTTCATAATGCAGCACGATAATTGCAGTGAGAGCAGATGTTCATTAGACATTTATCTAACTCAAGAAAACAAACATCACTTCATTAAAACTGGCTTATTTTTCAATCTTTGGGTGCATGTAGTTTTCTGAGAGTCAGACTTACAGACAGATTCCTAAAATTCAGAGTGAGCTAAAGTTCTTAATCACATCTTGATGAACACATGCCGAGACAGTTTTCTCAGACACAACAGACTGGCTTATTTCCACTGAAGGAAATGATCCTAGCATGCTGGTTGGGAACTTTCTTCTGGAATTTAAAGGATGCCACTACAAAGTGAAATTGCACAAATACTGATGCAGTAGAAAGCTGTAAGTACATGTATGACATGCATATATTGATAGAAAATAAGGTGCTGGTTGTCTTTAAGCAGTGTGAAATGCCCAGGTTTATCGGAATGGGGCAAAAAAAGGTGCTGTATGTGGAGTATTAAATATCAATATCTAATCAAAGTAAGAAAAAAAAATGCATCTATCTGAGCTATTTTTTAGCCTGTGTCAGCTTCTCTCTGAGGTCAACACATGTTTTTTTTTTAACAACTTTCACTATCTGAAGTCATGCTATTGTGATGTCTTTAGAGATTACTACCCTTTTGCAGTCAAATGCCAGAAAAAGTGACAATAGAAAACTGCAAAAATGTTTCTCAAATGTAAGCAACTTCTGGCCTGAATTTTAAAACCAGAGTATGCATTTCCTAGTTCTGAGAAACTCAAACAAGCTGAACTGATTTTAATAAAGTACTAAATTAAAAACAAAAAAAAAAGGAAGGAAAGGAAAGTGATCTATTAGTTGCCAGGGTGACTATCTTTGTGCTGAGTTTCAACTAATATAATTTGGGAAGACTGCATTATGAAGCCTTGAAATATGGATTTTATAATGGAAATGATAACAGCTTTAACTAGAGCATGGAGCTGGCTATTGATGTAATATGCTGCAATGGGGCAAATACTAATAAATATTTGGTTGACTGAAGATATCTTCTTGTTTCACCTTTTGTACAAGTTGCTTAAAGAAAAAACAAACTTCAAATGTCTAGTAGACAAATGCCTTTCTAAATTCCCACCAATACAGGAAATTGGTAATCTGACTATTGAAGCAAAAAATTGTGACCAGGTCTACTGCTGAAAATGCATCAGACTCAAAGCTTTAGATAATACCTGTCAGTGATACACCCTGGAAAAATTAACCATTAGCTCAGTTTTATGCCAACTCAACACCATAGATTAGAATCATAAAATCTATGATTATACCTAGAAAGATTAAATAGATTAACACCTAGAAGGATTATTATTAGAAGTATCATTGTATCAGGAACAGTGTGGCCAGTAGGACGAGGGAGGTTCTTCTTCCCCTGTACTCAACACTGGTCAGGCCACACCTGGAGTACTGTGTCCAGTTCTGGGCTCCTCAACTCAAGAGAGATGTTGAGGTGCTGGAACNTTGGAATGGGCTGCCCAGGGAGGTGGTGGAGTCACCGTCCCTGGGGGTGTTCAGGAAAAGCCTGGATGAGGCACTTAGTGCCATGGTTTAGTTGACTGGATAGGGCTGGGTGCTAGGTTGGACTGGATGATCTTGGAGGTCTCTTCCAACCTGATTGATTCTATTCTATTCTATTCTATTTTATTCTATTCTAAGTGATCCTGGCAGGAAGGTGTCTGAAATAACACCCTAGGATCTTACGTGATTTCATCACACATGTTGTGGACACATTTTGTAACTCTTAGAAACCCAAAAATGATTTCTCTTTCCCGGTGCTCCTGAGCACCTCCTTCCATTATAGTTGGGCTGCCCATTTGTGCTCCTGTAGTCAGAGGCAATCTGTTACTGCACAACCCATGCTCTCAGAGTGATACGCAGCCAGCTAGGGGAAGACCCATGCCCCTTCTCTTCTGCCCCTAGACTGGGTGGACAGCAAGTTGCCTCCTTTCCACTCTGTACTCAGAAAAGGGCTATGATTCATCTTTGCTTCTGTCTCACACCGGGGGAGCAGGACCGTTTGTAACCACAGGGCAGCCTTTATGATGAAACAGAGGAACGTGGTGAATGATCTCAGTACTGCAGCAAGCAGGGGGCTTTGAATACTGTTGACAGGGAGAAGTAAAGAGAGGCTGAAGTGAACTGCTCTACTAAATCTCCTCCAAGCTCTAGGAAAGCCTGACATAAATCTCTGTTTTTAGGGATGTGGTGAACTGCTGTCACAAACAGGCTTTATTCTGTTGGCAAACTAATATACAGGAGTGGAAATCACTTTGCTCCAGTAGACTGCAACCTAGCCAGGGATTTTATCAACAGCAAGGTGGTGTACTCACTGGGTTATTCATTAATAACTGTACTACTTGCACATATTAACAGCAATAAACTATACTTTCTACAGGTACGGATGGTGAAACTTAGATGATTGATTTGCTCATGTTAAAGCGGCATGTGACCTTTCTTTGTCATCTGGGGCTATCGTGTGGGGTAAGCAGCAGGGAAAGGATTTTCTTCTGCAAACATATGCAGAATATAGAAGTTGTTCTCAGAGTATGTGACCTCTCATTTTCTCATGATTCTAAGAATATATATTAGTACAAAGCTCTACTGTGGGGAACGCTGGAAGGGGCCTGCATTTGCAAATACAATATAAAGCAAATATTGTCTAGCCTCCTGGAAGCATGGCAGCTCTCACAGATCCTGAGGTGTGCAGGGACTACAGCACAGGACTCAGATTTGATGAATTACAGCCTTTCTCTATCAAGATGACAGAATTGCTTACACTTTTTGTGCATTGAGATGTCTGTGGATATTTCTCCTATGTTCCAGGGCCGAAAATGGAATTGTCATAGGGAATTTTTGCTAGATCCTTCATCAGTGGAAGGTGAGACCAAAAGCAAACAGAGCATTCCTTCAACTACTACTGTTGCCTCAAATTTAGAAATTGTGACTTTCAAACTACTGTGAGATGTAGGCCATGTCAGGCAGAAATAGCATTTTACCCTCCTTGTGAATCAGCCATCTCAAACAAATTAAAACTGTGACGTTTGATGGAAAACTGCATTTTTTTCCATGTCTAGACAGGCTGACATTAATGCTTCAAAACATCTAATAAAGCATCAAATTATTTAAAATACTTAGTAGAGAGCCTGCTGTCCATGATGTCTTGTTATTAGCATAATGACCGACGAGCAAATAATTTTTCTCATGTTTTGTGCATTGTGAAATAAAATAAATCACAGCCTTGTGCCTCTCAGCAGCATTTAAATGCAAAGGATGAGAGAATGATGCCTGGAAAAATTCAAGAATATTCAATGCCTGTTTGGGAAATTTGGGCTACCTCTGAGTATTACATGGGCTGAATACAACCAATGACATTTTTGAGGGAATCATGGCTAGCAAAGAAAAAGAAATATTGTTGTCATTCCCAATGCCTCTGCTAGTTGATTACTTCTACCTTTTTTGACTATAGTCTCACAAATCCTTGTCAACCATGAAATGGGGGGGGAGGAGGGGGGGGAATATAAGAGATCAGAGTTGATGAAATCAGGTAAGACAGTTAAACTGTTGGCAAAGTTAGCAGTGCACTGCGCTGGCAATGTTTTCTGACTGTGGGAAATACATATTGCCTTACCCAGGGATTCCACCTGACTCAAGTTTGTTTGCGATATCCACATCCCAGGACCAGACATCAAACTGCCACTTCCGTAGGCCCAGCACTCCGCACAGAACTGATCCCGAATGGATCCCTATTCTCATGTCAATATCATGCTTCGTTCTTGACCTAACATATCTATAAACAGAAGAAAAGGAGAAAAGACCAGACTCATTAAAGTATATGCCTTGGGTTTTTGTACCTGAAGAGTATGATGTAAGACACAATGTCAAAACCACTTAATCTATAAAACGAAGAGATCACTTTCCAGGTAGCAAAGTACAGATAGCGATAAAATGACTCTGAAAGAGAGATTATCATTAAGTGCTTAATTGCATGCATAGCTCAGTGGCACATGTTATTATTCCTATCAGACAGAAAGAGAAGGATAGGGAGAGAAAAAGTTGTCTGAGTGAGGTGTCTGGACTCAAGTAGTCCTTGAGCTTGGAAGGATAAAGAAGCATCCAACAACATTACAAAAACTGTTATCATCAAACCTACCTATACTTTTACATTCTATTGTATTTTGGGGAATGATTTTCAATATTTCAAAGCCAGTAATCTATTCACCAAAATTTTCCAAAGTTAGTCTTTGTCCAAAGGTGAGTTATTTTCAGTAGACTTGGCAGAGCATCATTTCCTCTGACAATGATGTAACTCTAAACCCGTTCTAGCTCTGTTCTGTGAGATAGCAGAGACCATTTCACCTCCCAAAGGTAAACACAAAGAGGCATGTTTGTTAACAGTCTCAGAAAAGGAAATTTGTCCAAGCATCTTTTTTTTTTCCCCAGTTAATATATCTATTTTTTTTACTGGATTAAAATTGTATCTTCCTTTTTTGATATGAGACAACATAGTATGAGACAACACATATAATTAACAGCCAGAGGCATCTTAGTAGTGTCTTAGACCTAGGACTGCCTCTCTCAAATCAATATCAAGATACTTCAGTACATCACCATGAGAAGTTTACAACTGAAATAAAGGAGCTGTATCTATTGGGATGACAAAGAGAGCACTTTTCCTGGTCTGCCTGTGTGAGATTATTTGCACCAGAAATCCTATTAGGGCTAGCGTTTATTAATATTTGAATAGCATACTACAGAGAAGAAAAGCACAGTGCTACTGCTGGTCTACCAGCAAGGCTGCTGTTTCTCTGTGAAGAGCCTCAGTTCTATGGTCACTGAAGTTAACAGCAGCACAGCAAGATCACAAGCAGAGCAGGCAAAGAATAAACATCTCTATTTCATAACTCTGAAGCTAACTTGCATTGCCTCAGATGCCTCAGTCATGACCTTTACAGACCCTCTCTAGAAGAGAAAAAATAAATTGGGTTCTGCATTCAGTTCCATGGTCTTTCATTGTTACAACAGGGAATCAGTTCATCTTTGGGAGATGAAGGGGAGAAGAGTTTTAAACTGAAGAGAAACTATTTGTATTAAAAGGTAAGGAAATAAGCTGATTGCCTGGGAGAAGAGACTAACCCCCACCTGTCTACAACTTCCTTTCAGGTAGTTGTAGACAGCAATGAGGTCAATTTGTACCCTGTATAGGAACCAAACAATGAAGTCAATTTGTACCCTGTATAGGAACCAAGACACAGAAATCTCAGTGGGCAAACCAGGTTACAAATGATGGGCAATATGTTCTTCTGTTTTCACAGTGTTCACTAAGGATTGCTGGAATTTAACTTTGGCATCCTCACTCAGCTACATAGGACTTATTATCCACTTATTCGAGACTTCACATAGCTCCGCTGCCATATTGTGCTCTGCATGATACTACAGACTCTAAACAAGGTCCTGTTGCCCCTTGCCTTATCTGTTGTCTTTCATACCCTCCCAGCTGCTTCTTCCTGTATGCTGGTCAGGTGACACTTGATCTCAGCTCTTCATCTGCAGTCAGTTAAGGATTTGGCTGCCTGCCTGCATCCTTTGACTGTTCTGTTTTTCTTTCTGCTGCAGTGCTGGTGCACCTGCAGAGCCCTATCGTAACATCCTTCTCTTAGTCACCCTTTACAACACTGTGTTCTTATGCTGATAGGTAGGAAACTAATTACACAACAGGGCCTGACTGAATTGAGCCACAGGCAATATGAGATACATTTAATCGTGTCCTGCCCAGAACGTGAATCAAAGCACTATATGATCTAGTCTTGCTCCTATTGCTTTCTGATTTGCAACACAAAACTGAGAGAATCTCTGTTGAGAATCTGTTTGCGGTGAGGCTATTTTTCACTAAGCGTTTGTTGTAAGGTTATAAATTGAATAAAGAATAAGTGGTTGTAGTTTAAAAGTGAGATGTTTGATTAGTGTGTAGAAAGCCATGAAAATATTCTTTTTCTTTAAAATTTCTAGTGAATTATATAAAGAGAATTTCATCATGGTCAAATTCAGCTCCCTAACAGACAGACTGCAACATAACTTATGAAGTCTTACTTGTGTATGTGCTAGTTTGAAGCTAGCTAGAATGTTTTGGTGAGAACTAGATTACAGGCTGTGAAACGGGAAACAGAATGATGTCTACTTCACTCATAGGCTTGCTGAGAGGTATAAGAACAAGAATCCAAACATAGATAAGGCACTACTTCTTCTTGTGGGGGAACTGGCTGAGCTGCATTTCTCTCTAGGCACTTTGCCATCTCTCTGATTAATCCACTTTGCTTCCTAACCCCCCTGGCCAAACCATCACAGTGTACTACTATACGAAGTTTGAAACAGTGACCCTTGAACTATGTTCATCAATAGGGTAGTTCTCATTTATATAGAACAATCTTCTAGGGTACTACATACAGATGCAGTACATACTGTACTACATACGAAAACCCAAAGAGTGCTCATTTTGCATAAGCTCAGGTATTTCACATCTTGTAATTCTCCTGTATTTCAATTTTTTTCAATTATCAGTGAAAGTGCTAATTAAAAAAAAAAAAAAATATTTGCCTCAACTGCTTTACAGGCTTCCTGCAAATACTTTGACAAAGCATATGCATGAAACTGCATTACTGATGATCTATAAAGCAGGCCTGTTTACCACATAAATTGTCTGATGGCTTATCCGGGATGAGGCAGATGTGACTGATGCTGCTTGTGTCATTCATCTCATTTCATTGATTTTAACCAAATCTTGGCATTTCCTTCTGGACAGTATTCTTTGATGGGTATTTAGTTTTTGTGCTGTTAATCTATTTCTGTGTACAAGATGAGACAAAAGCCAGAAATCTTCTTTTCAACCTTTGCTGTAGCTGCCAAATCTCTAAATGCCCAGAACTCACACCTTGCAGGTTCAGACAGAGACATACTGGCTACATCTGTGCTTACCAGTTTAACTGTGAAAGGTTCCATCTATGCTTTGATATACTTAAAACAGTGCTCAGATGCTTTTTTAGTCCCGGCCAGCTAGCTCTCTCACAATCTGTTCCCAGGTTCAGTGGTTTGCATGCAATGAAAACCATTTCCAGTAAGTAATTTGAATGCCACTGCCTGGCTTTGGAACCAGTTGAGAAGAATGGAGTTGGCCACTCTATGTCACATCTTCTTGGTGACAGCTAACAGTTCCTGGGGCTGTTTAATTTACTCATCAAGACATAGGCATTATCATCTTCATGCAGACGTAACAGGAAAGCCTATGTGTTCTGCTTGAAGTAAATAATCATCTTAGCTGAACCTGTTTTGAGTGGAAGGCTGGACTAGCAACCTCCTGATGTCCTCTCCTAACTCAACTGTTCTATGCTAGAGAATTATAGGGCTGGACTCAAAGAATTTGTGGAATTTTCCTAAATGAGCCCAACTGATATTTGCTGCTGACACAAGAGGCTAGTCAGTGAACTGAGGTGCAGTGCTCTTTTCAGCTCAACTCTGAGACCTGCGTCACGCTTGCAGAGGAGATATCCATTATTTTTAAAAGCTATGTAATGGGATGCATTAAACTATTGAACAGTTTGAAGAATAAAGCTCAGGAATATTGCTCACAGGATGCAAGACTTTGCAGATGGACTTTAGACAGCATTGAAATGATAATTTAAGGTAAATATTATCCCAAGAAGCCAGTTTAAAATAGCTCCAGGGTGAGTTTATCTTGGAATTAGAGCTGGATTCCAATGTCAACAGAAATTATTATCTGGAGATGTTTCATATCATGAGACTTATCATGAATACAACTGACTTGCTCTGAGTTCAGATGGATACCATAGCAACATGGACACATTAAAATTGTTGCTGTATTCCTGTCTCATTTGTACCTGCTCTGTAAGGCAAGAAACTAATATGGAACAAGGGACAGAAAACTACTCAGCTCTCATGAGATTTCACCTGGAATACTACTTCCAGCTCTGGAGACTACAACACAAGAAGGGCATGAAAGTGTAAGAACAGGCCGAGAGGAGAGCCATGATGATGATCAGAGGACTGGAGCACCTCTCCTGTGAAAACAGAGTGAGAGAGTTGGGCTCATTCAGCCTGGAGAAGAGGAGGCTCCAAGGTGACCTTATTGCAACTGTCAAGTATTTGAAGGGAGCTTATAGGACAGATGGAGAGGGACTTTTTACAGAGTGACAGGATCAGGTGTAATGGCTTCAGACTGGAAAAAGTTAGATTTAGATTAGATGCTAGGAGGAAGTTCTTCACCATGAGGGTGATGAGTCCCTGGAACAGGCTGCTCAGAAAAGCTGTGGAGGTTCCAACCCAGTAAGTATTCAAAACCAGGCTGGATGGATCTTTGAGCAACCTGGTCCAGCCGGACGTGTCATTGTCCATGGCAGGGTGGTTTCAACTAGATGACCTTTTAAAGTTCCTTCCAACCCAAACCATTCTATGATCATTATCAGAAATCTGCTTATTATTTTGAAAACTATGGTTTTAAAAGCTATATAATTATATACACTCCTATACCATCCTTCTAGTATAGTTTGATTGTACATGGTGGCACATTCAAAGAAAAGTTGTTTCATAAGTACACACACCTATTGATCTCTACCCAGTTCAATTCATATTGTCACCCAACAACAGCGGCCAGGGCACGATGCACTGTCCTGCTTGTCTGTTCACTCACAGTCAGTGGTTGAAATGGGCATGTGGAGGTGATGATGTGATAAAATCCCCGTGTGAAATCTAATCATTCTGTGATCTGCCTGAAAAGGGATGGCTGAAGTTGTGAATAGCTTGCAAAGCCCCTTTCCACCACCACACAGAAACAAAGGTAAGTACTAGCTTTTGGTTTTGTGAAGCGTTATTGCCTTCTGTGAACCAGGGCTCGTTCCATCGTAGGCTGAGCCTTGGATGATACAGAAGAAATAATGTGTAAGGAATCAAGAACTGGATCAATTATATTGCTATATAATTAAATAATAATGTATTAATTGTGGAATATGAAAAAAATTCTTGGCTGTTTCATTGCCTCCATAAATTCTTTAATAGTCACCCATCACTTTAGGTAGGATATTTTTTCAATACCAAACAGATGAAACTAAAAGTAGTTTTTTGTGCTCAAGGCAGGAAACCTGCCAGGTCAGTCAATGAGATCATATAAAATAGTTTTAGGGCTTTTTTTTATTTGCTGGGTTCTTCTTATGAAGGTACATTTTTAGTGTTTGATACTTTTTTTTCATATGTGTGTTTGTTGGAGTTTTGTTGTTTGGAGTATTTTTTAGTGGTGGTGGTGTTGTTTTCTTTTGTGGGTTTTTTTCTTCCCTGTTTCATTAACTATTGTTAATATTAAAGCTTTGTAATATACTGCTAATATAATAAAGACATGCTGTTACTTTCTGGAATGCAGCTTACACTGTATTTTATATTATCTGGTATACTAGGACTAATTCTTCTGTCAGAATAATTACATTATTACATTTCCATTACAGTGGAAAGTAATCCAAGAGATGGGATCACTCTGAACTTCTTGATTTACCAAATACAGCAGCATGAAGGTTTGTTTGAATTTCTGGTTTTGTGTATTCCTGTAGGATTTCCATGATGTGAGCGACTGTATGAGGAGCTTAGCCACACACAATCTCCCTCTCACTTAGAATCAGAGAATCAACCAGGTTGGAAAAGACCTCCAAGATCATCCAGTCCAACCTAACACCCACCCCTATCCAGTCCAACTAGACCATGGCACTAAGTGCCTCATCCAGTCTTTTCCTGAACACTCCCAGGGATGGTGCACCGCCCTGGGCAGCCCATTCCAATGCCAATCACTCTCTCTTTGAAGAACTTCCTCCTAACATCCAGCCTATACTTCCCCTGGCACAACTTGAGACTGTGTCCCCTTCTTCTGTTGCTGGTTGCCTGGGAGAAGAGACCAACCCCACCTGTCTACAACCTCCCTTCAGGTAGTTGTAGACAGCAATGAGGTCACCCCTGAGCCTCCTCTTCTCCAGGCTAAACACCCCCAGCTCCCTCAGCCTCTCCTCATAGGGTTTGTGTTCCAGGGCCCTCACCAGCTTCGTCGCCCTTCTCTGGACACGTTCCAGCACCTCAACATCTCTCTTCAATTGAGGAGCCAGAGTCACAGAGATTTTAGAAGCAAGGACAGTGGAGGAAGTGGTGGTGAAAGCAGCAGCCTTTTACCCCTGGAAGAAGCTCCTGTCACTTATGCTGCCACAGTATCCCAAGCTGAAGAGCAGAAGTGACAGTTACATTATCCACCTCAGTACCCTGTGCTGCAGAGGCTGGTGCACCTTACCTACTCATGCTTATTTGTGTCTGGTGCAAGTATTTATTCTTGGAAGAAATCGTATTTTGATTTGAAAACACTGGGGGACAGAAAAGCCATCAGTTATTTTAGTAACACCACTGCTCATTTTTATGTGCTGCTGCCAGCAGCTAAACATAGCATTTCTGCTTCACAAGTTATCTTTTTGACTTTCCCTTGCACCCTTATAAAAATGTTTAACAAGCTTTTTAAAACGAGGCCACCACACCGAGATTCATTAGTCACATCTCAGACTTGACATTGACAGACTATGCTCTATAATTTATACTTTGGAAGTACTCTTTCATCTTCTTTAAGATTATTTCCTTTACTTCTCTTCACAGACTTTTTGTATTTCCACTTTCTCTCCTGTCTGCTTTATCTCACTTTCCCTTTGAGCCTTCCTTACTATGCTTTATGTAGCTATTCTTCTCCTCACAGCTCAGCTCAAAGAGTGGAAAACCACAGCGAACAAGTGCGCTGATCTTTCTGGAGCATAATGTGATACTTAGAAATTATCTCTGCTTAGAATTACTCTTATGTATGACATATTTTGCTTCTCTAATTTACATCCATTTTAATGCATTTGAGGGAATGATTGTCTCACCAGATCTAACTTTGTTTCATTGTTAGTTCTTAAATTCATGGTCTGCATTTGACTGCCAGTAGAGATATCCATACTCCCATCCTGAATTTCATCATATAGTCCACCCATAAACCCACCTTTCTGGCTCTCCAGCACAGCTTTGGAATTTCATTAATACACAATGAAAATGCTGATGACTGCTCCCTTCTTACAAATCTTGCCCTCCACACATTGACATATAGAGGTGGCTTCTCTTTCTTATAGGTAAAAGCAATCACAGATTTAGCTTCTCAGTGTTATTTTTGACACCCATTTAAAATTAAACATTGTGATCTGATGATTAAACATTGTCTAGTATCTCCTTTCTACCAGCTGCCGTACAGATGGGCATTAATATCAAAACCTGAATTTATCCTATGTGAAAGATATGAGAATCAGCTAAATAAATCAATCTCTCATGAAGAGTCTGTTGTTTCACTTTTAATTTGCATTTCCAACTACGGCCGAAAAGAGTTCACAGGAGGTTGGGTTTTGCAGCACAGCTGGACTTAGGATTCTTGCTCACGCACAAAATGTGATGAGGCAGAGCTTCCTTGCTTTAAAGTAAGTATCAGATTACATGAAATCTTCCCGTGGATAAAAGTTGTATTTCAGTTGTACTCAATGGATAAGCGAGCAAAGTACAAGAAGTCAGACTGGAATAACAACAATAGGTTTTCTTTTACAGGATTTGTAACAAGACACGGTGACGTAAACAATCATTATGGAGAAAATAATGAGCTTGGGTTGTTTTGCTGAGTTCTAATCAGTTCCTTATTTCAGCAAAGACAGAAACGGAGCAGGAAGACTCAAGATCCTTTCTATAGGACTTTTAGACCAAGTTGTTAGAGGCTGAATCTACTGTAAATCAACAGTCCTGTATAGAATCATAGAATGGTTTAGGTTGGAAGGGACCTCAAGGATCATCCAGCTCCAACCCCCTGCCATAGTCAGGGACACCTCCCACTAGAGCAGGCTGCTCAAGGCCTCATCCAGCCTGGCTTTAAACGCCTCCAGGGAGGAAGCATCCACAACCTCCCTGGGCAACCCTCACTGTAAAGAACTTCTTCCTAACATCCAGTCTAAATCTCCCCTCCTCCAGCTTAAACCCATTCCCCCTCATCCTGACATTACTAGACCTTGTAAATAGTCCCTCCCCAGCCTTCCTGTAGGCTTCCTTCAGATACTGGAAAGCCACTACAAGGTCTCCTTGAAGCCTTCTCTTCTCCATTATATAAGATGTATGAAAACAGTTAGAAATCCCTTGTATATTATACAAGGTGTATTCCCTGTATGTTGTTATGCAAGATGTATGAAAACACTCAGAAATTCCTTGTAAGTCAATCTATGCATGTAGAATTATTGCAGATATTGTGCAATGGGTAGATTTGATATTCTTTGATTCCTGCTGACTATGCAGTCATCAAGAAGATTAAAAGGCAAATTGAATAATGGCACCCTGAGGTGGTAGATTTTTGTGCATGTCCTCACCAGAAGCTACCTGTTTTCAAGAGAGGGGATATGAATCATAGACAACTTTTAGGAGAAAATCTGGTTTGCCTAATTTAAAACTTCTTCTACATTAACTGCATAAAGAATTTAAAAGGATACAAGAATCAGGAGTTATAAAAGTACTTGGATCATTCTCCACTTTTTAAGTGCCTAAATCCTAGAGTTTAGGTGGGATGTTGTAGCATAAATTCTGGGGTTTCTTTTAATGTCTAATTCTTCAGTTAGGCTAAGTGCTTGAGCTAAAAATATAGCAAAGATTTAAAAACTAAGACATAATTCCACAAGAGAGAGAAGAAACAACTGTTCAAGAAGGCTTTATGAGTAGTGAAATCCTTGGAAATTTTCTGATTTGCGAGAAGGCCTTGAGTTTGTCTGTACAACTTCAATGTAACTGTGAAGTCATCTTCCTCTTCTTTTGGAAATAGAAAAATATACTTTATGAAATCTTCAGATGAAGATAAAAAACGTAGTCATCAAAATCTCATCTCTAGCAGGATTTAGATCTGATCAGTTTCTGCAGTGACCAACACAGTAGAAACTCAGGTTTCTAGAGAAGGATGGGGATTTTTTTTTTTCACTTTATCAGAGATACCTGCTAATTTAAGTTGCAACTGAAAGACTGTAGATTCAAGTTCTCTCAGAAATGTGGACTAATGCATCTGCAATACCTCATGGAAGTATTGGTCCTCCCTGTGAACTACGCAAGCATACATTAAGATAAATAACATAGGTTCCTATACTCTGAACAGAAAATCCTGGGAGAACAATCATGCTTCCTGAATGGCCAGAAATTCAGATACTGGGACTATCAAGTAAGTTTGAAACAATATGAACTGAATTAACTTGGAATGACCCAAATCTTAATGGACTTTGGTCAGCTCCTACTCAATGTATCTGTCATTTGAGATACTAAAAATACAGTATAATTTCTACTGGATTACTGCCTTGGAGATGGAGTTCATAAAAGGGCACCAATGTGTTAGAGACTTCCACATAAAGAAGATTCAGAGAAATTTACTGTCTCAGAAGAAAAACGACTTACGAGGAATGTGCTGCAGATGCAAGCAAATACAAAGGATTGGATGTGTGTCTCCAAGATTTTTTAACAATGCTGGTAGATTTTTTCATCTCTGTATTCTCTAATTCATGTTTCACTTTCACTGCAGGGATTCCAGAAGCAAAATATTGATTACTTTGTGAAACATTGAGTCTGATATAATTGAATATAATCTTCTTAGAGAACATTGTTTCATATTCATTATTTGGTTACATTTTCCATTAATTAATTTTTATCAGATTCTTTCTCTATTAAGATCTCAGTAATGTAGCTGCAGTATGCATTAAGTATCTAATGTACTTAATGAGATACACTCAGATTAAGGTGTGAAGCATTCTGGATGAAAAGCAGAGAAAGAGACTGGACAGTAAAGCAATCCATGGAAAGAGGAGAGTGCTCAGGCTAAACAACACTGTTTTAAGGAAGACAGCTACAGAAGAAAGTGTTGGCTAAGAGAAACTCAGTAACTTTGATGCAGAGGATAAAAAAAGAAAGAAAAAACACTTCTTGAGCATTAGATGTTGGCCACTGTCATGGTCAATCATTGGACTAACTTGATACATGAACTGTTGAAATACTGTTATTATTAATCCCAATTTCATGAAAATACAATAAACTATCACCAACACAACTGTTGTATCCCTTAATTAAATCACTTCTAGCACTTGTGGTCATAAATACCAAACTTAATTTAACAAGTAAAATTTCCTAATCTGGCAAATTTTTGTTCTTAATGATTTTGTTTGTGAGCTAGTTCCCAAAGTACTACCACTAGTAGTGTTTATTTTATTAAAGGGATTACAGGAAGTAATTTAGTCTCCTTCTCCTCTTAAAAATGACAATGATACCAAGTCAGGACTGTTAAAAACTGTGAAACCTATTACTTGCAATGCACACAGGGCTATTGTGTTACATAATCTGAAGCAGCATAGGTTAATAGAACACATTATGTCTGCATCCCCATGCATTCCATGGATCCAAAAAATCCAGTTCATTTTGCAGAGAGAATCCTGAGGTCTCTGAGTGCCGTAGGAATTACTTGTCTAGTAATAGCATTCACAGATAAAAAGCTCACAACACTGTCAGAAACAACAAAACAAGAAGAAAGGGTGAAAAACAAAAGCATTACCTGATAGTTTTGATCATGCTGAGCCCCATTTCAACGCAGCAGTGGGCATGATCCTGCCGAGGTTCTGGAAGCCCTGACACACAGTAGTAGCAGTCCCCCAGGATCTTTATTCTGAGGCAGTGATGCTCCTATAATTAAATGCATTAAAGAGAAAGAAAAGATGAGCAGCTACTTTTTTCATAATTTTAAGATGAATATGAAAGTGGTTGAAAAAAAGTACCAAAAAACCCAAACCAACTCTTGTTAGATGTTTGCTGCTTGTGATTGGAGTAATCTTGATTGATTTCACTTTTGAAATAAAGTACCTGTAAATTTTCAGTAAGAGAGGATGATATAGAGATTTTTCTGTTATGATAGTCAGAGATGTCCTTGCTGATGGTGAGAAGAATATCATCAAAGTTAGGCTAGAAACCAGGCCCAGGATTCAGTAATACCAGCTGAGACAATGAACAACCCGTTTTAGACTATATTCCTCCCAGGCATCTTTCATACCCCCTGTCTACGCTGGAAATAACTGATAGATTTATTTCTCTCACTGACAGTCCTTTCAATCCTACATTTGTCACAGTTACACTCAAGCATTCCCAACAGCTATAGGAGTTAATCAAGTACCTGCATTGCAAGGACATCAGAGAAGATGTCTTGCATTTTGACTTGCACTGTGGGCAAATTATGTCTACGTGGCAGCCTGCTAGAGACTTCCTTTACCCTATGAGCAAATACTGTATTTCATTTCTTAAATACATATTAACAGTACCCTTCTATAGTGAAACAGCACATTATGGTGTGTTTAGATCATTAGAGGTCCTTTTCTACTGAGCAGAAATACCTGGATTGATGAAACTTTTGCAGTTCCCAGACAAGCAAAATGAGTGAACCTGATGAGCTGTACACTTGCCCAGTGTTTTCTTCTCACTCAACACACACAGAAGACAATCAGTGCACAGGAAGAGAGACCTTAATAAACTTGAGGGCAGGGCTGCAAGCCTTTAGAGACAGACAGTACTACAAGCTGAGTAAGGGAAGGGAAGGTTGTTTTTATGCTGGACAATCACTGAAATAAGTGCAGTATTAGCACTCAATGAGTAAAGGCTCCAATGGCATAACATGAAAACAAAGAACGGTCATTATGGGGCAGTAGGATAATGATTTATAAAGCTGGCAGCAGAATTTGATGTATTTTCTTTCTTGTCTCCTTTTGGCACCCTGGAGCAGAGGCTGCATTAACCTAAGGACTGGAGATACACTAAATTCACTGGGGAAGAAACAACTTTATGTAGGCTATAGGAGCAAATTTGAATGTTGACTGTATCTTAGGAGTGGAGTACTTGTTAAGTAAATGGAATTTCTGGTTATTATTTCAGATTTTGCATAGGAAGAATGAAGCCTTACAGTTAGCCTCAGATAAGTTTTCACAACTCTTAGAGTGGCACACTTGTATCCACCTACCCACTTGTATCCACGGAGTGCAGAAGTTAGCTGGAGCTTTAAGAATGCCAGCCAGGGTAAAATCTGCCCTATGCAGAGGGCCAAAGTAAGCTGGTTGGTTCACCCCAAAATGTCCTTAAACCATCAACAGGAGCTGCTGCCCAAGACTTTGACTATGTCTCCAGGTAATACCATTTCTGGCTCTCAGAGGGCAATGCCTACCTGCCCAAGATTTGCAAGGAAATTTGAGACTGAAACCGGGCTTCTAAAATGTCAAAGCTCATGTACAACTCTTCTCCTTCCTTAACGTTTGCCCTTCAACTCCTCTTTAGACCCACACGAGTGAGCACTGCATATTTTTCATATGGTTGCAACTGAAACTGTCTCTTAAAATACACAACAACATCTGGGTTTTCCACATTTCTCCTCAATGGACAGAAGTAGAAATTTGATTTTACTGCACTTTTCACCTTTTCATATATATATATATATATATATATATAGCGAGCGAGAGAGAGAGAGAGAGAGAGAGAGGGAGAGTAAAGCTGTGAATCATCGGTCAACAAGAAGTATAAATCAGTGCATATCAAACCGTTAGTGGGCTTCCTTAAGCTTCTCTCTGTGTTCCCTGGCCAGAGAAAATGCAAAGAGAGAAAGGGATTATAAAGCAGAGATTCTAAAGTTCTTTGGCTTTTCTAATAGAGTCATTGAATTGATTCATATTCTAATGACATCTGCTGTCACATCTACAAAAGTAGAAGGAGCATTTGTTACACCATGTTGGTTCAGTGGAAGTAGAGCAAAAGGCAATACTTCAACTGCATTTAGACCCACTTCAAACACATTACAATGATAAGCTCACAGTGAAGTAGAGAAAAGGGAGAAAAACAGTCAATTTCCAGGAAAGAAAGAAAGGCAAATCTGAAGCAGTATGGTATTTTAGAATTATAAATACACTTTTACATGAATATTTATCATGCAGTCTTGCATCTACAGTACCTGCCTGTCCCATCATGTGGGAATCCTCTATTAAGTGAGCATCTGGTTCAGCATAGAGAACAGCCTGCAATGTAAAAAGACCTCACCTGTTTGGTTCTTAATGGCCATTTAAATTGGCGGAAATGATGATTTCATTAGAGACAGATAAGAACTCTGTCACCTGGCTTCACATGTACTCATTTGCTGAAAATCAGAACAAGGCTGGCCATTTATAAGTGATATAGCTTTTATAAGAATAAGAGAGATGAATCTTACTGTGTAACAAGATGTACTAATGAAAGTTCAGTGTATGGAAATATGAGTGTACATGTCATGATTCATCACCTCTACTCTCATTGATAAAGCTCATGAAATCATCTGCTGAGGCAGGTATCAAAACAAGAATGACCATATATAGGTGGCCACGTGTCAGCCAGCAGTAAAGGCTGCAATTACAAGGGACAGACAGGTAATGCAGCCAGTGAAGGCTGGGGACCTATTCAGGTCACAACTAAAGCACCTGGCTGGGCTTCAGTTGTCCACACATGAACCTATGGTGCATCATGAAGACCCCTGGGTATGTGAGGTGCACACACATGGGACTAACAGGTATGACACAAAACGTATTCCCTCCGGAGCAGTGCAAGGGTCAGGCAGGGTATCTGTATTGGCACAGGAACCTACAAGGAGCGCTTAAGTGACTCCTTGTCTTCCTTATTTTTCCTATTAGTCAAATCATTATCATTTAAATGTGAACTGGGTTACAGTCCCACTATATCGCCCTTATGCTTTTTATTCTTCCCTTGTTATTTTTCCATACCTATAACAAAGTCAACTGTGAATTTTTTATTAGTAGAAATGTTTCAGATACAAGATAATTACCTGCCAGCAAGCACAGAGGGCTAATGGCATCTGCCTTTGGCAAAGGAAGCCTGTATAATCTCCCGTGTTTCCCTCTGTTAGCTCTATATTTCAATCACATCTTCAGTTTAGACTCGATGCTTTGTCAGGCTGGTGCCATTAGTACTGTAAGATACATGGCTATTGTGTGTAGCCATGCTGTAGGTGTAAATGGGTGACTGAGTTTTGGAAGGGCCTACCTATTTTTGCTGGTATAAAATGATAATAACGCATTCAAGACTTTCCTCACACTCAATACCACTTCCTAAAACCATCTCACCACAATGGCATCGGAGAGTTGAAGATATCACATCAAAATGAAGGCAAAAACATAAACTTGTAAGAAGAAGCTGCAAACTGAGTTAACTATCTAAATAAAAAAAGTCGGTGATACAGGACCTTTGATGGAGCAGATACTACAGAATCATAGAATGGTCTAGGTTGGAAGAGATCTCAAGGATCATCCAGCTCCAACCCCCTGCCAGGGCAAGGACACCTCCCACTAGAGCAGGTTGCTCAAGGCCTCATGTAACCCAGCCTTAAACACCTCCAGGGAGGAAGCATCCACAACCTCCCTGGGCAGCCTGCAGATCCCTGTCTCTCTTAAACTGAGGAGCCCAAAACTAAATGCAGTACTCAACATGAGCTCTCACCAGGGCAGAGTATAGAAGAAGGAGGACCTCCCTTGATCTGCTGGATACACTCTTCTTAATACACCCCAGGATCACATTGGCCTTCTTGGACACAAGGGCACATTGCTGTCCCATGGATGCTATCCACCAGCACTCCCAGATCCCTCTCTACAGGGCTCCTCTCCAGCAGATCACCTCCCAGCCTGTACTGCTGCAGTTTATTATTCCTCTCCAGGTGCAGGACTCTGCACTTGTCCTTGTTGAACTTCATTTGGTTCCTCTTTGCTCAGCTCTCCAATCTGTCCAAGTCTTGATGCTACAGTCTTAAATCCTTACACTCGTGTGAGCCTGATGTTATTGTCTCTTTCATTCTGTTCCCCTTCCCTTCGCATAAGCAATTACAGAAGCTGTCCTTGGGCAAGTAAATGACAGCTGATATTATACCTTCTCACCAGGATCACACCTTCACATCAGCCTCATACCCCTCCTGATGTTGACTTATTAATGTCATTTACTGAAGGTAGCAGTTTCTCAGCACGCCACAAGTAGAAGCTTTTGCTCCTTTATTTGCAGCTTCTCATTTGATACAAGTGAAAGTTTAAGGGGCCTGATTCTGCCAAGATCGGTTGAAATCAGTAAAAATTTTGCCTGAGGATATTGAGCAAGCTCAGCCATCCCACTGCTAATAATTCTAGATTAATTCAGTGGCAGTTGCTAAGAAATCTTTTGCCAAAGCACCTTAATCCAGGACAAAAGAACATATGCAGATTTTCCATAAATAATTACCTCATCTGTGTGAATGATTTATGTTTAAGCTTATGAAATACACCCTGAGAGAGTGCAAACGAAGCAAAGCAAATTGGCACGAAGTGAAGCTGAAGAAATGAGTTGCTCAAATATCGAGTTACTGAAAGACACAGTCGGAAACTTCATTAATACATCTTGTTTCCTTCGGCTAAATTTCTGATGAGGGGAAAAAAGTTATTGCATTTCAATAATTATGTCTGATTATCAATCCTGCCTGTGGTGAATTAATCACTTTTCCTACTTTTGAAGGGAATTCTCTAGCCTAGCAAGCAGACCACAGAAAAGTCCATATCTCAGTTTTTATAATTTTAAGCTAAACATTTAGAACACTGTGGATGAGAAATTACTGAGGCTTAACTGCAGGACAAAGAGATCATACAAATAAATCTCCTTTTAAAAGGTGCCCAGAGTGGAGGGAGGCAGGGACCAGAGTGGAGGGAGGCAGGGACTTGGTCTTTGCGTACAATAACTCCATTCATGAAATATTTTCCAGAGGTATAGAAAACATAGATAAGAGGCCATTCTCAGCATGAATGGGCTCCAAGCCAAAGCTTTTAATCTGCAGGCTGTTTTGAGGTGGGCTGGAAAGAGAGGTCCATCCAAATTCATCCTATTGCAGTTCTGTCACATTGGGAAACAGAGCTGGGAACTTGACAGAGGCAGAGGGAAGGAAGCTCTTGAGTACGGCGACACAGGTAGAAAGGAAGCCCAAGTCTGGATCACAGCTGAAAGAACTGTTTCTATTTTTTATACACACAAAGATAAAAACATTGCAATCTTTCATCCTCTGCCTGGACCAGGGAATACTTACATATAGCCTTCTATTAAATTCTTGTAACATAGTCTAATGGATCATGTATTCGGTGTCTATGGTTCCACTGCATAAGAAGCATGGTTATTCTGGTTTATGGTATGAGCGCTGAGAATGGAAAGAGATAAAGTGTCCTACAGACCAGCCATTTTATTTCTATAGGAAACTCATGGATTTTAATCTTTCAGGGGAAGATTTCTACTTGAGTATCAGTGCTTCATAAGAAGGATGGATCCAAACTCAAATCCCAGACTGCTTGTGTGATCATCTCTGTGCATGTGTCTAAATTAAATGCTGCAGCTTGATTTTATCTTTAGGTCTCTGTGATGCTGGACTACGTCTCAGCTGCTGCTGCACCAAAGCTTACAGATGTCTGATCCTTTATTTAGAGTTTTACTCTTCCCTCTTTGTCATATCTAAATCTATAGACAGTGTAGATACAGTTAGAAATATGACAAATTACAGTATCAGCTGACATCTAGCACTACAGAGAAGAGTTGGAAGCAGTTCAGAAAACTAGTCCTAACCATTATTTGTAGGAATAAATCTTACAGAAAGAAAAGAAAGAAACAAACTCTTGCAATGAGCTTGGTCTGTTTGTTTTACCAAAAAGAAACCTGAAAAGTGGCTAGATCAAAGCACTCAAATGTAGTCCTACAGGAGATGATTGGCTACGACGTGGTTATTTTGTCTAGGAAAAACAGGTCACAGCAAGAATGAATATATGCAGTTCAAAGTCAGAAAAAAAAAAATCAAATGAGAAATAACCAGTATTGAAACCACAGTAAGAATGTTACCAAAATGTAACAGACTCCCAAAATACACAAGGATTTCTCCATCTCCTGGGACATTCAGTTGAAGATGAAGCATTTTCCCAAAAGATAAACCTTTTCTAGATGTGAAAGCTTTGTATGATATCTGTTGGATAGGTTTGATAGGTCCATATAAATAACAAATCCTTAAAACATGGGTCATGGACCAGTCAGTGTGAACTTCCAAAATTTTCCAAAGAGAAAAGTTCAATACAAGATTTATGCCCTTATATTTTAGGCAACTGCTTCTCCATAAGACTGCAGAACACTGAGTGAGGAGTCTTGGTTTTCTGCAAAGGGAGAATTCATCTCTTTGGGTTGGACAGAAAAAATAAAATCCAGGTAGACCTTCTGTTCCTCCCTAGGGGTGTAGAACATCTCTATTGTCAGAACAGCAAGCAGGTACCATGACATCCAGGTCTCAGAAGTCACAATCAAGGAACACAGTCAAAATGTCTTTCTTTTAAATAAATTTTAAGTAGTCATAATTAGATGATTCTAATCTTTGTAGTCAAATATGTTCAGTTTTAGTGGTGATCCTTCCTTGCATCTTCTGTCTTTCAGAGGATTGATCTACATAGCTGTATTATTCTAGCCTAGCAATCTGTAGAAGAAAAAAGCAAATCTAGAGGCTATAGAAGAAAACACATGGAGGAGCCTAGAGTCTTGAATTTAGTGACTGAGACATTCACTTGAGACATGACTCTGTCAATGATGAAGCTTTGCAGACAGAGCTGTTCTTTCCCTCCGAACTGCCTATTTCTGGGTAAGAAATTCTTGACTGTGTTAGAAAAGCTAGTAGATACATTACTGTTTCTTTTAAATAAACTCACCTACATTTTTTGAGATATCTACTCCTATGTGAGCACATTTATTGTTCTCCATGAAGATTTATGAGTTTGGGACTGCAAAAGAATGATTTCTAGCAGATTTAAGTAGAAGAGGTATGACAAACCACAGAGAAGGGGGGAAAGCTCTGTGCACTTAAAGAAAGAAAATTTCCAGTTCAAATAAAATGTTAAAACCAAGCAGACAAGCAACTTCAAGGTTAAGTGATTGCACTGTTAGATGTAAATGTCTTCCTTGTTCTTAACTCCTGCATTGGAGCTAATCATCTTTACAAAATATCTATTGGTTAAATATAGTTTACAGAATGATTAGAAGATATGGTTAACAAATATGAAAAAAGAATCTGTTCTACCAAAAATGCTTGACAAATCTGAAATGTAAAGCAAGGCAATAAATCATACTGTGTACATACCCTCTCTAAAATACTTCTGTGACATACATACATTTAATTTGGTTTAAAATATGTCTCTTCAGTTGGAGTAGCTACTTTTGTCAAGCTGTACAGAAGGAGATGTTACTCCTATAAGTTTTCTAAAAGACAGACATGAGGTAACTTCTCTCATCTTGTTTCCTATTTAACGTAGATAAGAGTTGATGAGCTTTTTTATTTGTAAAACAAATATTGTACTTTGTGTTTACCAGTTTGCCAGTGCCCAGGCAAGGGGTTATGGCATCACTCTGTACACAAAAAGCACATTGCTGTTTCAGATAAAAATAGCTGACTCACAAGAACTATGAATAATTACAGAAGTCTTTCTTCTCTTGACTTCAATTTGCAAGCTAAGAGATAATACAAAGGCCTTACTGACGCCTCTGCAATACATGCACAAATACTTCATAGCCCTGAACCAGAAGTGTCTAAAAATCAGCGAGGAATGCAGATAAGTACATCAGAACAAGCCACTATAGGCTTCATTTATAGCAAATAGAGAGCAGAGAGCATAGCCAATGATATTCAGAAAGTAATTCCTATTTTCCCATAATAGATGCTTACACATTGTTGGATAAATTTTATTTTAAACTCTATTAAATGTACTTAATTTCCCACACTAGCAGCCTTATTAGTCAGCTCAGACATTGAACCCTAAAATTAGTGAAATGAAACTTTAACCAAAGAAATGTGAAAAAAACACAAGTCTAGTATAACTGAGCATGTATTCTGCCTGTATTTTTGTGCTTCTACTTTTATTCTAATCAGTATTAATTAAGTAGCAACTAATTTTCCTAATGTAGTAAATTTTTCTACTTGTGTTAAAATAATTTCATTACTGAGCTAGATGAAACCCAACCTGAGGATTGTGAAACCTTCTAGTAACTCACTGTTGCAATGACCTTTAAATGAATAGGTCTTTTAACTTTCATCAGTACTTAGAAGAAAAGTAAAAATAAAGCTGTAGTCCTTAAAAGAAAATTTATTTCCTTGCAAGGACTAGAACTATAAAACTTCCTTAGAAATCAAGGTAGGCGATCTGCTTTCATATCATCCTAACTAACATCTGTCTAACACTACAGAAGCATGAAATTTTATCTGAGCTTTTACTTGCCAGCAGAACACATAACTTTTTGTTAAAGTGTCTTCCAACCTCAGTCACAGAATCACAGAATGGTAAGGGTTGCAAGTGACCTCTGGGGATCATTACTCCTTTGCTAAACCAGCTTCACCTAGGTCAGGTTGCACAGGAATATGTTCAGGCAGGTTTTGAAAGTCTACAGAGAAAATCTCCCTGGGCAGCTTGTTCCAGTGCTCCACCAGCTTCCAAATGAATAAATTTTCCCTCGTAGTTTGGTGGAACATCCTGTGTTCTAGCTTCTGTCTCTTTCCTCTTGTCCTATCAGCACTTAAAATATGTCTGGGCTTAACCCATTGGCACCCACCCTTAGGTATTTACAAGCATTGATAAGAAGCCCTCTCAGTCTTCCCTTCTCTAGGCTAAACAGCCTCAGGTCTCTCACCATCTCCTTGTAAGAGAGGTGCTTCAGTCCCTCAATAATCTTTGTGCAGTACTTCCCTGTCTCTTTTGAGCTGGAGAACTGAGAACTGGACACAGTATTCCAGATGTGGCCTGAACAGGGCAGAGCAGAGGGGGAGGACAACCCCCCTCGACATGCTGGTCACACTCTTCCAAATACATCCCCAGATATCATTGGCCTTCCTGGCCACAGGAGCAGGTTGCTGGCTATGGTTACCTTGTCCACCAGGACTCTCAGGTCCTTCTCCAGGGTGCTGCTTTCCAATAGATCGGCCCCTAACCTGTACTGGTGTTTGGGTTTTTTTCTCTCTAAGCGCAGGACTCCACACTTGCCCTTGTGGAGTCCTGTACTACAACAGCCATATAAAATCCCAGTGGGGAAAATCTATATTCATATCATTTGAAGTCATCAGAGAGTACTTCCCAAAATTGCCACATAAAGACATGAACTCAACCATTCTGCAAATGAACTGTGCATAACTCACATGTGCTAGTCGGTCAAATCTGGCAAAGAGTTCATTCAGCATTCGGACCAACTCTTGAGCTGACAGAGTTGTGGAGAGGTTGGTGAATCCTTTAACATCTGCAAAAAGAATACTAAAAGAAGAACATATGTTAATAGTGCAGTCTATTTCCTTTGAAGAGGAAGGATCATTTTTAAAGCCATGCTACCTTTGCTGTAGACATCTGGAGATTCTATTGTACTTCATATAAATATTGAAGGAGCTAAAGAATATGTGAAAGACTTTGGCCCAAAATGAGTGTTATGCAGTTTAGGATTTTGAAATAATTCAGGAAGAAATAATTAAGCCTTAATATGAACAGTTGTGCCCATTTGTCAGTGAGAATACTGAAGCATTGTGCACCCATAATATAGAGGGTTACATAACCAGATAGACTTGGCACCCTGCTGTTAGCATCTGAGAGTGTTGTTTGAGGGTGAGTTTATATATAGCTGATTTTTCATGGTGAGTTTGACTTCAGTGATTTAATTTTTTAGTGGGATTTTCCAGCTTCAATTATTTATGTGGCATACAAGACTAAAATCCTAAGATAACAGATTCACGACAGTTATGCATACCGGAGTCACGCCAGCTTTATTGCATCTAATTTTAGAGCCTTGATAGAAGTATGGGACCCTCTATTTAAGGTATGAATCTTGATTTTGATTGTCAAGAATCACAATAAAATCAAAGATTCTGTAGCATCATGGAGTGGAAGCTGATAGTTCTGTTGTAAGTGTACAATTAGTACTTATCATGCCTAGTAGCAGCTCACAGGATAGCTATCACCTTCCCACTAACTAATGTCAATAGAGATAAACTTTTGAGAGGGGAATAAAATAGGGAAATGAAATCAAGAAAATTGTAACAGATGAAAATGGCTCTAAAACAGAGGAGCCACCTAGCATGTCTGCATCTTTGAGACATCGTCATGTGGGTTCAACCAGAAGGTTGTAGCAGAGTAAGTATCCACGTGCAGGTAGGGCTCCCCTTTCTGCACAAGCTGACCACTTAATTAAAATGAAAACAAACAAACAAACTAGGTTAAGACCCAGTGTTCAGTTCAAATGAGTCTTACAATGGCAAAGGCACCCAGGCATCCCGATGAGTAGAAATCAGGCACTAAAGTACTTCTCTGTCCAGGGATTAAACAACGGTACACTAATTTTCTAATGTACGAATAAAGAAACAGAAGGAAAACTCCCAAACGAGACACTCAGCAGCATCTGAAACCTTAAAACTCAAAGAAAAGCTCCTCCACCCACCTAACATTCTCATAACGATGAATGTAGATCTTATGAAATTGGTGTTGCAAATGTTCATCTTCTACGTTGGTCATATCATTTATCATTTCCAGGACTACAAACCGCGGTAAGACAGACAGCACCAACCTTTCCTGAAACAAAGAGGAAACCAAAGTGTCAATATCAGTCTGACCTTATGTTCCACAGGAAACTGCTTGAGCTGTGCCCCATTTAAAGAGCTGGATAACTGGCAATATAAGATGTGACCACCCCCTCTAAAAATTCTAGCTCAGGCCATTTGTAATAACTCACATTACCTACCTGAGTCCAGAATATGGACATTCCTCTCACCTTCTTTTCCTAGATATTCTTTCTTCTAATGTTCTAAGAGTACTTGCTGATTATCTATAGATCCATTCAAATTATTTCCTCCATTATAAGCTTTTCATTAAGCATCACTTACTAACATATCAATCACAGCATTTCAGGCAGTGGTAGCTTGATTAACAGATACAGGCCAATCCCCAGCAGAAAGCAGAATTAGATTTTTTTTTGTTGCTTATGTATCAGAACATACTGATTAGCATTTTATTAAACTATAATTAATAAAAAAAGCTGGAGAATAAGGAAAGCAAAAATCATATACAGGAATTTGATTTCACTCAGTGAAAAGGACAGCCTTTAAACAAAACTTAGTTGTATCATTAGAGATTAAAGACAGGGATAATATAGAATCATAGAATCATAGAATGGTTTAGGTTGGAAGGGACCTCAAGGATCATCCAGCTCCAACCCCCTGCCATAGGCAGGGACACCTCCCACTAGAGCAGCTTGCTCAAGGCCTCATCCAGCCTGACCTTAAACACCTCCAGGGAGGAAGCATCCACAACCTCCCTGGGCAACCCGTTCCAGTGTCTTACCACCCTCACTGTAAAGAACTTCCTCCTAACATCCAGTCTAAATCTCCCCTCTTCCAGCTTAAACCCATTCCCCCTTGTCCTAACATTACTAGACCATGTAAATAGTCCCTCTCCAGCTTTCCTGTAGGCTCCCTTCAAATACTGGAAGGCAGTAACTAATGCACAACTGAAATGTTTTATGGGAAAGGTTTAGCTGTAGAGTAGTTTTGTATGCCATTAGGGTTACAGTAGTGAACAGGAAATAAGTGTTAAAGTGGCTTGGGAATCTCAGTCTTCTTAACAGTCTGTGACACTGAAGTGTGCTACCCCATATTGACAAAGGGGAATGAATTGCAATGTTCCTTGAATACTCGCTAAGTCGTCTCAGAAATAAACATTTATATGTGCCAGTGAATCCCATTTCCAGAATGACTAGTTTGCTTGGGGCAAGATCCCAAGACAGATGGCTGCCCTGTGCTCTTCTGTTGACCCAGAGCTGACTATCTTTTTTTCCCTACTTATCTCCAAATTTCAGGTGACATTTAAGGGAATGAGATAGGTCTAGAGAAAGCTAGGTGTAAATGTGCAAATCAGGCATGTATGAAGACTGTAAAGACAGAGAAGGCACCAATAAAGAAAACATAGCAGGCAATGTCCATGAAGAAAAGACAGTGTAGTGTGAATCTCTCACTGTATTTTCAAAACAGTTTAGTGACAGTACTGTGGAGAAAGCACTTATGTAGTACCAAACCATATGGTGGGTGGAGGTGGTTTCCAGACCAAGTCTTCCCATTCATGCTTAGGAAATGCAGTTATTCCCACAAACTACTTCTGCATCCCACTCTATTCCACTTTAAGACAAGTCTTTTGCAAGTCTGGGAACTGAGATCACTGTTGGACCCAGACATGAAGCAGGAGCAAAAAGATATCAAAAAATTAGTTTCAGAAAATAAAAAAATCCAAGGGTTTAGAAATGTCTTTACTGAGAATATGAATATGAAATAAATAATTCAAAATAATGTCACATAAATATTTGACCAAAAAAAGCACAAGTCCTGGATATAGCCTTGTAAGTTTGACAATGTTCAGAAACTCTAAAGACTGCAGCTCTTAAGAGCTAAGCCTTATTCCAGCTTTTAAACTATAAGAAAACAAAGACTTCATTACCACACTTGTCAAGAAATTCTTAATCAAGAAGGAACTGTAAAGCAGGATATAGGCTCACTTACAGAGGAACCTTGGTACAGGACAGAGCCCGTGTTACAAAGTGTAATTATTGGCATGAAGCTAAGTAACATGGTAAATAGAGGAAGTTTATTTATGACAATTTCCAGGAAGCCTTGATCCAGATCTGAACATCTCTGGGTCAGCTAATCCATTCCAACCTTGCTTTGTGTCTGTTCTAGCCACTCAGGTGAAAAATTCATTCTTGCTATCACTTCTTGCAATGACTATTCTCTTCATTTGTTTGCACCTTGCCTCTCAGACTTCAGAGGAGCTTTTGTTTCCTAAAGGTCTATATTGTTCACACTAAAGAGAAATAAGAGGAAAGATTAAGGCAATTTTAGTTTGGTTTGGAGGAATATTGCTAATTCTTGTATCGGCTTGTAAAGGGAGTGCCCATCCCTACTGAGTATCATTGAGTAAATATGAAGGAAAGTGCACTCTACTGGCAATACAACACTTCTTGGCACTGAAATTGTAAGTCTTACAAAAGGGAAGACTTTTGACTCTGAATTTTCAGGTTGTCCTATCACCATAATGGTATCTTGACAGTTTGGCACTTCTTAGCTTTCTGGCTGCAGTTGCTTGTCATTGTGGCTGTTTTAGCACTCTCCAGTGAGATGGTATTTAAAGATGAAGACTGGGACACTTTTCACATGTACCCAGATATGTATCACCCAGGAGTCCTGGATTTAGAATCATAGAATCATAGAATGGTTTAGGTTGGAAGGGACCTCAAGGATCATCCAGCTCCAACCCCCTGCCATAGGCAGGGACACCTCCCACTAGAGCAGGCTGCTCAAGGCCTCATCCAGCCTGGCTTTAAACGCCTCCAGGGAGGAAGCATCCACAACCTCCCTGGGAAACCTGTTCCAGTGTCTTACCACCCTCACTGTAAAGAACTTCCTCCTAACATCCAGTGGGAATCTCCCCTCTTCCAGCTTAAACCCATACTTTATTTCATCTCAGTTTTCTTATGAAAGAATAAACATTTTATATAAACTTCCTGTTTTCTGCCAGATTGATGTCGAGGTTGTTGTGAGGCAACTTGATATAAAGAGGCTTTTACGAAGACTAATGTCATCCAAGCTGTGGGTTACATCCCTTTCTGAGGAATAAAAGTGGTTCAGAGAGAACAAGACATGGCAAAGAGAGATGATAGGTGGAACAAGACAGAAAGGCAAAGCAACCATGAAAATTCTGGGTTTGATGCCATCAGGATGAGATGCTGTGGATGAAATATAGCCATGAATTAAACACCAGGAAAAAATGAAAGAACTTCTTCCCAGTATGCTGTTTCTAAATCACAACTGTTAACAATTGAAGCTCATGAAGAATTCCCACAGTGAGCAGTCTTAGCAGTTAGTAAACGATCCAGAGCTACAATGAAAACACACTGTGGATAAACACCTTAACCTGTCTAGATGGCAGCCTCAGATGAGGTGTACTGTAAGAAGGCAAAAAAGACTGCTAATAGCTTCTAGAATGAAGGCATGTATTGCTCCATCCTAAATTGGCAGCTTTCTCCTGGGCTCCCACCTGCATAACATGCTAGCAGGAAAGATGAAAGAATCGAGAGAATTCTACCAATCTTTAATCCATCTGTCCTGCAAACATTTGCAAAATTAAGGGCTGCCTTCAAGAGGGAGAGAAAAAAAAAAAGTATGCATGTCTGGGATAGCTGATATAAAGCGGGTAGTGAGCTAGCTAGCAGTGATCTCATCTTTTACTATGGTAAAAAGCCCAGCTCACACCTACCTTTGATTTCTCCATAAAAGATGGTACTAATTTTAGTACATCTGCATTGTTTAGACTTTGTTTAAGCCTTTTCACCTATATGCCCTTGAAAATTCTGCTATTGCTCCCTCTTTTGCTGCTTTATAAAGACTGGGTCAGGTGTTTATGATAGTAAGAAGCAAACCCAGTCCCTCAGGACAATCTTTACGCTCCTGCAAACACAGGTTTTCATGAGATTATCTATTGCTAAGGTAGTTCCACTCTCAAGCAAATGTCCCATGGTATCTCTAAGAAGGCACATTTGAGAACAGCTGTTAATTGATATCCCAAGAACCAGAAAAGTTATGTCCTTCAGGCTCCCATACACGAAGGTGCTTAGGCTATATATCCTCTTATTCCTTCGCTATTAAGATACATTGCTTAACGTGGCCATGTAATAAATAGATCCATCCTTCAAATAAACTAGATCAGTTTTTCAAGGAGCCATTGAATTATAGTGTTTGATGAATTTGTGTGAAGATCCTTCCACTACAGCACAAAATATTTTCACTGTGAAAAAGAATTGTGTTATTTCCTACCTCATCCTTTAGAAAGACAAATACGAATACAAAATCAAAAAGAAAAGAAAAAAAAACAACAACAACCCAACAATAAATGAAGGAGAGAAAACAGAAATCTTGGTTAACATTGAACTGCTTATGATTTCTGCAATAAGAGAATATAAAGACTGGCCATTTCTTCACAAACATATGGCTAAAATGGAGAATTTCCACAACAGGAAAAGCTTGCACTCCTTGTTTGCATTCACTTAAGGTATCAAGCAATGGCTCTAGAGCATTTATTTAAAATAAAACATGGTTCACTTGGCACATGTTCACTTAGCCAAGAAAAATGTGCTCAGCACATTTGATATCTTAACCTTCATGCTGCTCATTAAAGTAAGGTAAATGTTCTTGGCCGCACGTAACATCTGGCAATGACCCATAAAAACAGGGGTTAATTAGTACACCTCTCCTGTGGTCTTCCTCTACTAATAATATTCTGGCGTGTGAAGAGTTTTTGTCAGCATCACAATTGAAAGTTCATATATAGCACATGTATTGCATATGTCATGCTATGCTGGGACACTAGAAGAAAAGTAACATTCAAGTGCGTTTGTGAATGTGTGTGTGCCTATAAATATTTTCCAAGGGACTCCAGGCACTAGTCAACTCTCTGGTATTGAAACATTCAAAGGACAGAAGTTCCTTCCCCTGTGGGCATCAGCTGTCCTTTGCTCTTCCAAGCTGCTCTTACGCCATGCCAGAATGACAAGGTGGTGAAGTATGATGAACCAGGCCTTTTCCAGAAGTCAGGCGTTGAGAGATGGACTTTTGTGTTGATCATTTTCATCCTGTCTTTTTCTATAGATGATGCAAATGTTCTATGGTTCAGGATGTGCCTGTCTTGACAGGCCTTTCACATCACTTTGCTTTAATCTAGCTTTTAAGAAGATTTTCAGTTACCCAGGACTGTCAGGTCACTGTCCCTTTTGTGTCTGATTAAAGAGTTCTCGTATTTCTAGCTGTTGTAATGTAGAAGGCATATTCAGAGAGAGTGGGAAGGACATGAGAAAAAAAAACAACAACTTTTTTTCAGAGAAAAATTTAATAAAGTAGTGCCACAAACTCTATGGTGAGGGAAACAGCTTTGTTGAAAACTTTCTGGTTGAGCACATTGTCTCTAAGTGGAGACAATTCAAAGGTGAGCAGTAGTAATAGTGGTTTGAAAAGGAACAGATATATATAGAAGAAAGAAGCTAGCATCAAAAGGAAACATTCTTTTGAACTGGTGATCCATTCTCCTGTTAATCATTCATGGTATGAACCAGCCCTAGTCTTTAGGATGGAGCAGAAAGAGTTTGGAGTAAATTAATAAAGAAATAAGAATCTTTAACCTAAAGAATAACCAAGGAAAAGAATAACAATAATCAAAGAGAGCACTAGAAATCACTAAAACTAACAACCAGATGGTAGAATTCAGTGCTGCCTATACTGTCTTGGGATTTTCCTCTTTCTCAACATCTTGATAAGATTTGGCTTTGGCAAGGGGTGGAAAACTGCTCCAGAATGGAAGTTCAATTCATGTTTTGCTCTTCCTCCTACACACTTCTTTTCAGATGGGAAAACTATATATGTCTTTTTATGGGGGAACAATTTGCTTATGGCTGTTTCCAAGACACTTCTATAAAACTGGAGGACCTATATCCCAGAAATGTTTAACTTGACAGAGATTCTAGAGAAGATGTTCCATATTTTTCATCTTGATTTTAAGAATCACTTTACCTGAGCCATCAATCTTGATTTTAACAACATCTGCAATTAATATCATAGAGGCTTAATTTTCTTAAGGATTCAGTTTAATAGCATGAGAAAAGATCTGCTCAGGATGATGCATTTTTTGCCTTTCCAGAGCATATTAGCTGTTACTACATATAAGGGAAGTACATAAAAATGATGTTGTTTTCTAGTGAAGAACTGATGATGTTCAGAATAGATGTGATTATTGCAGGTGATACTCTACAAAATGGGAATTAGCACCCGTCATTATAACAAACAACTCTAAAGAGAAATTCCTTCACAATGGACAGTCTATTTGCTTCTGTTCTTTTTTTTTTGGTACACTATCGAGACAATGGCAAGTAATTGAAAAACACAGAAGAAACTGCAATATTTAATATGTTCAGACTCAAGGGATTATGAGGTAGCTTGTTAGCTTTTATTACTTACTAGTGCAGTATGTGGAATGAGCTGTATCAAATTTCTTTTATTCGAATGCAAGCAATTACCATTCCTCCTCCTCCCAACCCTGGCTGCATGTTCCATTTAGGCATCTGCTGTTCTCAGAAAGAAACAAGGCCAGATCACACAGGAGGTTTTGGAATGTCTCTTTGTTTGGCTGTTGGCTATGAAACATATCTAGTCTCGTCCAAACTGATATCCCAGTGTTTTTGAGAGTCGTGGGTTTTTATAATGGTGACTAATTGGTTGTTAACTGAGAAGTGTTACAAAATTTGTGAGAATGCAAGAAAGAAAAAAACCTTTTTCCTTTCACTTCTTGTAGGAAGGACATTTAGCCAATTGTTTCCTCAATACTATTGTCCTGAACAGCGTGACATAATACATGTAGCACATGCCGAAGGGAAGAACCGCAAGATACTGATGGTCTTTTGCTCTGGTTGGATGAATAATGTACCCGAGGCCACATGACGAACTCTTGGCAGACCTTAGTGATTGACAGTCTAGTGCCAGGTGTCAAAGGAGGTGCCTTTCTCACCAGCCAGCTGGACTTGTAAGAGTACCACAATCTTAATGCCTGCTTGCCTTGTGCTCTCTGACTTCTAGAATGCTGATTCCAAGTCTGCCAGTTTGCATTTTCATGCCTTCCCAGTATCACTTTGGCTCATAAACACTTAGCTCATCCTGTTAGCATGGTGGGAAGTGGTGGAACAACCCTTTTGGTTGATTTTTCTGGTATGGTATCTGTTACTACTACTGAGTGTACCTTTTAAGTCAAAAATTCAATTTCTCCATTTACAAAAAAAAAATAAATTACAGAAATAGTTATAAAAATATTTTTTAAAGTAATATGATTATTCATGAAGCTAAGAGCAGCCAATACTTATGCAGTAGGGCACAGGCATAATGCATCGGCTCACTCTAAGGCCACTTGAGCACCACCAGCTTGCGTGGGAGTGGGTAGGAGTACGTGTCTGGGAATAAGTGCTACAGGGAGCAGGGAGCTGTGTTCTCTGACAGCAGTGGTTAGCTGTTAGATCTCCTAGGGTACATCATGAAACAGTCTCCTGACTCTGCCTCGTCATTTGAGCTGTCCTTTAGCTTAGGCAATAGGTTAACAAAGACATACAGGGAAAAACAGAAGTTACAAAACAGTTTCTATTACCACTCTACCTTGTTGACATGAACATTTATGCTTACAAGTGATACTCTCCAGACCCACAGTAATCTCTTAGACATATCTGATAGATGGAAATGTTTATGCCAAATCTCAGGATTTTTTCTCAAAATATTCTTTACCAAACAATCGCAGAGAAGAAAAAAATCCTAAAGAAAAACATTTAAACATTTACATAGAACTAAGACAAAGAAACATTTTCCTGTCTTCTAATATATTTGCTTTCACGAATTTCAGTTAGTTTGGACAGGAAGGACAGAATCATACCTTAAGAACAGGAGAAAGACAGACACACCTATTGGAGGCTGATTTCATAATGGCATAATTTTAAGATGTTTCCTATTACTGTTTCTACTTTTGATTGATTTATATAATTCTTTTCTTCATGTTAACTTTTGCCATTTCAGGAATTACTAGGCAACTTCTGCAAAAAAAAACTTCTGCAAAACAGATTTCTCAACAGTACTAGTTATTGCAGCGAATGACACGGAAAACACCAGAAAGCAAGCTGTGGCTGTTTGAGCTGCATTTCTAGCTCAGACATGAAAAAATTCAGAACAGAGAAACTTAGAAGTGGAAGCTCTGAGCGGAGAGGTGAACATTCTAGGGATGGGCCATATAATGGCAACAATGGGTAAGTGAATATAATTTCATAGTATCATAGTATCATCAGGGCTGGAAGAGACCTCACAGATCATCAAGTCCAACCCTTTACCACAGAGCTCAGGGCTAGACCATGGCACCAAGTGCCACATCCAATCCTGCCTTGAACAGCTCCAGGGACGGCGACTCCACCACCTCCCTGGGCAGCCTATTCCAGTGTCCAATGACTCTCTCAGTAAAGAACTTTCTCCTCACCTCGAGCCTAAACTTCCCCTGGCGCAGCCTGAGGCTGTGTCCTCTTGTTCTGGTGCTGGCTGCCTGAGAGAAGAGAGCAACCTCCTCCTGGCCACAACCACCCCTCAGGTAGTTGTAGACAGCAATAAGGTCACCCCTGAGCCTCCTCTTCTCCAGGCTAAACAATCCCAGCTCCCTCAGCCTCTCCTCGTAGGGCTGTGCTCGAGGCCTCTCACCAGCCTCGTTGCCCTTCTCTGGACACGTTCAAGCATCTCAATGTCCCTCTTAAACTGGGGGGCCCAGAACTGGACACAGTACTCAAGGTGTGGTCTAACCAGTGCAGAGTACAGGGGCAGAATGACCTCCCTGCTCCTGCTGGCCACACCATTCCTGATGCAGGCCAGGATGCCATTGGCTCTCTTGGCCACCTGGGCACACTGCTGGCTCATGTTCAGGCGGGTATCAATCAGCACCCCCAGATCCCTCTCTGTCTGGCTGCTCTCCAGCCACTCCGACCCCAGCCTGTATCTCTGCATGGGGTTGTTGTGGCCAAAGTGCAGCACCCTGCACTTGGAGCCATTGAATGCCATCCCATTGGACTCTGCCCATCTGTCCAGGCGGTCAAGGTCCCACTGCAGAGCCCTTCTGCCCTCCAACCCAGCCACATCAGCCCCCAGCTTGGTGTCATCTGCAAACTTGCTGATGACTGACTCACTGACTCAATGCCCACGTCCAGATTTCATTGGAGCACCAAGAGCTTTCTGTCTGGAAGCACAGCTTGTACCTTCCCCTTGCTGCTTCTTCTATGCCTGCTGCTATCTTTCCCTGCTGCCGCTTTAGCTGCTGTTGCTTTTGCTGCTTCACCACTGCTTGACCCATTCTCCATCTTCCTTAAGGTTATTATATTTCCGTAGTAGTTTATTCTCCTTATACTGTTATATTTAAACTGTAAGAAATACAATATCATTCTTCCTGACTCTCCAAACAAATCTGTGTTGTTTACTCTACCAGGCAAGGGATCCACCCTAACCTGAGACACAAGCTCATGTGCCATTTTCAGCTTTCTATGGCTTAATCATTGCAGAACAACAAGATGGAAAAGAGCTAGGAAGACATGTACTCCAGTCAAAACAAGGAATACACCTTGTCAAAGACTTACAAGACCAAAGACAGCTGGAACTTCTTCCATGACATTTCTATAGTTGGGAAAATTGTCAGTTCCTGACAATAGTTTTGTGGATAGGTAGTTGAATACTGATAGAGTGAAAGACCTTTGGTATATTCATGAACACCAGCCCAAAACGGTTATCTTACTTTGAATTATCTCAGCAATGGCAACAGTGACTTGACTATGGCTATCTTAGAATTGGTACTGCTCAGTGTCAGATAATTTAAAAGCCATTACCTGAACCACAAGGTTCTGTAACTCTGTTAGCTGCGAAGCTTGTAAGGAGTCCTCCTACATTTCAAGGTTCTAGGGAAAGTTAGTATAAAGTAGTATCCTTAGTACCCTAAAAGTTCTTATCCCCAACAAGAAAAATGACCTTAAAGTGAGCAAGTATATTCAGAGGTCAGAAAAGGTACTAGCCTGATTAATCTGGAGCCTGGAGTTCTTTATTTCAGCAGAAATGACTGTACTGCAGACCAGCTGGCAGAAGTGTCTCATCACTGCAGGGAGCTGAAACTATTTAATTCCCCTTACTCATTTCACCTTTGCCCACATCCCCGAGACAATCAGCAAGGGTTGCTAGTCAGTGGTAGTTGTGAAAATGGCTTTTTTGTTGTTTGGTTTTTGTTTTTTTTTTATTAGACACATTTCTTGTTAACAAAGATCTGAGAACATGGGAGGTACAGGCTATAAAAATGTGATCAACAAGCTGCAGTCCCATTCACTATTGACCAACACAACATTTGAACAGATTAGTTTAGAGATGAAAAAAAAGTCACACATTTTTAGAAAGCAGTTTTATTACCAGTGAATCCAAAAGCCACCTACTAGGGAGGGGAAGGAGCATTTTCCTTCTCAATGATTTCTTTTAGGAGAAGATCCCGTGACTGAAGTTCTGATACTCTTGGGGATTATTTTTCCCCTGTGTAAACTGGACTTCAGGATCTGATTCCCATCTTGCTAGCACTGGCTGGAAGCATAATTATTCTGTTTAAACCCATGTGCCTATTCCAGATTTGCGAGGAATGAGAGAGAAAGCAGAGGATGATATCAATCTTGATTGTACCTTAGATTTCTAGTTGAAAGCAAAATGTGGGTGTTATACTCTGGAGATCAAACAAACATCAACAGCACAGGTGAAGCAAAAGCATCTAATATATGACATGCAAAATGTTATATTTTCTAATTCAAGTGGTTTGATCAGATGGGATGTTTTGAAACAAGCTGATGCAGAAAATGTACATGCTGACCCTGTGGTGTGTTCCTGGGTACAGACAAAAACATAAATGCATGTAAACATTGCTTCTGTGCACCCTAATAAGGAGGAAAATTCTGCAAATTGACTTAGGAAACAGGTCACCTGCTGAATCATACTACGGATATAGATTGGGAAGAACAATATAAAGGTTACAGATTTCTTATCTCGTTGGATCAACCAACTTTAAGTTTGACATTCTAAGTACCAAAGGAACAACAGGGAGAATAAATTTCTATTGTTTTTTTAGAGAAAGGCATGAAGATGAGAGAAAGTCTGCTTAGATAACCAACAAACCCATCTGAGCATTTCACATTCAACAGATTTTTTTCTGTAGAGAAAAAAATCTAACTAAAATTCAATACCTAATTAAGGTTACACAAAATTTATAAAGGTGGATTTATTGTTTGCTATTTAGAAATAGAGTTATTCAAATATTGTGATCATAACTTGCATTTCTGAACCACTATAAACTACTTTTACAATGAAAAAGGAAGGTCATATGGTCTCTGACATTCAGATTACTCTTTTACAAAAACCAATCCTGTACTTGATCCTCATACTAATTTAAAGGGGATTTTCAAATTCTTAGCACCAACATAAAAAAAGCAAAGATGACTTTACAGTGTTTAACCCTCTTAAAGTGTGCTTTCCAATCCCAGTGCAATTTGCTCTTGCTTCGGTGGTTGCAAAGTACTCATGGTTGATTAAAATCTAGGTCTGTAAGACCTTGATAAAACCTATACAACATGTAAGCTTCTTTAAAAAAAAAACAGTCCAACAGAGTTCATCAGTCTGCACAGAGCTTCTTAAAGCTGTAGGAAACAGAGATTGTTGCAGAGGAAAGTGTGAGAATAATCCTCTGGAAGTAGAGGCAGAGGGGTAACAAGTGGTCAAATACAACAGTTTTCTAATGGAAAAAAAAGATTAAGGCAGGATTACATTTTTTTTGGTTTTGGTTGGGTTTTTTTTCTCAACAGGTATCAGGCTGGAGAGACTAAATATGCCAACAGCAGACTTTTGAACACTAAAGGGTGTAGTCTTCTTCTACAGCCCTCATCCCTTCTTCTCACTTGGACACAAGATTCCTTAGGGTGATTGAGCTCAAATCCTTTTTGAAGGATCAGATTAAATAATATGAAAGCTGTTTTTTTGCTTTAAAGATAGGATTTAATTACATTTGTGCAATACTCAATCAGAAAAAGGATACTTGGAAAGTGGCTGTCCAGTAAGCCAGTGATAAGACTTGCAGGGAGGAAATACCTGCTAGAGAATGCTTCTCTTTACACACAGAAGAAAAAAACATCAAGTGCTCTAAATCTACCTAAAATAACGCAAATAAAGTGTTTCAGAGATGCTTTATGTTTGTTTGTTGTTTTTTTTTTTCTTGTTTGTTTGTTTTTTCAATTTTTTTCACCATGAGTCTAATCCACAGGATTTCCATGTTGGAAGGATACAGTTTAACAACTTTTCTTGCTATGAATGCAGCCTCCCACTCATATTTCCCTATTCACTTTCCCAGGCTTCATTTGTTCATTGGTCTCATTGGTCAAGCGGATCTTAGATGGAGAGTAGGAATGTGGCCGTGACACAGAAAGAAACTCTTAATTGTTACGAAAATGACTTTGGTATGAATAGAAGTCCTGCAAGGTTACCATCTTATTACTAGGTAAGGTAAGTACTAGACTGATTTTTAAAGCCATTTATTTATAAAACTTCTCTGATGTTCCCTTTCTGGTTGTTTTAAGCCTCCATTTCCAGCTTCTGTCATAAGAAGTTTTTGAAGTCAAACATTAATCCCTTTGCACAATAATTGTCTTCAAATATATATAACTTGGCATATTCATATGTAATGGAGGAAGAGTGACAAAGCTCTCTGAAAGATTCTTTTTAATTAATTGGTAGCATTTGAAGGCTTAAAATGTACAAAAAAAATCAAGTAAAAGAGAATTGCTGGAGAAAAGAGCAGGAAAGGACTCCAGCGAGATAATAGAAACTCAGTTCTTAATAAAGTCATAATTTCAATATGTGTCTGGACTTAATATTATGATTCATTTAAAACTTCGGGATTTTGTATGAGAAACAGAAATGAAAATCAAATTTAATGTAGGTTTCTGCCCTTCACTAGTGCAATTTGAGAGCATTTTCACAATAAAGATTTTGAAAGATTTGCAGTAGGTAATTAGGAAAGTGAGTTGCACTTTCCGTTTTCTTTCCCCAGATATGATGACAGCAGAATTATTTGCCATGGAAAAGAGTGTTGTGGAAGTTGTTACTAACAAAGTACAGCACTGAGTGTGGATCTTTTTGAAACACATAGATATCAAATCATAATAATCAGATCAAATAGGTAGTAGAAAGTGATGATATTGTTGGAACAAAATGGACTTAATTTTTTTGAGAACTTCATGTTTGCCATTTATTTGTAATTGGAATGTCTTGGAAAGAAACTGGAGGTATCTTTATGGCTATCATTTTTGGTTTATTGATATGATATAACTGCATATATTAAGCACAAGCAGCTAACCACATTTGATTAGAAAATGACAATTTGATTAAAATTACTAAACTGATTTTACAACACATTATTTTGTCCGTGCCGCCTTCTCTAGCTTGCTTCTACGACGTTTCTATCTTTCTACAATGTAGTTTTTGGGTATTTAGTAGGAGTGGAATCTCACTTAACTAAGCCAAGCTCTGAAATGTTTCAGTTCTTCACCAAAATTTTAATTTTGCAAAAGAAAATTGGAAAGGAATTAGAGAGAGATGTTCCTCCAGTTTTATAGAGTGCTGGGATTTTCATATAACACCCTGGTAGTTAAGTGCATAAATTTCATTAGCAATGACTAGTGGAGCAATCATCCTTTGCATCCACGGTACTGCTCACTTTATTAACAGAGTTAGAAAATTCATTGCAATTGAAAGTGCTAATATGTACTTGTTAACAACCCCAGAGGCTCAAAAATAAGGATACAAAAAAAAAAAAAATCAGATCCCAGATCCCTCCCTAATGAATTAGTTACTTGCGAAAATACAACTAAAACTCCTAGCCTTGTGAAACACTTTGGAGACATTTTACTCAGAAGTCTTGCTAGACTAAACGGTGATGGGGGAGGAAGCATGAAGAAAGAGGTAGGAGTCTGACTGTGTAAAGTTTTGAAAACACAGGAACTGGGAATTAAGTCATGTAAAAGCTTTGGAAGACTTTGGCCAGGCCAAAAGATCTTTTCCATCACACAGATCTGCACTTCTCTCTCTCCCTTTCTGCGCAGTAAGGGAAAAAACTGCAACTAACATAAAAGTTTGAACTTGCACCTGAGGATATTTTCTGTGGGTAATGAACCAGTGGAGTGAATTCAGATTTACAGAAACATTCTGCAAAGACATTTCTACAGAGCAAAATGGCTTGGATTGTCACAGCAATACCAAAACAGAGCAAGGAGACCTTAAACCCTGAAAATTGTGATATGGGGAAAACAATTGCTTCTAACTGTCTACATTTCAGCTCAGAGTAATACAAAAGAAGGAAGTTCTTCCCAGAGAGAGTGATTTGCCATAGGAATGGGCTGCCCAGGGAGGTGGTGGAGTCACCGTCCCTGGAGGTGTTCAAGAAAAGACTGGATGAGACAGTGCCATGGTCTAGCTGATTGGATAGGGCTGGGTGATAGGTTGGACTGGATGATCTTAGAGGTCTCTTCCAACCTGGTTGATTCTATTCTATTCTATTCTATTCTATTCTATTCTATTCTATTCTATTCTATTCTATTCTATTCCAAAACCCAACAAGATGTTTTTTCACCCCAAGTGGGATTTTTCTTGTTTCACCTTCTATTTTCACTGCATTTTACAAAAAAGTATAATGGCAAAAGGAGGAATGAAACTACTTTCACTAACAAAAACCCCAGCTCATCTAGATGAAATTTATCAGGAAATATAGAATCATCTCTTGTGTTTCAGCACGAGACAGAAGCTAATACTGTAGAAATTTTGTATTCATATTTGACAAAATCTGTAAATATTCATTAGGGGATTCTCAAAAATCTCTGAAACCTGAACAAATATTTACTTGTCAGTATCATTGCTGCTTTGTACAGCACCACACATCTGATTGTACCTCTTATTTGTTACTAAAACATAGATTATAGAATGTTTGTCTTATAATTGGGTGATTTTCCATGACTGGCTCTTTTAAGCATTACACAATATAATTATAGCTATCACAATGACAGATGATTAGAAATCACAAATATAAGCAATATTGAGAAATTGGAAGGGTCATTTTGAAAGTGCAGAATCTTGATTTCTTAGTTTTAACAACAGACAGTAATGAACAAGTCTATCTGAAGCATTTATATAACCTTTATAATTATAAATATTGTGACTCTTACTGTTTGGTTACTTATGGAAAAGCATACCATTTCTTGTTGCATTTTTTAGCTCATGTTGTTTTTTCTTACTTCAGTTCTACTGGCCTTCTGATTTAAATAAAGTAAGGACAAATCCAGACCCTGTAGGACCTATATTGCAAGCTGTCATACTTTGCATGACCTGTTACCTGTATTGCATATCAATAAAATTATTCTTTTTAATCCTCTATGCTGTTTGATTTAAGAAGTGGAAGCTGCGTAGGGTGCAAACAAAACTTGAGAGATTTTAGTTATGTCACTTATTGCTATAAAAAGTAGCTGCATCCCCATTGAAAGCCACAAAAAAGCTAGCCCTTACTGTAAAAAAAAAAAAATATTTTAGAGAGTTTGTGAGAGGCAGAGGAGAAACAAATGAAAGTGGAACAGAATACAGAATTCCTGGAATCAGTATCTGGAAGGATGACTCTCTCTATTATATTCCAAAAGTCATGGCAGTCTGGTGCAGTCCCCACTGACTGGAACAAGGGAGACATAACTCCCATTTTCCAAAAAAGGGTAGGAAGGGTTACCCAGGGAACTACAGGCCAGTCAGTCTCACCTCTGTGCCCAGTAAGATCATGGAGCAGATCCTCCTGGAGGCACTACTGAAACGGAAGAATAGTGAAGAGGTGATTTGGTACAATCAGCATGGCTTCACCAAGGGCAAATCCTGCCTGACAAACCCAGTGGCCTTCTCTGAACAGGTCACAACATTAATAGATGAGTTTTACATAATAACATAGGTTCAAAGTTTGAATGAAAGTAATTGCAAGTATTTCCTCCTACATTTTAAATTGGTTTATCAGTAAACTATATTTTAGAAGGTATTTTTCATTTGGTGGCCTCATGCCTGTATTTTTCTTTTGTGGGTGTTTTTCTTGGCCCAAATACATTTTCCCTTATGCATTTCCAGTCATATGATGCCTATGACATAATGCTTTGTTTGCTTATAGGTGAGTCTCAGCTGTGATGAGGTAACCCTCCAGAGAGTTCTGCTTTCAGGGGACAGCTCAAGCCTGAAGACTTGCAAGGAACTTGGCCAAGACAAAATGAACAGTTCAACATCGATTGATTAAAATCAAATATTTCAGATCGAAAGCCTACATCTCCCCTCACCAAAAATAATTTAAAAAATCAGATTTTTTTTTATTTTAAATCCACTCAAATGGAAATGATCTGCATCCATTTTCACAATAAGAAATAATTTTTTTGCAGATTATGACATAAAAAAAAAAAGGCTTTGCATACCTCTTATTTTCCTCAAGATAACAAAATAATTTTAATGGAAAATTCTCAGAATCATCTGGAATAGAGAACTCTTTTGCCAGTGTTTTATAAAGATTTTAACAATGAATTCCACAACAACAAAAAAATAAAGATCCAATTAAAAGTTAAAAAGTGTTAGCTCATAAAGGATTAGACAAGATTAAAAAATGAAAAAAAAAAACAAAACCAAAAACAAAAACAAACTCACAAAACCCCAAACCCCATAAAATTGTGGTCCTACAGTTAAAATGAGAATAAGGCATCCCACACATGGTCTCTCAAAGCCTGTTCTGTAAACAGTGGCTGGAGAGATATTCTGGCATATGTAACTTGTATTGCTCAGCACAGTCATGCATTCACACTGAGTCACTGGAAATCTAGAACATGACATCTTCCTGGATCTGTGTGTAAAAGCATGGCTCTCACGAAGGAAATGAAATAAAAATCAAGAAGCAATAGAAGTATCTACACAACAGAACAAAATGAATGGCTAAGTTCATTCAAGAATAAAATAACAGTGCGGCGTATATATGTATATATCTCAGAATGCACAGCTTGTATTTTGATTTTAATGCAAGTTTTTGAACAGCAGGTGAACTTTCTGGTATTTCAGTGTGAATGAAAAAGGTGCACAGCATTGCTTCTCATTTGTGCTCCTTCAGAACAAAATAAGCAACAAATTTATTTTTATTCAATGCCTCTTATTGTGGACTGGGAAAGATTCTGTACTGAGGAAGTACCATACCTGCTTGAATTCAAAGTTCACCTAGCCCAGCACGCTATTGCACACAGTGGCCAAAAGGAGATTTGTAAGCAAGAATTTAAGAACAGAAAAAAACTTTTGGTGATATTTCCCTGCAGTAGCTTCCCAGTCGTAAAAGTTCAACCCTAAAAGTTCATCTGTGAGACAGAAGTGATGTTTTAGTATTTTGCCTGCCTACATAGAGTTCGATTTCATGAACTTGCTTAGTTTTCACTTGACTGATACAAGGTTTGGCATTTACAACAGTCTGAAACATGAAGTTTCCCAGCTTGACCCCTCTCATGTAAAGAACCATTTTTAAACACCTGCCAGTTATTGATTCCCCTGATGGCCTCTTCTGCTTGTACGAGAAAGGAACGTGAACAGCCATTCTCTATTCATCCTGATTCCCAGTGTAAATCCTTAAGATTTCATATCAGGTGAACACATATCAAGAAAATAATAGCATGAAATTCACTTAACCTGTGCAAATCAGGTGGCATCACATTGAAGTCTGCAAGCCTACAAAACCCAGCCTTGTCCAATTGCCAGTTCCAGTCAACACAAAAATAAGATAGTTTTGCCAATACCTGTCGTTGATTTTCTGTCTCTAGTCTCAGTCTGGCTTCTACACATCTTCTGGTCTCCAGGAAGGCTTGACGCTGTGCTCGGTCTGACAGGTAGCTAATGAAGATTCCTGCAGTGTTCATACACATAAACAACACTGCCTGAGCTGCTATCTGCAATGAACAACAAATGGGATACGATCAGAAGAGAAGCAGCAAAGATTCCAGTTTATGATGACAAGGGGAGAGAGAATGACTGCTCTGCAGTCATGTAGACTGTAAAAATAACAGAAAAGTCTGTGTATAAGAATCTCTTCGATCTTAATTAGAGGCATCAAACGTGTAAAATTCTCTCAGCCTTGAGGAAGAACTACACAGTCTTTGGGGGCATTAAACTCTAGCTGAACCACAAATGATGTTTCCAAGAACTGATTCACAGGGCTTTAGTCAGGAATGATTACAAACATAATTAACAAATTGTTTTTGCACTGTCTGTTCTGTAAAATCAACTTCGAGGTTTGTTCCATGGCTTAGTTGGAGGAGAAAGCCACATTAAGGAAAGCAAAGTCAGTTAGCTAAGAATTAATAGCAGTGATAATAGTTATTCTGTTATTATTAACCAAATTAAATACATTTGTTTTCAGCTGATGTCCAAGTGCAAGCTTCCACAATATGAATCCTGAAGCTGAAAGGATAAGCAGAGTCTTGCAAAGCCTGTGCCTGTGTACACAGGCCTTGCCTTCACTGAGGCTTACGTGAGAGCTGTAATCTTTTTCCTTATAGAAGGTGCGTCACAGCTTGTTCCTTTGGAACGTGAACTGAAAAGAGCCAAATGGAAGTGGATCCTTTGACAGTGTAAATTTCAGTGTCTTATTTGTCTTTCATTGATATCTCTTTGTGCTCTGTATGCTTGTAAGGCAGGGCACATCAACAGCATTGAAGTGAGGATTGCTTGGGAAACTGAGTAAGAAATTTGTAATACTTGCATGCACTGAAGACAGAACACAGATCTGCAGTTTGGGCAGCTATATCCAATACCCATCCCTGTTATAGGCTTCAAATTCCTCTGAAATCCTCTCAGTTTCCACTTCATCTTGCCTTTCTGTAACTTGTGAGATGGACACGAGTTAAAAATAAGTCCAGAAGTCATTAATATTTGTAAAACGTAGCCAAACCGCTTTGAGTGCTACCTTAGCTAGAGAAGCCACTGGGGGCATGGTGAACAAGTCTGCAAACTGCATTGGCCTGTCTTCTTGTCAGTGTCCAGGCCCAGCCACAGTGCTGATGAGGTTCCACTGTACCATGTCTTACGAGATCACAACTCTCTCTCAGCATCAGACCAGCCATGGGGCAGGAGTAGGCTACATTACTCTGCTGTCACATCACCTGTCTAGCAAAGCCACCCATACTCTGACAGCTACAGACTGTAAACCTATGGGTGTTACCCACATGATCATAACAACATCAGAACAACGATGCCAAGAAAGATCAAGCGTTTATCATTTAGGATCCTGACACTCACAGCAGACAACAGAGAATGTGCAGGTAGGAGTGTCGTGGAGGGGTATTCTGCCACCTACGCCAATTTTGGCAGAGGGGAGAAATTAATTGGCGTGAGATAATATTCTGTAAAAATATATATTAATTAACTTCAATAATCCGAACTCTTGCCACCTCCAACTACTGAATTTTCATATTAATATCTCTTCTACATGGTTATGAAAGACATTCTAGGAATAATATCAAACAGTAACTATTATAATAACTAACAAACACTCAAACTATAAACAGAGAGAGGAGTTTCCCCGGGGCAAATACCGCTTGGGGTCAATATGCTGCTTGCCCAGTAGGTGGGCTGAAACTCTTTCTGCAATAGCAGGAGACAATGGAAATTACAGAGGTACTAAAGCATTTACTCACAAATCTGATTAATTACTAATCACCCTCCGGGGCTACGTCACAGCCTATTACAAGTGCTCAATCTTCAGGGGAGTCTGCCCGTGGACTTTGAGGCTGGAATTCTCCCGGCTTCAGGGGAAAGGAGAATCTTCCCAGCTTCTGGGGAAAGGACAGTCTCTGGCCCTGTTCTCCTGGCTTCTTCTGGAGACTCTGTCCAGGGATTCTCAGTCAGGACCTTCAGGTGTAGAGGCATACAATGCCATACAGTCTCAGCATGGTCTCACGCTGGCCATAGAGGCCGATCGCATGCAGACAAGTGGGTCTGCTCCTGGTAACTTCGTGGCAGTGAAGCTTACCAGGCAGTGATAAGGCAGTGAGCATGCAATAGGGTGCACAGCTGCATGGGAGACTGAGCTCCGTAGATACAGGCAGGCTTAAGCATAATAATGAGAGAGAGGGAGCAAGCACATTGTTTACCTGTGTGTCTCTATTCATCAAATTAATGGCCCATTGGCCACCAAAATGGCCGATCAGCTTGGCAGTTAGCCAACCATACCATAATAGGCGAAATCCGCAAGCCTGGACCTCCCAAATAGGGGGATAGCATGGGCCTAGCAGCCGGTGGGCCATAAGCTAGGCGCATGGGCTCATACAACCACTTACACAACCGTATTATACAACCTGGACTCTGGGCAGGCCAGACTTTATGGCACCAGGCCTATTGTGTTTCTTTGTGCTTACTTAATGTGTTTACCCCTGGTGTGGGCAGAAAAAACATGTCCAGGCAAAACAAGGCACGAATAAGCCTATTTTCGAGCCTATGGGCCCTCCACGACAAGAGAAAAGGATAAAACAGCAGAAATGAGCACAAGAACAAAGATTCAGCGATATTTTGTCAAAAATATTGAAGACTACAGCAACCTGTAGTTGTGAAACACAGGGGGCATTTTTGTAGCATTATCTGATGAACAGTCTCCCTAAAATCAGTGTTTCTTGTCCTAAGAGAAGAAAAAAATACTATTTAGCAAAACTCCCTAATGTCATTGTGATGCAGTGCCTTGGATCTGGAGGTCTTGCTCCTCACATCTGTGTGGGTTTGAAAATGAGATCTGATATCAAACCAAATATATCTGGCAGAAACTTCAGCTTTATATATTCCCGTATTTCTGAACCTGGAGTATTGTTCTATGATAGTACAGGGAATTAACTTACAATTTATATGCCATGATTAAATAAGAATCCTGGCTCCAGCTGAAGTTTTGTTTAACCTTTGCCAGTAAGAGACAACTAGGCAAAGCTTGTGGGAAATAGAGCATAAGCATTGCCCTTGCCTTTTCCTGGCTTCCAGTATCCTGTGGTTTATAGCACTTCTGAGCTGGATGTGACATACTCCATTCATCTGCTTAACATTTTCTGATACCTTTCTGAAGTTAATTGTGCTTTTGGTCCCCAGGGCATTCAATGACAAAGATTTCTACAATTTAATTAGGCACTTTGTGATAAAAATGTTTCATTTTGTTTGCCTTAATTTGCAGCCTTATAATTTCTTTGAGTTTTGAGTATTATGCTTATAATATCAGAAACAGTGACTAATTATTCCTCATTCATCCTCCTCTCACCATTCCCGATTTTACCAACCTTTAGCATTGCCTCTTACTTTTATTTTTTTTAAAGGTAGGAAATTGAGACTATTTAGTCTCACTGCATGCACTATTCCATCTCTATGCTTACTGCTTTTCCCCTTTTATCTACCTTGCCCTGCTTTACTGGATACAGGTTGTCCCTGATCAGCCAGCTTTCCCCAGAAACTTTCTGCCTTTGCTCCAAGATAAAACAGGGTGGTTCAGCCCATGAAATAACTAAGAGGTGTATGGTATGATGAGTTGACATGAGTTAAGATCAGTTCAGAATTGTGCTGTACTGCAGGACAATTGAAACCATCTGCGGGTGACTGGAGGAGCCAATGCTTCATACCTTTTTGACAGACTTGAAGTTAATGAATGCTCACACACTAGAAGAGTGAGTATAAGGTGAAAAAAATAAAAGCTTTTTGCAACATTTTAAATGTACATTTCAACTGTGAAAGCAGTGGCAGGGTGCTCTCATTTGCTTGCAGATCCAATTGCAAGTTCCTCATGAGCCCAATTCACTCACTTGCTGATATTCAGGAATAGTCGCACTCACTTCAGCAAATCTCCTTAGAGCAAATGCAGTAGAATTCAGCCTTTAATTAGATTTCATGAGTACATGATTTGATTTGGACAAAAGGAATTATGGAAAATATGTTACAGGTAAAAGAACATCTTACTCAGAGGCAGAATCTGCTTTTCTTACACATAGTATTCTGATTGAAACCACTGTCAACAGTAAAGCACCATGCCTGGTCAGGGTATCACTCTGTGGCTCTTGTTAATACAACAATAAAAAAAGGCACATAAAAACTTGAATCTCTTATTGCAAATCCTTTTTCTTACAGTTTACTGTGGCCAGTTTCAGAAGTCTTGGAGGATTTTCTGCTGCCTAAAACAGCCACAAGCCAGCAGAGGGTCTGATTCTATGAGATGAACATAGTTTCATAATTTTTTAACTGACCTGAAGATAATCAATGCTGAGGTACAGCATGAAAAAAATCGTATTTTCACCTTTATGAGATGTTAACCTGTTTGTACTTTGCACAACACCTAAATAAGGAACTACAGGAGAAACAGTACAGGACTTTAAAAAAAAAACATGATTTATAAGTTTCGATGTTAAACAAGGACCTGGGAAAGTCTGCCTTTAGAAGATTTAAAAATGTCCACAAGAAGGTACCCATCACCATGCTGCTTGGCGATATCTGTGTGGGACCAGCACTGTCCCTGCTAAACCTGCAGTTACACGCCATCACATAACAGGATGAACAGATCTACAGAAAGTTGCTTGACAAGATGATAGAATCGTACAATGGTTTGGGTTGGAAGTGGCATTAAATATCATCTAGTTCCAACCTCACTCCCGCTAGATCAAGTTACTCAAAGCCTCATCATGCAGGTAGTCAGGGGCAGAGGCTAAATATTTTACTCCAAACCTCTGCTTCCCATATTTCTCTTAGGAGGTGATTAAAAGCTTAGTTAACAGAGAAATGACTTGTCACATTTGTAAAATGTTCTTCACACAGGCATCTCAGAGCCCTTTGCAAAGCAATACGAAAATTAGCTAGAAACAAAGACAATGAAGGCAGAGGATGGAGGTTAGACAAGAAAGCTAAGTTTAAATTTGTGGATACACATTGATTCAAATAATTCAATTTTTATTTATCACTCTTTGTATAAAAAGACCTCTACCAAGACAGCTGAAACCAAGATAACACTTCGAGTGGATTTGAGAACCACTAGATCACAAAGAAACCATGAGAACACACTGGACATGGCTGGTCAGGAAGAAGAATCAATAAAAGTAAGTACAGTACAGCAATGTAAGAGGACAGGAAATGGAACATTAATTGAAAATATGATAAAATATCTCACAAGTCTGTTGTGAAGTGGTAAGTGGAGCAGCCACAGACTTTTCTTCAAGAAAGAGTTGAACGTAGTTCAGAGAATAGGAAATTCAGAAAGGTACAGTTGACTTACTGAGAACAGAGTTGGAGTAAGCATAAAAGCAATTTGTAGGCTTTCCTGCTTTTAAAAGAACCTCATTCAATTTGTCTTGCTTAGGAGTTCACACAGAATCTTGTGAGGTTATGAACAGCTGAGTTTACAAATGTGAGAAGATGCAAAACTTCAGAAATCCTGTTTTAATTTAGCCACAAGATTCCTTTTTGTAAAGGTGCAGTTTTCCAACAGGAAATATGAAGACATAAGGCCAGATGTAAAGTCTCCTAATTCAGTGCTTTCTGAATTCAAGTGCATTTATGAAGTGTATAGAGATTGACTGAGTTCAGCACTTCAAGGAGCCCATAACCTGAGGAGAAGGAAGTGCTTAGATTTAATAACCATTCAACAAACTGAACAGGATGGAAATATGTGGATTGATAAGTAGTCCTGAAAGATAGAAATTGCCACAATCTTTATCGTGACTATTTGAGCTAATGGTAGCACACGTTCACTTGAAAAGCACAGTGGTGTTGGGGGAGAAAAAGATGAACAAGTTTAGAAACAGTTCTGAAATCCAGAAGGATACTGAACTTACAAGTTATTACCTCAAGTACAGGAGGGAACCTTAGTGTGTTTTGCAGAAATAAACCTATTATTAACCTCTTCACCAGGTACTTTTGTTCTGCTGCATAGAAATAGAGCAGTGCTAGGGCTAATCTTGCCAGAGCACATCTGAAAAGTAAAGAAATGGTTTCCGGTGTAATTTCTAGCTGGACAATCTCAAGGCAGGTCAGTCCTAGAGAGTAGGAAATTATTTTTAAATTCATTAAATGAGCCTGAGGGAAATTATTTTCCTGGTTTGCTTTCTAATTTTGAATTGGCTACAACAATGGATTAGAGTCATCATTGTTGGTTTTGGGAAAACTGGGAAAGTAAAGCTGTTGTGTTGCTTTGAGAAGGTATTCAGCATGTGCCACATAAAGAATTGGTTGCTATGGTAATTATTATTGGCTAATTAGGTTTGGAAAAGCATTCTGATTCATAATTAGTTGTTTAACTAAAAATAGCTCACCACAAGGTTGTTTTGTGTAACTCAAATCTCTCAGAAACCTCTTTGCCGTCGCTTCCTTCTCCATCAGCTCCTTGCTTAGGTTATTTTGAGTTAAAAATAACTTCTGCTCTTATAAGAACTGATCACCAGGAATGAACTGAGGGTTGCATGAGAAGTGTGGAATTTGAGACCAAAATGCTCTACTTTGTATAGAACATGAACATCTGGCAGCATAGACTCTACAACTCCCTCACTGCTGGGCTGTAGTGAGATTCTATCTCCAGTTGAGACAATGATTTTATGAATCAAAGCTCCTGGCAGTGAAACTAACAAGTACTCGTATCTCTGTACTACTTCTTGCCCACCTTAATGCCTCAGCACATTTCCCCTTTTGTTGTGCCAGATCAATTATTTGTGGGACCATACCGTGAACTGTATCAGAGAACTCGGCCAACTTAAAAAAAAACAAACATTTGGTGTTGGCAGTGATTTTCCTATCTAGAGCAGTCGTCTGATTGAGTTCACAGCACAGCCTCCACGGGGAGATGAAGCACATGAACATTCATAGCTGGTACTGCTGGCAAACTCATTAAATCGAAATCACTGCTGCCTTATTTTTAAATCACCTTCTAAGGAGTGGGATTTTTTATTCCCCAGGTGCAGTCCTGAATTTCCTGTGTCTAACTGCTAAATGCCAATAGTGGTGATAGAGGCTTCTTTTTTTTTAAATTTATTTTATTTTAGGTTGTAGGTGCTCCTTTATCAACATTTACTGGAAACAAACCTGTTCCACAAAGATACCCAAACTGTGACATGACTGAGCAGAAAGCTCATCTCTGATTCTCTGTATTGTCCAACACACAAGTAAAACAGCTGTTTGACTCCCTACTGGAATGAGTGGTAACTCTTTTATTTGATCTACAAAAACATGGCTTTCTGAAAGACAGGAATATACCATACACCTGAGAAGACAGAGGTAGAGAAAGGTATAGTGTTTATGGTAAACTTAGTCAAGCACAGACTAGGATAGTTACAGGCAAATCTTTACTCCACTCACCTCTGATGTGCAAAACATGAAAAGAGCTGTTTATACCAGTGTCAGTTTCTAATTTTATGTCTAAAACCAAGTTTTTGTGGTTCAGTTGTGCACAGCTCCCATGGGAACACTGTCTGATTCCTCAAAATCTTATTTGTGCCTGTATGAGAGCTTAGATTTTTTAAGAAGCCTGGTCTTGATGCTTCCAGAGTAGGCATTAGGAGACTTTTCTATGTATTTAGGGACACAGTATGACCTCTAGTGTGCATGAGATCTGCATCCTGCAAGGCCAGTTGGGCCTATTAAAACACAGGATATACCTCAAGAAATTACTAGATTACCATCAATGAGAGCAGCCAGTCACAGGCACATTTTTCTCCACCCTAATGCAGAATAACCTAATGAGCCTAGCTCCTATTGTAAAGACCATTTTCCCTCTGAACAGTGACATGTTTGCATAAAACCGATTGTTCCATTTCAAGACAGAATTCAGGGATATGTATTTTTAAGATTCAAAACAAGAGTTTAATTTGCAGTCAGAAAAATCACCTATTTCATTCTTGATCTTCCTCTCACCAAATCCCTTAGAAAGGAAGGAAATTGAATGCCTGATTAAGTTGTTCACAGGCAGCTTAAACCATTAAAATATGTAACTGAGCTATCAACTATGGAATTACTTTTGCAACATGGTGTAGTACAAGAGATGTTTCAGGAAAATCATGTCCTATCCTATCATATCCATAACAGCTGATACAACTTTCACAGAGGCAGTCAACCCTGCTAGTGCCATTGAGCAGCCCCAAATGACAACATCTCCTTTAACTCCCCTTAAGTTTGTCTTAAGGATTAAAGGCATAAACTTTAAAACAAATTTATTAAAAAAGTAAAAAGCTGGGACTTTGTATAATCTTTTTTTAGTACTTTTTATAGATGTTAATGTCACTGGACATGTCTAGGAAAATGTCAGTAGCAGCGTCGTGGCCTGTGCATAGAGATGAATGGACATGGGTAAAAGATCTTCAGCTTTTAGTAACTGTTTTCTGTGCTTACAGGGTAGACTGCTGAACTCTGACCTTTACCTAGGAACTGATCCTGAACTATGCAATGAAATCTGGTCATCACCCTCCTGTGCACTGGGCAGCACAGCATTCTTCTGTTACCATTTTGCACACAGAGTGTTATCACAGATAGCTGAAATGCTCCTACTTAGAACAGTCTTATCCTCTGACGCAAGCCACCCTCTCTATTCAGTGGGTTTTTTTGTGTGCTGGTTGGGTACCTTCACCCTCTATTCTGAGACTGCTGCATTGCAGAGTAATTACAAGGAGAAATCTAAATCCAAACCTTCCAGATGTCACCATTTCAGTGTCCAAAAATGCCACCTCATTTGGTGTGTTAAAATAAATGTAAAAGGCTTAGACAGGAATCTGTTTTCTTTTCCAAGTATGTGTAAACTTGAAACCATAGTATATGTACTGCAGAATTGCTTTAAATCACCTGTGCTGTCTAACCAGAAAAACCAGCAAAAAGCAAGGCACAGCACAAATGCCTGCATGACAGAAAACATGCTGGAAGCAGCCCTTAGCAGTCAGGAGAGGTTAGGTAACTGTCGAAGTGACAGTATTCCCTTCTCACTGCTCAGAAAGGAATGCAAAGCACTTGTGGTTTCCCTTTCTTCACTTCCACATCTCAGACTCAAGAAGCTCAGTCCAACATTAAAATTTTCCCTAAACTTTCTCTATGCAGAATCTGCACGTTTACTATTCAAAACGAATACCAGAGGAATTGCATACAATAGAAGCCACATTCCATTTAAAGCCACTGGAGAGACAAATTGCTCCCAGTAAAAGTTACAGCGTTTAAGCAAAATTTATAAACCCTCAATCTTCAATGTGGAAGCACACTCCACCCATCCTGTATATCCAGTATTACAAATAATCCCTGGCATTTTTTCTGAAGCAAACCTTTCAAACACTATTATTTCCCTTTCATTATATACATGGATATGTGAATTTCAAGTAACTTTCTTCCAGTTCAGATCATAGAATCACAGAATTGTAGAATTGTTTCAGCTGGAAAAGACCTCTAAGATCATTGAGTCCAAATGTCAACCTAGATTTACCAGCATTTGGGGACCAGACATCAGGCATCGCAGATAACTTCTCAATGACAAAAAAATTGCAGATGATGCCCAGTCTGGAAACGTCTGAGAGAATCCTTGACTTTTAGGGTGAACCTGGGCACCCTAAAACTAGTAACTCAAAAGTAAAAGCCACTTTTGGAAATTTTCTTCAACTTATGTCAGCAGTTCTGTCTATCAATGGAAGATAGGCAAGGCAGAAGAACTCCCCAGATAGATCATACAACTGATCAGGAGTAATGATAAGAAAAGAAAAAAAGGCACTGAAGCTGCTTTGCAGCATTGGAAAGAGATTAGCTGCATCTTAAAGAAAACTGAATTAAGTTCTCTGTATTTCTGCTAAGTGAGTTTGGGATGGTGGTCTGCACAGCTGTTTTTGTTGCTCTAGATAATGGCTCTTATCTGAAGCAGAATGTCAAAACCAAGCAAGCAATAATTATGTTTGTAGAGCTGACAGCAGTTCATCTTTTCTGACATACTTCACGGCTGTTTTCATCTGATCAAATATATGCATGTCCCACCAATTACCTGCAGAACATACTCCGTGTCTCTTCCCGACAGAGCTGGAAATCATCACCTTTGTGTACAGATGACCCTGCTTCAGTGCATTCTGCAGAGTTGTAACAGCGTGCTGCACAAGAGGTGCTTTTCAGGATAATTCTGAGCTATCTTAGGCCAGAGCATGGCCTAAGGATAATTCTGAGCTATCTTAGGCCAGAGCATGGCAAATGCCTTCATTTGCCTCTGAATTATCAAGCTCTGGCCACAGGGGGAAGAAAGAAGCAAGATAGTGCTAATAATTGTTCCTCTTTGGTATTGCAATGGAAAACAAAAACAATAACTAAATGTGATATTCTTAAATTACTCTTGGACTATTTATCAAGAAATAGCCTTATGAAAGCCACTCCAATCTTGGTGAGTGTGAGACTAATATTTATTAAAAAGTAGATTGTTTTATCTGAGTAGTACTGAAAATACTGGTAATGAAAAGTAGATGAGAGTTAAGTGCCCTTTTCCAAAAAAACTGTCCTTGAAAGCCTGCTTCTAGTCTGATAGGAAGCTGCTGATCAGCTGGTTGTAGGAATCAGTTATACCTACTGACAAAAGGTATACAGCCTCCATATCTGTTCTTTTAAAAAACTATTCATCCTAAAAAAGTGCTGGAAAAATGCCTTCATTATAGGCATTTTTAACTAAAGGCCATTGGCAAGGCTAAATCTTTCCCAGCTGCAGCTGTAACTGGCTGTCATTTTGCACATGTCATCAGAGACAGACTTTTCCCATTGAAAATACCCATGGCTGATGCATGAGATGACAGGAATAGACTTAAAGTTCTCATATCAGGATGAGGGTTTACTAGCCCAGAAATTATAAGGAAAATGTCTCTTCTACAAATTATGGCTGCTTAGAAAAGTGATCTGAAAATGCCAAAAAAAGGAGTTTGATATTCCATGTGTTATTTTTTCCCCTCAGTATTCCCTTTTGTTGTTGACTGTGGTGATCCCTTGAAAACAGCAATGTCACTTATAGAGTCCCAGTTGTTTGTCAGCTATCCCTGATGATAATGTTGGCCTGTAGACATGGCAGACCGTGGTGCTTGAGGCATGTCCTCACTGTGGAGAAATCCTGGGTAGCATAAAGGTATTGGATTGTAGTCTGACTTCAATATACATAGAATTTCAAGTGTCCATAACCACAAAGAATCACTGCTGACACAACCTTCAGAAACGACGGGAAATGGGGAGCCTATGTAGATAGGAATGAACCTGCATGGAAAACTTGAGGTGAAATAAGGATGTGTAACATGGCCCAGAGGCTTTGTCCTCCTGAGATGGGCTGACCACCGCTCAGGCACAGCACAAAACATGAATCACTCAAGGTTAAGTGGGAATTTTGCTGATAACTATCTAGCATTACTCCATATTCACTTTAAGAATGTTTTAAATCAAACTTTTTAACTCTTAATTAGGAACTATTCTGGAGACAAAGTAAGGAAGAGAAGTGGGAGCAAATGGAAATGTACCAGATGAAAGCCACAAGAGATCACAGCATTCCAGACCAGCTGGATTAAAGCTTTATCTCAGAGAGTTAGGCGAGGACAAACATTTTCCTTTGTGAAACCTGTGGGTGTTGTTTTGCTGTTAGTCACAGTGAATGCTTCATTGTGGTGTGCTAGAAGAAGTCAGACTCACATCAAAAGTACAGAGAGTGCTGTGGGAAAAGGTTGATTTAGTCCTTTGGCTGGCAGAATATGCCATGGACAAATAATGAAGGATTAGGCTTGTTCTGCCACTTTGCTAGCAGAGATGACATATAGCGCAAGATTCATTCTGCACTGATGCTGGTATGACCCAGGATTAATTCCTTTGAAGGCAGTGGCTTATTCTGGTATAAAACAAGGATGGGATTAACATCAAACCCTGATATTTACCGTGGGCCAAATTCTCCTTGTCTGACAATACAAGCCATGCCCTTGTTTTCATTCCTTGTGCAAGCATGAGAAATAGAAACTGGACTGTTCATGGAATATTAAATAAATGAAACAAGACAAAACAACTGCTGTCTCAGATGTTGAGTAATGAATCCTGCTGATACCAGTGAAAGCTGTGGGAGACTATTAAATCTTAATGGACACAAACTAGCAAAGAAGCCCCTGGATGGTTTACCTCAGGATCAGCTGCATATAAATTCATACAAGGCTTCATCCAATGCACAGCCACGAATGCCTTTCATATTTTTACAGTTTGGGTTATTTAAGGGCATCCAGCGAGGAGCAAGGTCAGTCTTAACCTGCTCACACAGAAGTTCACTGGCTTCAAATCTGCTTGGGCAAAACAGAGCTTAGGCTTGAGTTCATGAGTATTTAGCTCTTGCATCTACTACTCAGATCAAGAGCAGCAGGCATGATTACATAAGCACTGCTCTCTTAGGAGCACTCAGTAGCTGAGTGCTTGAAAATAGATTATGTGTGGCCATGACAATGCTGTGTTTTCTGGCAAATCTCAGATTTTAAGTCAAGAATTAGCTGGCAAAGCCGATTTCTTACTGGAGTCTCTTGCAGTGGAGAGAATGTTACTTCTGAGCCTTAAAACCAAAAAGCAAAGGAAATCAGTTTTATAAACAGATCTTCCCAAATTCCTGATTATTTTGGAAGCCAGACAGTGCTAATTTATGAAAGCCAATTACAAGGTGAGACATTTTCCATGGTTTAACACTTGAGCCAAAGCCTGTTCTGTTTGATGGAGATATACCTGCTGGCTGTCTTTTCTCCAATACTCTTGTTTTTTTACCTATCAGAACACAAGGCAAATAAAATATTTCAAGTATCCCAGACAAACACTTGTGTCTCCTTCTTGATAACAATTTGATCTTTTCCCCTAGAAGGAGTAAATAATTTCTTATGGCATAAGTTCTGTCACTCAGCTAATCACCATTGACCAGATTTCGAAGGTATGTACAGAAGTTTCAAAGTGCAAAAAAAACCCAACTAAACAAATTGTTTTTCAAGAAAAATAAAGCCTCAGCCAGGCCTCACACTTCAAGTTCTTTTCTTTTTCTTGAGATAGGGTGGTGCTGAAAACAATTAAAACCATGTCTACAGACAGCACTACCAATATGTTAGCTGTTGATATTAAGCTGATATCCAGAGAAGGACAATGAAGCTGGTACCTGGAACATAGCCCTATGAGGAGAGGCTGAGGGAGCTGGGGTTGTTTAGCCTGGAGAAAAGAAGGCTCAGGGGTTACTTCACTGCTGTCTACAACTATCTGAAGGGAGGTTGTAGCCAGGTGGGAGTTGGTCTCTTCTCCCAGGCAACTAGCAACAGAGCAAAGGGACACAGTCTCAAGTTGTGCCAAGCAAGGTACGGGCTGGATGTTAGGAGGAAATTCTTGCCAGAGAGAGTGATTTGCCACTGGAATGGGCTGCCCAGGGAGGTGGTGGAGTCAACTATCCCTGGAGGTGTTCAAAAAAAGCCTGGAAGAGGCACTTAGTGCCATGGTCTAGTTGACTGGATAGGGCTGGGTGATAGGTTGGACTGGATGATCTTGGAGGTCTCTTCCAACCTGGCTGATTCTATGATTCTATGTCTAATGGCCAACACTGTACAGTAACCATGTGTGAAACCTAAATTACATTCTGGGTAAAAACAACAAGCTCAAATGACTTCTTAATGTTACATGCCTCATGAACACCCACATCCATTTGTTAAATTCAATGCAATTAATCATTATATAAGCACAAGACTAACATATTCTTGCAATAAACACAAAAAGTCGCTGTATCATACATAACCTTTACCATGCATTCTGGTCTTTTTTCTTACCTTCTGACATGTTCCTGTGTACTATACCAACAAAGACCTTCTTAAAAAGATACAAACTCTAAGACATAAGAACAGCTTGCTGTTTCTTCTTTTTTAATTTTATGTTTATTTTAAGGGGAAAAATATTAATTTAAAAGTAGAACCAGTCAGAGTAAACATCTCACAAGATGATATTTAAAATCGAATTAAAAAAATCTGGAACAATGTCTGGAGACAGGCATCAAAAATTTAGAGAAACAGAAAAGTTTAATAAGATGCTATTTTAGAAAATGTCTGTAATGAAGCTGAAAAAGTAAGTTTGTGTGTGTGCTTTGACATTTTCAGCTAACCCTCATATGTTTTCCTCTTTTTCTAGTAAATAACACAGAGGTGCAACTACTGCATTTCTGCGCAGTTCAGACCTGTAGGTGTGCAAATTACTTTCTTAGACTGATAAAACTGTGGTGACACTCAGAAGGGAATATGTGGCTACCAAGACATATTTAAGATTCAGAAGACATCTGTAGCACATGGACAGCATACGGCAGCTCTCAGCTTCCAGATTTCACTGAGTTCAAGTATAAATTGAAGATGTAAGAGTCATTGCCACTCAGAGTTGTGAAATCCGTCCTCTGGGAAATAGAGGGTTCTGTGGGATCACAAGGGCAAACTGTTGATCTGCAGGACTTGTAATTGTGAGATCTGCTCAGGAGCCAGTCCAGTCTGGGGCTTGCTGGAATACAACAGTACCACTGGATGAGATCATCCAGTCATTTATGGGTAAATTCATCTTAATCCATAAATTATCAATGTGCATATCTTTTAAAAGATCATAATGACAAAAAACTCTGGGATGACCTTCCCCTACCTACCCCCTTACTTGCACTGAGAACAAGAGTACCTGTATTTCATGTATGTGGTTTATATGCCATCCTTTACCCTGCACAGGAAACCCAGCATGGATTTGTGAAGTATTCATCTTTCGAAGAGATTCTTCAATCTGACATGAGTAGAAACACCTAAAAAAATTTCATTAAAGGTTTCCATATGGTTACTCTGAACCACTGATTTTGTAGTCTAGAAATAAGACATTTTGCTGAAAGACTGAATTGCCCTTCACAGCAAGAAAAACGTGATTAAAATATCCTGGCAAGGTCAGAGTTTATTGCCCTTGAAGAGAACATTAGCCACCATGTTCCCTGAATTACAACTGTGTGCTGCTGAGGTCTTTACTGAAGAAGGAAACATTTTATATCTGTTCAGAGCTAAAAGCCAATTCCCTCCTTTCTAGCAGAGTGGGATGCTGGGCCTTAGGAAAAGTGGGTAACAGAAAACATCCTCAGATCTAAAGGGTGAGTGTTACACTTGGAGAAACTTTGCACAACAGAAATTATCCCATGAGGCTTCCAGTGTGTAGGGTGGAAGTAGATGCAAATAAAGGGGCAGGACTCTTCCACTTCCTAACAATGCTCCAGCTAATCAGCAAGCATGTACTAATCTCTGCGTGTACTCATGGCACTAAGTGCCTATCTTGCTTTAATTATTTCCATGTGTACCATATATCTGAAGTTAGATACAGTCCCAGAGCTTTCAAAGATAATATCCATATCTTTTTAGAGTAGACAGGCACTTAAATACTTTGCTTAGACAAACAGCAACCAAGAAAATTCTTATTCTTCGCAATGGAGTGGCATTTGCATCACAGATGTATATAATAAAGAGAATCTATAGTAAATATAAAGAATCTACACTAAATATGAAGACCTGGATATATTTTTATATATTAACAGGAAAATTTAATAGATGCTTCTATATATGTGGCTATTTGAGCTAGATTTCTAGCTCAGACGTAAAAAATTGGGACCAGAGAAACTTAGAAGCAGAAGAGTATTAGAATCACTGAGTGGAGAGGTGAACATTCCAGGGGTAAGCCATAAAATGGCAACAATAGATAAGTTAATATAATTTCATTGGAGCATCAAAAGCTTTATGTCTGGGAGCATAGCTCGTATCTTCCGCTTTGATGCTTCTTCTGTGCCTGCTGCTATTTCTCCCGCCTGTTTTGGCTGCTGCTTTGCCGTTGCTGGACCCCATCCCCATCTTATTTAAGATTATATTCTGTAGTAGTTTATTCTCTCTGTACTGTTGTATTTAGTTTAAATTGTAAAAAAAAAAAAAAAAACAATTTTCATTTTTCTGACTTTCCAAATTCTGAGTTGTAGTTAATTGAATCTACTAGGGGAGGGATCCGCTCTAACCCATCACAATATATTTATAAACAAATCAGACTAGGTTTACAACCTAAGAAGAGGAAGGCTGAAGATTGAAGGCCAAGTAAAATGAGCTGATGCTGGTCTGAAAAATACTTTTCACTCAATAAAAATGGCCCTTCCTTATTCAGTAGATTCAATTTTTGTTGTTTCTTTGCCCCAACCAGGACTTTATTGGCAAAACAGTAATTTCACCAGTTGTCAGCCTTTTGGGAAGAGATTCTGACATTTTCTTGCATAATCATCAATATTATTTGCTAATGGTCGATCAAACATGTCCTTAGCAAAACACAGACATGAATCCTTCAAACTCTGGCATTTTAGGTTACATAAACAAAGTTAGTTCAGACTACTCCATCAGCCTCAGTGATAATGAGAAACACAAAATGGCTTACTTCTTTGGAAACAGGGTCTGAAAATACTTTGCGTCATAGTCAGAATTAGGAGCTCATATCATTTAATTACAGAAAGTAGGGCATAAGAGGACCTTCACAGGTCATCAACAACACTGCTCCAGGTCCTGGATATTATCTAAATCACTCCTGATAAAAAAGCCTCCTTAAACTGCTTAATCATACCTCAGGTGAAAGCCTTCCAAGAAAAAAAGAGTTTAAGTTATAATAACTGGGTTATTGTTGCAAAGTTTCTCCTACAATCTAACATAAATATTCCTTATAATCACTTAAGCCCATCGTGTCTTGATAAGTATAGATGAAACAAAGAACAATTGATTTCTTCAGCAATCAACCCTTTCTATACTTGAAGATTGCCAGTTTCCTTTCAGCTTCCTTTACACTAAGCAATTCTGTCCTACAGAAGTAGTGATAATGAGCAGTATCCATTGCAAATAAAGATCATCAGTGCTTTGTTGGGAGAAGGTTAAGCTTCTGACTTTTTAAAAGAAGGATGGTATCAGTTGCTCAAAATACTATCCCAGCATTGGTAGACTGCCTAAGGGTAAATCTGCCTTTAGGTTTCTTTGACACCTAAGATACAGTAAGACCACAGCTCATACACAGGTATATCAAATATCTCCTAATACTTACATAGCAATGTGACTTTCAGAAGCTGAATGGTTGCTACTGATAAAGCAGCTCTTTTTTGCTGGTGGAAAGAAAGGGCATGTATTACTGATATCCTTCAAACTCTCTCACCCCTGATACTGCACATACCCAGAGATCTTGCTGGCGGAGACAGAATTTTTCTGAAAAAAGATGCATGGAATATGTGTGTCCCTGATCTTTGCTGTCATCCTGTGCTCCAGTAATGCCTGCTGTCTCTAGGTGATGATGTGGAAAGCAAGGATGCTGCTTAATGGTGATAAGCTCAGAGAAAAACTCTCAAAAAGAAGTGATGTGCCACGTCAGGTGATAACATGTGGTGAACCTGGCAACATTAGCTTTACAGTTGGACTCAGTGAAATGAAAGCCCTTTTCCTGCCTAAATGATTCGATGACTCCATGATACAAACCTACAGGTAAGTCCCACAATAGCACTAGAGGCTGGAATGGACTGGAGTGTTAAAGGCATGACACACATATTAATCCAGGTCTCACACTGTGATCACCGGAGATTTGCACTGCACTGGCCATGTGCTTGCTTCAGGTTGGATTTGGAGATGTTAGTTCTGTTCTCCAGATCCTCACTGGAACTTCAGACCTATCTACTTGAAACAATACCTGTACTGCTATCACAGAATGACAGGACAAGCGAGTTTGGAAGGAATTTCTGGAGGTTGTTAGTCAAACTTCCTTCCTCTAAGCAAGAATATCTAAAGCAAGCTGTTTGAGGTTTTGTCCAGTTAGATTTGGAATGTTCCCAAGAATGAAGACTCCACAACATCTCTGGAAAAGCTCTTACAGTGTTCAATCGCTCTTACAGTAAAATTACTTTTATGTTTAAGTTCTATGTTTCATTTTGTACCCATTGATGCTCATCCTGTTACTGAGCACCATAGAGAAGACTGGCTTTGTCTTCTTTACTATGCTTGGTAACATTTATACATACTAAACAGATTATCTCCATACAAACACTTCACAAACCTTCTCACTTTCAAGTTGAACAGTCCCAGCTCTCTTAGCCTTTGCTCATTTGTTCTCTGGACCCATTTCAGTATGTATTACCTTTTACCTTGTATATTTCTGTCTATAACTGTATATACTGTAAATAACTGCTTGTATATTGAGCTAAGCTGCAAATATAAGCTTCATTCAAATTTCCAGAGCTGGCTGAGTCTAGTCTGGGTGATTTCCAAAGTGTGGGGGGGTGGGGAACACCCAAACCACCACAGAATTATTAATACTTTCCTTATTTGTAGAATGTTGTAGATTTTATTTATTTAATCTGAGATTCCTTAAATTGTCATTATAGAGTAAAGGGCACTAAACTCTAAGTATGCACCTTGCAAGCTCTCTGCAGATCTGCAGCTGCTGAATCTACATTGGTGTTAGCCAGAAGATGACAGTTATAGTTTGAGTCTTTAATGACAGTAATCAGAAAAAATGTTTCTTAATTAATGGTGTGCATGTTTTCCATTTTTAAATTGCACCTATAAACTCTCTTTAGATATACACAAACTTTAGGAACATAGTAAATATTATTTTGACTTGCAAATGTAATTACTGAACCTAAAAGCAAGTTAGAGAAAAAAAAAAAAGATTAAAACATAAAATTCTACAGCTTTTACTATCGGTATCTATTTAATACAAATATACATAAATCAATGAGGTGGTTTAAACCTTTAGAAGTTTAAATATGGGTTACTAATCAGTTTTATTAGATAAATTGCTTGCTTAGGGAACTTAAAAAATCAACCAGTCAAGTTTAGTGATGGAAGTCCTGTGTTGCAGGGGGAAGACAGAAGTCATCTCAAATATTCCTCCTTCTTACACATCATCAAAAGAGTTCTTTAATAAATGACAATTGGATGGGCCATTTGTAAATTTGATAAGGAAGTTAGTATGTTCTGGTACCATGAAAAGCAATTTGGTGAGCAAAGGTTTTGTTAGATGCTTGAAAGGGAGGAAGAGCTACCTTAACAATATTTGTACTAAGTTTGAAGGCCCCATAAACCAACTTAAACTTATACCCATATTTATGCATGAGTGTTTTTCTTTACTGCAAAATAATTGTCATAGTTAAGATGCTTCTCTTACACTCCTTTTCCAAAGTCACATTACCTCAGAGAGTCCTTTCTTTAAAGCTTTTAAATTTTATTGTTTTGATCATTGATGGGATTTTGAGTATCTGAATGCTTCCATTAGATATTCTGCTATGGAGGAACACCAAAGAAGGGTGACTGTCGTCAGAAAATGTGCATTACTATCCTTTAAGAATAAGCAGAAACAAATAAGTTTTTAAAGGAAAAAAGTGATGTCATTGGAAAAATTGCTTCTGAGCATGAAGAGCTATTAAGATTATACAGAGATTATTGGAAGCCTTATCATTCTATACCATTATATAGAGAACTTGAATACTTCCTATGTTCTTCTAGCATTTCTTATAATCTCTCGGGTGGTTAATGAAACACAGCAGACAGAAGACATTACTTAAGCACAAAAGAATTCTTCTTGTATTCCCATTATAGTCAACTAGCTGCTATTACTCCAGGGATTAAGGAGAACACAGAAACTATCATAACATCACTCAGAGTGGCATTTTGCTGCATTATGGAAATGTGAAAAAAAGAAAAAAAAAGATACTGTGATGTCCTTGAGCAAGATTTGTATGATTTAAGCTCTACCCAAGCCTCAGAGAACACATTTCATCAATTAATCTCAAGGACCCTGAAGTCTTGGACAAATACACTATTAAATTCTATATCCATTTTGGACATCTTTCACGAGAACAAATTGCCTAAAGCCCCATCCAAACTGGCCTTGAATGCTTCCAGGGATAGAACATCTATGACTTCTCTGGGTAACCTGTTCTAGTACCTCATCACCTTTACAGTAATTTCTTCCTAATATCTCATTGAAAACTACCCTGTTTCAGTTTGAAACCACTATCATTGTCCCATCACTACACTCTCTGATAGAGTTCCTCCACATCTTTCCTGTAGGTCCCCTTTAAGTACTAGAAGGCCAGAAGTTTCCCTGGACCCTTCCCCAAGCTTAGCAACCTTAACTCTCTCAATCTGCCCTCACAAGGGAGGTGCTCCAGCCTTCTGGTCATCTTTGTGGATCTCTCCGGAACCCACTTGAGCAGGTCTTTCTTATACTCTGAATGCACCAAAACTGAACACAATACTCCAGATGAGGTCTAATCAGAGTGGAGCAGAGGTTCAAGATCACTCTCCTCGACCTACTGACTAAGCTTTGTTTGATGAAACCCAGGGTGTGGTTGGCTCTCTAGGCTGCAAGTGCACATTACTGGCTCACATTCACTTTTTATTCTACCAATACCCTCAGGCCCTTCTCCATAGGGCTGAACTTGATCCACTGATTGTCCACACTGTATTTGTGCTTGAGAATGCTTTGATGCATGTGCAGGACCTTGCACTTGACAAATCTGTATGGCATCTACTTTAAAATCCTCTTAGCACAGACAGACTAAGGTAAAGGGATCTTGGAGTCACCGATGACTGGGCTGAAGTAGAATAGAATAGAGAACAGAATAGAATATTTCAGTTGGAAGGGACCTACAATAACCATCTACTTCAACTGTCTGATCACTTCAGGGCTAACCAAATGCTAAAGCATTTTGCTAAAAACATTGTCCAAATGCCTCTTAAATGCTGACAAGCTTGGGGCAGTAACTGCCTCTCTAGGAAGCCCCTTCCAGTGTTTGACTACCCTCTTGGTAAAGAAATGCTGTTTAATATCCAGTCTGAACCTCCCCAGCACAGTTTTAAACCATTCTCACACATCCAATCACCAGATGCCTGGGAGAAGAGATCAGCACCATCCTCTCCACATTTCCTCCTCAGGAAGCTGTACAGAGCAATGAGGTAGCAACTCAGCTGCCTTGTCACCAAATTAGACAAACTCAGAGTCCTTAATCACTTCTCAGAGGACATGCCTTCCAGCATGTCAGCTCTTTTACAAAAGTTATCTGCAAACTTTCCTACTACACACAATGCATTCACTGTTCAACAGAAATTGTATGGTTCTGACAGCAGTCCCAACAGTATTCATCCTTAGATGCATCAAGGGAAGTGATGGGCATGTTTGCACAAAAAAATCAAAACAATTGAATGTATCAATCATAAATTACAGCAACTGAGAAAAGTAAGTTTTCAAATCAAATGAAGCACAGAAATATAAAGTGATGTATGGGGGTAAGCACAGGTCAATGATAAATTTAGTGATGAAACGGGAATGATTCTCATTCCCCATTCCTAGTTGAAATCTACGGTGAATAACACTCCTTCCTCTAAAAGAATAACCATGTCTGGCACATTAAATTAAATCCATTTTGAGCACATGCAGGATTATTTCTATGCCAATTATAACACTATTTTGCATATGAAGATAATTAATAATAATAAGCATCAGAGATACTTTCATATGTGACAGAGAATCATAGGATGAAAGAATATGTATATCTAGATCTTGCAAGTAACAACCATAAGATCTAACTAATTTCTGTACCTAAGATCATTACTTCAGTTATAAAACACCTGGTACACAGTATAGTATCATGTAGCTCTTCTGTGATGATTGATTTTCCTGGTTATTATTATTTCTTATTTGCACTGTGATGATACCTCTGGATTGTTGGATGAAACCCCTACTGTGGTAGAACTAAACCAAGCAGCACAGACTAGATAACTCCACCCCTGAATGGCTCTCAGGTAAACAAAGCAGCAGAGTTTGAACAAAGGAGAAATAAGAAAATGCCTGTAGATCAGATCCCTGCAAAGAAACAAACTGATTTTCCTAATTACAATTCTGCCACTGTTGAATGCTTCCACTGATTTCGGAATGGAAAGGTTTCTGCATTTTGTTTTTAAGCAATTGTGCTGTTAAAAAAAAAAATAAAGATACAATGCTGTAAAGTAATGATTAAATCAAAACTGAAAAAGAAGATTGAAGGAAAATAATTAAATAATTAGTTTCATTAAAATAGCATATACCAAGGGGCTACTCTTCTCTAGATTGAAGCTAAGAACATCATGTAAAATTATAACACTGACATCAGACTGTTTAGAAGTGTAGTTATTTGTTGGGATTGTGAAAAAAAAAAAAGATCAGCTTGGGTTAGTTTTGCTTTATTTTTAAAGACTTATAATGCTTCAGCTGTTTTTAAGACTGCAGCAACAATTAATTAATGAACTCGGCAGCCTTTCTTGTTCCTCCAGGGCTAACTGCTTGAAACCTTGCAGCATAAGAAGCTGGCAAAGAAAATAGCAGCACTTCCTAAAATAGTTGCTAATAAACAAAACTCACATGATGAAATGTTAGTCTGTCAGCCAATGGATGTCTGGCTTTGCAGTTTCTCCTGTATACATTTCCTGATATTTTTTGTTCTAGATTCAGCAGCACCATGGTAGTATCTCAGTCTGCAGAGCTGGGCGTTTGGAGAGATAAGAGTGACAGAGCTCACTCCAAAAGCTTCCTGGAGGAGTTGGATCTCCATATTTGTGCTCTCTTTCAGAAAAAAATGTGGATTCAGAATGATGCTTTCCCTAAAGGTGGTCCTGAGAAGTGATCTTCTTGGTTCACCAAAAAATCCTAATGGTCATGTGATTCTTCATATTGCACTCTGCAAGTTTTAGGTCAGGTCCCTAATTCAGACTGCTGGGAGTCTCTGAGTCAGTGAGACTTTAATAAGACCCTTAGTAACAGGACCCTTAGTACAAGAAATGCTAAGTGCACAGCACTCTTTTTGGTTGATCCTTTCCGACCAGCCAGGTCTCTTTTATTCTTCATTTGAATAAGTGAGACTGGTACCAAAATGCTCAAGATTCACTGCACCAATACCTCAAATGATTTGCATTCATCTCCTTCCTTGGACCAGGCTGCAATTCTACAGTCTCTTCTGCATTGGGGCTGGGTACAAGCTGCACTGCACCAAGAACTGAGCAAGTAGAACAGAGTTTGTGTCTGAAGGAAAAGATAGATGAAAAAAAGTTTTGGAACCACAAAGCAAGATCCTTGTGCACCTCATCTGCAGACACTTGACTACAAGAGTTTAAGCCAGAAATCCATGCTGAGTGCCACCATGCTCTTCCAATTCCTTACACAACATACAAAAAGAATCTAATGTCTTGGAGTGAATAAAAAACAACAGTGTGATGAAGAAGGACAGCTACCTAGGAGGGAACTATTAAAAGCTTGGAATGTGTCTTAAACTTTGAGAGAGTTGCAGTGAAGTTTTCCCCCTATATATGGACGTCTCAGCCTCAGACCTCTTTCTCCTTCACCCCGAGCGCGCAAACTCTAACCTTTTGTTCAAACACTGAACAGGAGCTACCGTTGCCTTTTAAAATAGCTATATATCTCCTGTACAGCAACTCAATAACTGAAGGCTCACCCTTATTCAATGCCTCCTTAGGAAATGACCTCCCTGTAGGCTGTATTTTCTTTTGAGGAGCTGAAGGGGAAGCAGATAAGGAGGGAAATAAATTCTCTGGGGAAGCTGCATCACACAGAAAAAGAGATTCAAGATTCACCAGGTCAGAGGGAAGGAAGCAGATCATATATTCTGCTGGTAGGGACACATGCCGAGGGAATGATTTAATAGCATTATATAAAACACTAAAATGTTCAGCAAGGACACCACCAGATATCAACTCCTTAACCATTTTTTAGCAGTTGGAATTATTCTTTCTTTCCTGTTGTGGCTCACTAAATCTTAACCTTTTATGTTTCCTGAAGAACAGCTGTGCTAGGAATGGGGGAAGGTTAGCCTTGGAAACACTCTGGTGAGGTAAGAGAGGTAGATTTCGATCCTATTTCAGAAAAAAAGGGATTTAGACTGTAGTCTGTAACATCCCAGTAACATTTTCATCACCACATTTGTTATACAGTGAAAGAGCACAATCTCATCATGCTTTGACATCAGGCAGGCAGTGTGTGTGCAGTGCAACTGCAAAATATGTTCCCACTAGAACACTGTTTTGATCCTGGCTGGGCTGCATGGTAACTTTGAGTCACTGAGGCACTTCACAGGATGCTTAGAAGCAGAAGCGCAGTTAGGTGCAAGAAGACTGCACTCAAAGAAATATGATGTTAACAAAGCGCCTGCAAGGCTGGGACGCTAGGCAGGAACCGGGTAAGGGGTTTCAGATTTGAACTGTCCATTCACCTAAGTATAATTTTAAAAGCTTAATTCCTTTCTGTTTACTCAATTTCACCATTTACATGAAATGTCTTTTTGTTTTTTTCTCTTGTGCTTATCCAGACATTCTGGAAATAAGAAAAATAGAGGAAGGAATCCTTCCACCTCTCATCTTCTCTGATCTCTGTAAAGAGAGTAATCCATTAAACTGTCCTAGTATTGCTCTCTTCTCTCTTCTATTCATGAATAGGGTTGAGAAGTGCAGTAAGAGGATGGAATGGGGGTGTTTATCCCCTTCAGTCTTATGTACAGGCTAATAAGGATCATTCCATCATGATCTGCTGTTAACTGTCACTTCTAAGGGTGCTACTCTGGTGTGTGATTATTTCACATTGGATGCTGCTTTTTGGAGTGTATACCTCTTTCTAGGCCATAAGAAAGAGTGAGCAAGCAATAAACAAATCTTTAAAACAACACCGAAGTATCTTGACAGCAGGAAAAGGTCTCATCAAATCTAGCAAAGAAATTTTCACTGAAAACAAATGCACTAACTTTTGTAATCTGAAACTCACTGATAAAAGCAGATTTCATTCAGATTTCTGCCTGAATTCCTCCATTTTGGAGGAACTCTCTGAAGGCAATTAATCATCAAATTGTAAATATAACTAACGCATCTGCCCTACTTAGCACAACAACAGTGCAACTGCTTCAGAGAAAAGTGTATTCAATTCTAATTGAATTATGCTGTGACCCACAGATGCTGGTCAGGATATTACAGGATATAAAAGAACACTAGATCATAATCCAGTCTAAAATCACACAATCAGGTTATAAGTCACCCACAATGGACTATTGTAGGTAAAAGAATAGTAACTAATGCCATTAAAACAACCGCAGGGATAAAGGTGGAGTGTTTTGATTCTGAGTCTCAAATGGAAGCCAAGTTTGAAATATCCTTATGCCTTATGGATTTAACAGATGCTCCACAAGCATTTGGCAGAAGTTTTGAAGAGATGAGTATGTTCTGTACATACACATATACTACATCTGTGATTAGGGTTTGGGAAATGTATAGCTGAAATATGCACGTAAAAGCTGTCAGTTGCTGTTGTATAATTGTACAGATTTATCTCTACAGGACTCCTTGTGGCTTCGTGAATTCTGCCTTTTCCTCTATTAATAACCCTAAGAGAGAGCTTATGAAAAAAAAAAATCAAGCAAATAAATTTTTTTGTATTATTTCATGGAACTGATTTGACTTGGAAAGACAGATGCTAGTAGACAAAAAGAATGTCATTCTTGATATTACCCACTACACAGTATTGGCATTATACCCTTCAAGATTATTTCTAAATTTAGTTTTAAAGTATTTCATAAGCATAATTTAGGACTTGATCCTTCAAGGTATCCTTTACACAAGTGACTTACAAGAGTAGGCTTACTAACTCTGGTGAAATTTACTCACATGAGTTAAGAGTGCACAGGCAGAGGTCCAAAATCTAGAGTATGGTTGTAGCTTACATAATTCCAAGCCTGTCAAAATTAATATCTGTATTATCATTGGTCTATGTTACATAACACTAAGGAGCTCTGACTTGTTTGTTCATCCCCACATGCCTGAAACACATACACAATCTTAGACATTTTGATTTGTATACTACATTATCACCAAGGAAAAAGTAAGAATGAATGCAATACAAATTAAAACTTCATTTTGGGGAATGTCAGGGGTAAACAATAGCCTTAGCATGGCATCTCACCATGGAAAAAAATCAGTACACTTTATTTGTTTACCAGTACAGTGTATTTCTCATTTGTTTCCTGACAGAATCTTTAGTCAAGTCATTACCAGTGTTGCCTTTACCTCAATTATGGTATCAGACTCATTTTTTTTTTCCTGGCTTCCCTCTGGTTGAAGAGCAGCACATTGCTCAGCATTGCAAGTAGAGGTTAGTTTAGTTTAAGAGTGGCCATATCTCCCCAGAACCACTGAGACTTAAAACCTAGAGAGTCTATGTTTTGTTTGTTGTGTTTGTTTGGTGGTGGTGGCAGTTTTTATTGTTGGGTTTTCATTGTTTGCTTTTAAAGTCCGAATTTGAAGGCTGTCTTTCTTCTTCACCTTTACCTAGCACATTGTTTCAAATTCATTTTGAGATGCAAGGGAAGAGAAAGCTGATGACCTGCACAAAAAGAAACGGTGAATAGGGGCATTGTTTCTATTCCTGATGATGTATACTTCATTAACTTCATCAGAAAGCTGAATCAGTAGTGCTGTGTGCTTGTGTACAGCACTACTAGTGATTTAAACTGCTTGTGAACACATTACCAATGAAAACTAAAATCAATTACACAGTTAAGGGAGAACAGATCATGGCACTTGTCTTTCCTCTCGAGTAAACTGTTGCAACTTTGTGTGTTTAGATGGGCTTATAACTGATTTATACAATGTAACTGAAAAGAGGATGAGAACCTTAGTCCTCAGGGATACTACTGGATGTAGTAATAAACTGACTCCAGGGCAGACAATTCTCACTGTTCAGAATTGAATTCAGTATTTTCCCTATGTGATCTCTTGGTCTCATGAAAATAAGTGAAAAATCCATTATCTGTACCATGATCAGACTTCAGTTCTCAGTTTTTGTCCAGTGTAAGATGGTCACAGGTATTCCTACATAATCAAATAGTTCATTTAGTCTTGCAATGCTTCTCTGAAGAGAAGAGGCAGTATTTTACATAGGAAAATAAACCCTGTGATAAGAAAGAAAGAAAGAAAGAAAGAAAGAAAGAAAGAAAGAAAGAAAGAAAGAAAGAAGGAAAGAAAGAAAGAAGGAAAGAAAGAAAGAAAGAAGGAAAGAAAGAAGGAAAGAAAGAAGGAAAGAAAGAAAGAAAGAAAGAAAGAAAGAAAGAAAGAAAGAAAGAAAGAAAGAAAGAAAGGTGCTTTGCGTGCCAGATAAGAAATTTGGGTTTTTTTTTCCCTCAAAGATTCTCTATATAACCTCGACGACACAGTCATTTAAATGCTCTATATTCACCTCTAAAGTAACAGTTATATGCCCTTCATCTGCCAGTCCTCATCCTCTGAAAAGTGCGCTGCAGTTTCCTAGTTTCCTAAAAAAAAGAAAAAAGCCTGGAGCAATGCCACGAAGTAACACAACAGGGCTGCACCCCATCGCTGGAGACGGGTCCGACTGCCCCAGAGCTCCCGTGCTGAAGGTTGAGGAGACACTGGGAGGCGCAGCGGCTGCGCAGCGCTGTGCGCGGGAGCGCAGGTAGGCGCTAAGGTGCAGGTAGCTCCCTCCGTGGCCGCTGGAGGGAGCCCCCGGGCCGCGCAGCGCCGAGCCGAGCCGCGCCGCGCGCCTCGGCGGTTTCAGTACCGCGAGACGGACAGCGCCCGGGTGGCCGCGCTCTGCGCCCCGCGCCTCTGCCGCAGCGTGCAGGCGCGAGAAAGAGCGGCCCTGGCCCCCGTTTAGCATCGGGGTGGGCAGTCCCTGTTATCGGGGCGAACGTCAGACCCTGCGGCGGGGAAAGGCCCGACCTCTCCCAGGGCAGGTTGAAGGTACAGGTCCGAAGAGACGCATATAATTAGGAGACGTTACGCGGGCTTTGAGAAGGCGGGAGCCGGTGTAACTCGAGACCGGCGGGCGGCAAGCTGTGAGGAGCCCGTTAAGGAGATTTATAGATGCAGTTCATGAAGGTAATCGTCTGGCTGGTAATCTCTCATTGTGCACCGCTCAGAGGCAGTTCATTCACACAACTGGCAAGGTAGCAGGCTGCAAATGAAGATATTAGCATCTCTCCTGAGAAATACCTTTGGTGGGAAATGCGTGTGTGTGTGTGGACTGGCTAAACAGCCCTGACACCTGTGCATAATGAGAGAGCAGCACCTTACTCATCGCTCCCAGATAGGACACTGAAGTAAATTAAGAAATCAGCATAACTCACATAGCTTTTGCCCCCTCACTAACAACACTAGCAGCACATGGGAGCGGGACACGACATGCAGCTGCAGTTCATTCATCAGCACATTACCAGAGCTGGGAAACAACTCCGCACAGTCTGGTTGTCTCACATCCACAGGTTTTAGCCAAGCACTGGGGCAGCTTTTACAAAACAGGGTAAACCTGACCATTGAGAAGTGAGGTCAACAAGCACATAGATAACAAGTGTGTGGAGAAAGGAAATGGACGGCGGTAGGTAGGGGTACCAGGAGGGCCAGGGTCTGAGGGAGGTAGATGTGTCTTAAGGATCATCTACATCATAAAAACTTACAGGTGCAAGATCATCAACATCTCATCTACGCATTCTGGCATCTGTGTAAACAACGTGCCACCAGCAATACACTCCTCCATATCCTCCCTTCTTTAGACATAATCTGCAAGTACCTCCATCTCTTTCTCGCCAACTCCCTGGAGCTAGACAAATGGAGATAGCAATCTACTGTGAAATATTGGTAGCACAGTGCTGTGGCAATCTGGAAAGGGGAGGGTGAAGAAAGAGAGCAGTAAGAATGTCCAGGATTAAGTTGCCCTAGGAAGGCAGTGGTTTCTTGCCTTGCAGCAATGTTAGGAGTTTGGTGCATTCTCCTCTTTTCTCTTTGGAAGATAGGTGAGTGTGAAGTGAGGTTAGTCCTCCTTTTAACTCCTTAGACCTGTATTTGCCTGGTGCCCTCAATGGTTTGCATTGCACCAGCAAGTATCCTGTCCTAGACATCACATGTAAGGATGAAACACAACATTAGCCCCAAGACCAACAGCAAAAAGATCTTCTTGGTGCCCTCCAAAGGCAGCTTAGGATCTCACACCACATCTTCAAAGGGAGCTTTTCTCTGATTTCACTGGGCCATTGCTTTGCTGTCCTTGCGAGAGAGTGGCATGCTTTTCTCCTGTTTTCCCATAGCCCAAACCAAATTGTGCTGCACACATGAAAGTACCTATCCTACCAGCAGATCCAGAATTACAAGGCACAATCACAGAAGCATTGAATCGTTTAGGTTGGAAAAGACCTTTAAGATCATTGAGTTCAATCATAAAATACAACCAAGTAAAATGAGAGATGAGCAGTGGGGCAGTTTGGCCAAGACAGCCATCTCATACCATGGACCACTATGGCAAGGAAGGGAGGGCAATGATAAATGCCCACGTGCCCCATGAGCTCTCTTCCTTGAAGTTACTTCAAGGGATAACAGCGAAGTGAATGTACAAGGAGAGGGGATTGGTTGGTCATGAATTGCCCTCATCCCCAGATCGAGGTGAAACATTGGGATAGGTAGTGAGGGACTGAGGAGGGGGACAGGAGAAATTTGCATTTTGCCTATGGTCTCTGCTCCAGGTAATGAATCTCTGAGGACTTCTTGAAACACCCTGCGCCACCTCTCACTCAGAATAATGGAGAAAGAGGAAAGTTCCCACCCTTTCCTCACCACGGTACCTGGTTGAGGGAAGTCACAGCCAGCCTGGGGATAACCAACTGCATGACGAGCTGCAGGACAGAGGTGACCAGCCCAGCCAGGATGGCCCAGGTGAGTGGCAGTGGGAGCATGCTGTAAGTTGCAAAAAGCGTGAAGAGCACATAGCCAATGCCGTCCCCAAGGAGGCCAAAGCCCAAGCCAGCTGCCAGGATCTGTGTGGCCATGGCCACCCAAGTGACCACACCGCTGTACTGCAGGTAGGTGTACGAGGTTGTGTCCTTCCTGACCACCACTAAGGCACAGATCACCACCTCAATGCCGGTGAAAAAGCCCAGGAGGATGCCCTTAATGGGGTCCATGGGAGCAGAAGCCAGGGTCAGGTGGAGGAACAACAGCGTCAGCTTGGTCAGCACATCCAGGATGTTCACAACCACCTCAGATTTGCGCCGCTGGCCCAAAAAGTAGCGCTGGTAAAGGCGCTCCAAGTCGCGCGACTTGAAGGAGTTGCGGAGAGTGGGGAAGATCACCCCGCGGTAAGTATAGCCCCAGTTGAGGAAGAAGTCGGAGTTGCTGGGGGCACAGTCCAGAGGCAGAAAGCCCAGGTCCCCGCTGCTGCTCGTGCCCTCCGGGAAGACTTTAGTGCCTCCGTTGTTGTGGCGTTCGCCGCCTAAACTGCGGCCGGCCGACTGCCGCCGGAGGTGGTGGTGCGGCGGGTGGGGGAGGTGGTTGGGGTAGCAGGTCTCCTCGGAGCTGAAGCCCTTGCCCCCACCGCTGCTGCTCCCGCCGCTGCTGCTGCTGTGCTCCTGGATGAAGCGCTGCTCGGTGATGTGGCGCACGGCTGTCTGCCACAGCAGGCGCTGGGGTCTGCCGCTGCCGGGAGGGGTCCTGTTGATGGTGTAAAGTTCATCGCTGTCGCTCAGGCACCGCACCTCCGAGAGCTCCATGGCGGTGACTGGCGGGGGGCAGAGCACGGGTGGGAGGGGGGACGGGGGGGATACTGCCTGTGCGGAGGGGAGCAGGGGGAGGGATGGAACCGAGGGAGAGGAGGGAGGCAATGGAGAAGGGCGGGGGACGGCGGCGGGGTGGCAGTCTGGGGGATCACATTTATAGGCAGGTCGTTACGTCCGATAGTTTGGCTGGTGGCGGGTGGGTTTGCCGCTGGTGTGCGCGGGGCGGCTGCACTGGCTCAGTGCAAGCGGCCTGAGCCCCGCGCCCGCGGATCCCCGGAGAGCCGCATCCCGCCGAGCCCGGCTGCAGAGCAGCCCCGGAGACCCGGCGGGCTGGGTGCGCGTCCTCTCGGGGCGGAGAACAGGCAGGGAGCCGAGTCGCGGGTCCAGAGAGGAGGAGGGAGGAGCGGACCATCTACGGGAGCAGCCCAGCTGCCCGGCAGGCGAGCCGTGTCCCCCTCGGGAGGCTGGTGGCGCGGGCGGTTGGGGGCAGGCACCTTGCGGAAAGCCGTTCACAACGAGCAACTCCTCTCTCCGCGGATCCTAGGGTCCCCGTGAGCTGCTGTAATCCCCGTGTCTGCGGCCGGCGGGAACCCAGCGAGCTCGTGCGTGAGGAAAGAGGCGGCCGGGTCACGGGCACCCTCGGTCACGGCGCCGCAGCCGCCGGCCGGGGGCTGCCCGCCCGCATTCCCCCGGCGGCGGGACATGCCCCGGTGGTCGCACCCCCGGGATCACGGGGCGCCTCTGCCCAGGGAGGGCTCGGGGCTGCCATCCATCGTGCTTGCTTGATATGGAGAAAAAAAGGAGGGAAAGGAGAGGGAAAAAAATCCACCAAAAATCAAGCTGGGGGAAAAAAAAAAGGGCAAAAGCGCGGGGAACGAAATTCCCGCCCTAAACTCAGAGCTCTGGGAAGACAGCCGGGATCATCGTTAACTTCTCCGCGGGGCAGGGCAAGGAGGGCTCCGGGGCTTCTCCCGGCAGCAAGGAGGAGGAGGAAAGGGTGAAGGGCAGAGGCGCGGGGAGCGTGGCGGTTGGAAGGCTGAGGGGAGCTGGCTGCGGGTGCTGCCTCAGAAGCCGGGGGGACCGGCACGGCGGAGCCGCCGCTGCCGGAGTGGTGCTGTGGGCGGCTCGGGAGGAGGCAGAACCAGACGCGGTCAGCTGATGCCCGCTACGTCGGCAGGGTTGCTCGCACCCCCCTGCCCTGTTTAAAGCAGCCGCAGCGGCGCCGGGAGGGGGCAGCGGGCTGGAATTCCAGAGATCCTTGTGGCAGGTTTCCTGGTACGGGAAGGCTCTTCTATGTGCAGCTTCGTTTTCACCAAGATGAACTTCTATATGTGCCTCGGACTATCCTGCAGTGTCTAGCAGGTTTGTCCATCCTTACACTAAGTGAAAGCCGATGCTGAAGTTTGGCATCCCCCTTCCAAGGCAGAAGGCCTCAGGCCTTGCGTGGGAGTTAGGGCTTTTGCCCAGAGTAGGGGAGCCTCACCTCTGCTTGGGCAAACTCAGGCCTCTGAGAAAGGTGCTGTCACTGCTGTGACTGTGACTCTAACTGCCCTGTGTCGAAGGAGTGTTTCTGTGTTTGTTGGCCTGCTATCTCGTCAGTATTTGCATTAAAGTCATTAGATAAATGACAGAAACTGTCCATGCAGAGAAGCTGGTGTTCAAGCTGCTCCTCGCTCCCCCATCTTGGCAACAGAAAGGGTCCCTGCTCCTCTTCTTGTGGGCTCTCTCTGTGCCAGCAAATCTGGGTGCTTCGGGCACTGTAGGACACCCTAAAGAAGAGGTGTAGGATGTATCTGGCCTTACCTTTCCTATCTTTCCTCTACCCAGAAAACCTGGAATAAATCTTGTTAAAATGGATGAATTCTACCCTGGAGGAAAGGCAGTTTGGGAGCTGAAACCATGCTGTTAGAAGCAGCCAAAACGTTAGACTACTGTAAATTAAGGGAGAGGTATTCTTGTTGTGTTTCAAAGGACAAGAGCAATGTCTGATGAATTATTTGAGATAAATGTGCAGCTGCCATCTGCTCCCAGTGAGAATGTGTGTGGACAGATCTGCTGACTGGAAAGGAGCTCTGTTACCTTTCTTGGACCTCTGGCTTCTGCAGGAGTCAGAGTACTTGAACATAGCATGTCATGTTTGGCTTTCCATGGCCTAAACTTCCATGAGCACCCCTCTGACTGTCATTCAATTCACCTTCTGTTAGCATTGTGAGGAAAGCACAAAGAATTAGGGAAGATTTCACTGATTGTTTCTGTATTTGCACTAGAATGGATTTTGGGACTCCAGCCAAGTTTGTGTCCCATGTGTGAGGCAGTTTTTCTATAGATGTAACCAGAGGAAATCCTTGTGGTCCAGAGCCCAGATAAGGAATGAGTAGTGCTTTTGCAAACAGGAGTAGGTTTTTCCTGTGGTTCAGCATAACCTTGCTAACCTGGAAAGGGTTAATACCAGTTTCACAATAATAATAGAGACACACATCCTTACTGATAGATAAATCACAGGGAAATTGCAGCACTACTGGAAGATGAAAATGTTGCTATAAGTGGGAAGTCTTGCAGAAAGACTTCTGTATTTCTTTTAGAAAATAAATTATAATTGTTAGTTGCATTACCCCAGAGTACAGAAAGAAAAGCATCATCATCATTCAAATTGCTCAACACAAATCATACTAAATTAAAGGAAAAGGAGGCAAATATATAATGCAGCTTAAGGAGACACCCATTCAAAAGAGATAAGATAGAAGCCAAGATAGGGAGCTCTCAGTTCTCTGATGTTGCTGTAATCACTGAATTACAGTGCTGGGAGGCTCCTTGGGTCTCATGACAGCATGATCTCTACCCTCACCCTTGTTCCCATGATGGAGGCTCTGTACTTCCTGAGGCAGTCTATTTCTGTGCTTCTCCATCCATATAATTTTCATATCTAACCTGAATTTTCCTGGCGGCATTCACTAACCACATCACTTCTTGTCCTGTCCACCATGGAGAGGAAGAACAGATTATCCTGGCAGTAGCCTATACATATTTAATGAATGTATCTACCATCCGTTCTCTCTTCCCCTTCTCATTTGTAGGTGAAGCAACATAATTTCTGTCATATTTTTCCCCCATCGGTCACATTTTATGGGTCTCTGATTGTTCTTTTTCGTTTGTTCTGGATTCTGTTTGATGATTCAATTTTCTTTATTCTCCTCTGTGAGATGCACACAATTCAACTCAATTCTACAGTGGAAAGATACCTAATGTCTAAGAACTATGTCTTATGACCTGCACTCCTATTTATACATCCTCTGAGGTGCCTGCCTTCCTCTTGTCACAAGCTTGTCCACAACTGATGACCTTCTGAAAGTTCTTTGCTGTCCTCAAAGCCTGGGCAGGTCTTAACTTGCTCCATATGCACATAACAGCCAACATGAAGTATCATGAATGCACCCTCACTAAAATACATTGTAGTTTTTCCATCCTGCATGCCCAATTTCCTTAGAACATGTTGAATACTAAACCTGCCCTCCTCCATGCCAGCAGTCCTCCCCAGCTCTGTGCCATCTGTGTGTTTAGTGAGCCTACTCTCTTCAGTGTCAGTGACAAGTAGTCTAGTGCACTTAGCTAACAGTCAGTGTGCATATTTCTTGCATGTGTTTCTGAATCTCTCAATCACCACAGAAGTATTGGACACTTTTGTGCAGGGCTACCAATAGGGGACAAGATCTTTCTGAGCATGGAGACCCCCTACAGCAATGCTCTGGACTCTGAACTGTAAAGAGAAAGGCTGGCCATCCTGGGGAGCTGAAGACTGGAGATGAGACTGACAAAGCCCTGCTTACTACTGAAAGATGAATAAGCTCCAGTTCATCCAGCAAGGTAATTTCACACATATGTCCTGAGTCCTGTAAGTCCTGATAGGGCTCAGTTGGTCCTAGATTAGTACCATGCATTATTAAATCTTTGTTCCTATTGGATTTTGTTGTTGTTGTTGTTGAGTAAAGCTAAATGACTTGGCAGGATCACAAAATCACTAAGAGCCAATTAAAAATAATACCATCTCTAAAAGGCTTTTGAAAGATGAAATCAGGCAGAATTCATTCCTCTTCTGTCACCTGAAAGTTTATGTCACACTCTTTTCCTCCTTCCCCCTCTCTACCCACCGCAGTAACATTTATGTACAGCTTAATGTTGTGATATTTAATCATGCAAATAATGATCTCATTGACTTCAGTGGGACTATTTATGTCCTCAGGATGACAAGCCTGGCACTGTGCTCTGCAAAACACTCCAAGGTTCTCCAGTAAAGGTAACCTCAATATCTAACACATTACCAAGGAACACTTGTGTCACTATACATCTTCTTTATTTAAATACAGACTTTACAGAATAATTTTAGAAAGGACAAGTGAACAATTAATAATTTAAATGTGAAACTTCAGTAATGATGGAAGTGATAAAATAGGAGCAAATTCTCTTTAATTTCTTCCTTAACTGTTTACTGATTTTGGGGTGGGCCTTTTGTGTTTTTTTGGTTGGTTGGGGTTTTTTTTTATTTGGTTTTTTTTTTTTTGTTTGTTTGTTTTCTCATAGCAGCCTTTGTTTGTTTGATTGTTGGTTTGTTTGATTGTTACTTTCTGTTCTTCTTGGCAATGATTTAGGCATTCTAATAATGGAAAACCAAACCAAACCAAACCAAAACTTCTTGTATTGAGTGTCTCCTTTTTTAAAACTTCTTTCTCATTTTTCTCGAATGAATGTGTATCTGAATAAGATGTCTGTAGGAAAGCAATCAAAGGGCACAAGAGAATGAATTAAAACCAATGTAATACTAGGTAATAAAGCACTCATACTGATATAATGAGAGCTATGGTAAAAGAAAAACAAGGTTTCATGGACTGAAAGGTCAGAGAAAAAGGGTGAAGACAGAGCTTAACAGATGATGGAAACAATCAACATTTGCTGAGATTTGCAGATGATTTTTTTCACTACAGTGGACATATCAATTGAGTATTTTGAAGTTTGCAGGCACTGAAGCTAAATTGTTTCATACCTCAATGATAGCACTTCAGGGGGAAAAAAAAAGGAAAAGAGGAAAGAAAAAAAATTAGGTTAACCATAGTATAGAGAAGTTGCCAGAAATGTCAATTTTAATATTGACATTTATATTTATACAATACAATATAAGTCAATATATGTTATACAATACATAATACAAGTCAATATTATTAATATTGACATTTATATTTAAATGAATATTTTAGTTTTTGAAAAGCTTTTAAAAAAATTAGTTTTGTTTTTCTGCACATGCATTTTTTGCTGTGACACAACCACTCCCTCACACACAATTGAATTTCTTCTTTCATCCTTCACAGCTGCCCATACCCACATACATTGGTCAGAAGGCAGTCTAAGCACATGGATTTTGTAGAGCAAGATAAAGGGATGGAGATGAATTTAACCTTTTAACCAAAGAGTGGAACCCTGTTTCTCCCCTCTCTTCCAGTTCTAGTCCTTTATCATCCACCTAGTTATTAGTCTGTCTTTTAAAATGGATTGGCAGCTTTGACCATTGCAAGTCTTATGACTGCGGGCACAGGTGCTGACCAGGAACATATTCACAGTGCTGGTGTGTACTGTAAAACAATTGTTTATTCAGTTTCTCAGAAAATTACACCTTCAGAAAGGAACTAACATGATGGTAATATTCAGTTCTTAGGAAACCAAACCAAATCAAACCAAGCAACAATAACAGACTCATGGATTCCAGTTTTCCATTCTCAAATTATTCTCTCAGGTTTTTGTTGTGGAAGGTAGATGTTATTTTTTCCAGAATCAGAGATGAAGCATGGAGTCCTTAAATTGAGTAAGATTGATTAGAAAAGAAGACCGCTCTTCACTGGGAAAGGAAAGCCTTTATCCTAATTAAGAATCAAGTACAGTTTCAACAATGTGAAAAACCAAAACAAAACACAACCTTCCCAAACCAGAACTGCTGTATTTGCATTGCTCCCTGGGCCACCCAGAATTTCCTTTCACTCTTTCATGCTTTTCTATCCAGGTCTCAGAGAATGGCTGTTTCTTCAGTTGTCTCTCTCTTCTGCTCACTCCATCACCCTCCTGTAATGCTGTTAAGACTCATAAATCCCTGGAGCACCTGCACTGCTGAATGAATTGCACTTTTTACAAAGCAGTAGACAGTTCTTCATGCTTTATGGAAGATTTTTCTTTTAATACAAAATACCTACATATTAATTGTGAGAGGATTTAAAAGGAAATTAACTACTAAATACCATTCATAAGCATTTTATTCTTGATTTGCTATCTGAAGAAGCAAGTGGTAGGAGTGAAGCTACATTTGGAATTAATGCTCGAAAGGAGGCTTGAATTTCATTCAAAAGAAATGAAAAACCTAAAACCACCACCACCACCACAAAAAATCCACACATCAGGCTATTCTGTATAACCTTTTCACTAGGAGTAATGATTCTTAGCTGTGTAGAGGTTTTTAAAAGCAGATCTCAAAGTATTTTTCTTGTTACGGGAAGGAGATGTTTCCTGTGGATGTATACAATAAATCTAATTAAGCTACAAATAGGGAGCTGTTTTATTGTATGAGATATTAAATCCATCCAGATCTGTATCCTGCAGTTATTGAAGTATAAAACATGTCCTAAGAGGAAATCCCTCTGTCAGACAGATCAAAGTGGAGAAGGTCTGGTAGGATTGTATATGCATGTCCTTGTGTGTGTTAAACCTTGTTCATGGTTCCAAAGGAAAGGAAATGCCTTTATTTTATTTTAGTTTAGTTTAGGTTTTTTTGTCTGGGGAAAAATAATTCTATTCAATTTTTAAATAAAATGTGAACCAACTTTTCAGCTCCTGGCAACTCTTTTCATCCCTGTTTCTTTCATGAACCAGGAAATATGGAAGTCCTGGGACTGTGGCTTGCGCTTCCAGGGATGTTGAGGTTGCAAGTGTGATAAATGCTAGAGAAATCCTGGAAATCTGAGCTGAAAAAAAAGACTTGCACTGTGTTATCTTAGATGCAGAGTCCCTTAGTTGAGTTCTCAAACATCTCTTTATGGAGCTGACAGCACGCCAGGCAGGTTTTTGAAATAACCTGGCTTATGTTTCCAAGGCATTGCTTCATCATATACTTTGCATATATGTCTGTGTAGGACTCTTTTGCTGGTCTGGCAGATAAGAACAAGGTTTACTTCATCTGGGTTCCTAGGCAGTACTTTATGCCAGCAACAAAACTCTTGCCTCTCACTCCCTTATCTTCTATATGAAGGTTTCTTTCATTAGAAAATGGAGAGTATGTAAAGATATCTTTTAAGTGACTTGCCACTGGTGCAGATGTGGTGATATTAACGGTGATTTTTTTTCAAACTCAGTTCCCATCATAACTGAAGCATGTTAATCTGCTTATTGTCAGTAAAGCTGGGGATGGTAGGTGTTCTTAGACAAAATGTTTAGGAGGAATCGTTGACTCATGGCAATCTTTAGTCATTCTCTGATATGATACTATTAATGTGTACAGGATCATCAGAGTACTTGTTTCTCCATTCTATTATCTTGCTTTTACATTCAGTGTCATTTTCCTTGGCATAAGGGAAGGATAGCAGATTGATGTTTGACTAATCTATTTGATATTCCATTTCTCTAAATCACCAAACCCTGTCATTTTTTAATGTTGCAGTGTTTGCTGTAGAAGATTAAATCTGGTCTCTTTTTGATAGCAATGCCAGGTTGTTGGTGCTCTAGACAAAGATTTAAAATGGGCCTGTAGGTGGTCTGCCATATGCATGAGATTAATTTAATCTTCTCTTACATGACTAGAAAAGACAATGTCAGCCTTGAAGGTTGTACCTACTCTGTTTTCAGCATAGGGAGGTTACTAAGAGCCATCTTACTGCCTGCTAACACACTGTTCTACAGAACATCTGAAAGCCTTTTCCAAGAAACAGGCATGAAGAATGCCTATGACACCTGTGGGGTTCTAAAACTAGGTTAAATAGCTTCACATGAGAATCAAACCACAGGTACTATTACTGTGATTAATATTAGTTATAATAGCAATATCAATAATTGACACACAGGATGGTTGTGAATCCTGTCAGTTGTACTGGGAAGCAAACAAAGCTATTTGTTCTGGAATAATAGTGGGGGACAAAATATCTTAAATTCTGGAACTTAGCTTGGAGGAAGTTCCACTTTACACTCTGCTGTAATTTTTTTGCTATCTTTTGAATCCAGATATTTCCAGTGGACATTTTCAGCATGCAGCAACTCAGACATTTTGTTTTAGCTGTAAAATAATGTTAGGCTACTATTGCCTGTTGATCCCAAGTGTCACTATTATATGGTTCATATCATAATATTTGAGAGATGCCTCTGAAATTAAAGCCCAGTGTGGTTTTGATTGTTCTAAGCTTCTGCATATATTTTGTTCTTTGAATTAGTCATATTTTGTGACTGTCATTCCATTGTATAACTCTCTCTCTAAATGTATAACAACAAAAAAATTCTGGTTCCAATGGATTTGCAGCCCAGGAGAGGACACAGCATTTAAGCGCAGTGAAGAACTGTATGGAATTATAGATAACAAAATAAATATGTGTGTGAATAGTTGTGACTGCTGTGGTAAGCAATGATCTTCACATAGTAGTTGACCTATTTTGAGATTTCTATAGGAATTATGGGATCATTCTGCAGGAATTAGACCAAAATTTCCTTGGTACTCCATTTTTTTTCCTATTAGGTAATTTGATGTATATTTTTGAGGTAGCACTTGGAATAATCTTAAGACATGATGTTTTCAAAATTTTAGTATCAGGAAGAGGTAAAGATGGGATTAAACAGCACAGTCTAATCAGTGGGAACATAATTATGGCAAAAATACACACTAAAAAAAAATACCCATGCAAGACTTTTGTTTGGTCTTCCCATGATAAAAGTTTTTGTAGAGCACAATTAGGTTTAGTCTCTCTTTGTTAAAGCTTCTTTGAGAAACAGGAAAAAAGTACAGTCTGGTTAAGAATTATAAAGTATGCCATAAAAAGATGCTCTGTGGAGAAGATATCTGTATCAGTGAAGCCTCGAATTTTAGAATATCTCCTTGCTAAACCTGAAAAGATAAACATGTATGAAAAAAAAGAATAGTAATCATCTCCAATATTGAATTGGAAGCATATAATATAGCTTGTTGCTTTTTTCAGAACAACACTGGAAAACATCAAAAAGCAGTTATAAACAGTTTACAGCATTGGAGAAGGGATAAAAATTGATCACAGATTTTGAGGCTTGCTTTGATGAAGTTATACACCCAGCTTGTCACATCTCAGTATACATGGGAACATACAAACAAACTGCATATGTACTCTACAATCTTTAAGCCATACACTAGCATAGCAATCAAAGTTTCACCAAAATGTCTGTCAAAGGACAGAGAAAACAGGTTTTAATTTCTGTATTAACATCTAATACAATATGGAAGCAGCTGTAGTCCATCTCTTATATAACTCATTTTAATGGTCTCTTCAGTTAAGATGCAGCAGGAAAAAAATAAGTCTAGAAGAACCTCAGATATTTGCCTTGGAAATGCAAGGAATAGTAGACTAATTGGACTGAAACAGCTACATGGCAAGATACAGCTCCTTTGATGTGATGTAGCTCCTTCCCATCACAGACCAGCCCCTAACATTCACAGCCGTGCCTCGGAACTGCCACTCCAGAGCTTGCTGTTCTCAACCTCCTGCACAGTCAATATCTGTGGCAAAGCACAAAGCTTGGAAACAGCATTGAAATTAGCTAATCTGGAAGTGGAGATGTGAGGCTTTTTCATTTTTTTTTTGCCTTCACTCTGGCCTATTAGGAGAAACACTTGTGGGTTTTTTTTCTTCCTTATTCTACTTATAAATGGGCAGTAGATCTTATTAGCTTTGTACATGCCAGTTCCCTTCTTTTCAGGATTTCTATTCTTAACCTCTCCAGTTGTAGAATAAAAAGATCTCTCAGACTCCTATTCACCTTTTACCATTCAGAAGTATATGTCACGTTGTTTTCTATCATTACTGCCCTAAAGCAGTCTGCAAGTTGGAAACATTGCAATAAGGAGTGGTGACTTTTCTCTCAGAGGAGCTTAAAGGGACTGGTGCTACATATGAAATAGATTTCAACTCATCACAGTTGAACTGCTACCTGAGCCCACAAGAGCCAGTGAGCAGATGAGTTAAGGTTGTTCCTGAGGAATTTTCTTCCTGCCTCCATAAGGGGAATGGACTAGCTTTTTAAAAATCCTGCAGATGACTCCTAGCTGTTTTGAAGGCAAAACCTCTTCCATATGGCACTTTAATTGCACAATAAAAGTGACTTAATTGGAAATAATTACCTCGTTTTCAAAGTACCATAATTATTTCAGCCGAGAGACAGATTTTGGAATAGTACCTTATAAAAGAGTTCATAGATGATGGAGGCATTTGTTTCAACCTTAGCTATTGTCTACATCTTTCAATTTACCTACTTGGTATTGTTTATATTGCTGCAAGGAACTAAAGACAAAGGACTGTTGGTAAGAGCAGTCAGAAATGAAACATGAGCAGAGATAAAATATCTTCAAAGAAAATATCAGAAGGTCTTAAAAGAACAGAGGAGGCTTAGGGGAAGTGCCTATTTATCTGGCTGCAGCCAAGTATGCACACATGGTGTTTTTTTTTTTAAATGTTGGGTTCTAAGATAAAAAAATAAATGAGCTCTTACCATTTATGTAGCTACTCTGGGGGTAAGCAGAAGCTAGCACAGGGGAGTAAGTGATAGGCAAAAAACTATTTGAGGAAAATGTTACAGGAGTGAAACCAAGAGAGGCAGAGAACCAGGAAGTTCCAGGCACTGAGCCTGAGATATGCAGGAGCATCCTGAATAGAAGGTAGTGTTTAAAAGGGACAGAAAGGTTGTGATGCAGAGTTTGCTTTATATATGGCACAGATTTTCATTTGGATATAGCTTTAGTGCAAGAGTTACTCCAAAAAATAGCTCTGGCAAACAGTTTATACTTTTTAGACACAGTCATAGTCTAAAGTAAGCAATTCTGCTGATGAAATATGTACTCACACATCCTGTGGGATTACTTTAGTGACCCAAGTGTGACTCCACTTCATCAGCTCTACTGGTGTACCTTTCACGTGTACATCAGTTTGTCGTGATGTCTTTGCATGTCTATTGTCACTCAGTACATCCAAGCTATGATTTTGTATCAGTTCAGAGGCATCATCTCATCCACTCAATTATCCCAATGTAATGTGAATTGCTGAGGTCATTCTGTTGTTAATTAATTGTGCCACATTTAAAAAGTCTCCCTGAAGTCCTCTGCATTAAAGATTAATGTAAACTCCTTCATAGACCTAGCAGTTTGAAGTGTCTCACTAGCAAGCTGAATGACACCGATGTGCTGGGTTGGTAGTTATTCTCTGTATTGCAGGAAGTTCAGCAACATTTCAGCTGTATTTGGATGTTATGGAGATACTCTCTCTGAGATACCAAATGAAAGAGAATATGCAGAAAAGTGGAGATTATTTGGCTATCTCTGAAGAGCTATTGAAATCCTGCAGCATTAGCAGACAGATGAGGAGAAGCAATAAAAGAATTGTTTTTTAAAAATGGCTGAGAATTTAGAAACCACCTGTGGGGAACCTTTAAATGTTTGACCCCACGCAGCAACTGACCATATTGTTTTTAGCAATTTCCCAATGTAAACTTGGGGAAGTTTATTCACAAACATCATTGTAATTTCCCTGGGCAGCTAACCATTGCTATTATTCTCATGCCCAGCTGCAGCTGGCTGCAGCTAAAAGTGGAATGTCGAGTATTTTTTTTTCCCTGTAGTTTGTTTCAGGAATTAAGATTCTGATAATCGGATCAGTATGGTGAGAGTGAGAAGCATGAAAGTTTTGCAAAGCTCACCTGATGGCCAAGATTTTCATCTGAAAAACTTGGCTCAGGGCCTACTGATGAGTAGAATTATTCCCTGAGTCCTCCACTGCTCTTACTCTTTTTTTTGGACAGTCATTTCAGGACCCCAGAGTGTTGATACAAATGACTGCTTCTCCCTGGAAAGTAGCATGTCCATCCTCCTGTCTGCACCCCTTTTGCCTGATTTATCTGTTCAGTCCCTCCTCATGAACCTCACTTATTTTCCTGATAATTGGGAATTCTTTGTGCTTCAGTTAAGATATAAAGGATGCAAAAGCACAAAGAAAAAAATATGATCATCATAAAAATATTTAACCATGGAAAAAGAGTCCATAGAGATGGTAGAAGCACCATCCTTGAGGATGTTGGGACCTTGACTGAACCTTAAATCAGGTTTTATCTGCCTCACTCAGATCTGATGCTAGCCTTGTGGTGAGCCCTTGAGTGGGACTAGACATTTCCAGGAATCCTTTCTAACCAAAGATTTTATATATGATTTTATTGCCAGCCTTTTTTTCCTCATTTAGTACGGAATTGCAGAAAAGGTCACTCAATCATTTAATGTGAACCCTTGCAGAGTTTTGTCTGTGAATTCTAGGAAGTCCTGTACTGAGTCCAAGAAGAAATTCAGGCCTCAAACACCAATTTGTGTTTAGAGGTTGTCTTTTGAGACCTACATCCCTGTATATATGCACAAAGATTTATAGAGTTGGTGGGAAATATTGCTAAACCAGATAGAGGCATGTCTTAAACTCATACCACCCAGAAGTATATGTAGCTCTTGGGCATGAACTTAGTGCTGCTTCAGTGTAGCATAAATTCAAATGCATGTGGTTGGGAAAGAGCTGTTCTTTTTCTCAGAAGCCACCAAGGACTACTGCAGTGTCAGGACTTGCATACATGCCATTGTAGCAATAGTAAGTAATTCTGTTGAATCAGACAAAACTGATCAATAAAAAGCAAAACGAGTGACATTTCTGGCCCAAAGTATATTCCCTGGTACTTTTTGGAAATCTCTAATCATGTTTTAAAAGATAGTAAAAAAAAAGACCTCTGAAGGTCTTGCAGTCCAATCCCCTCTGCAGTCAGCAGGGACATCCTCAAATAGATCAGGTTGCCCAGAGCCCTTGAATATCTCCAGGGACAGGGCCCCAGCCACCTCCCCAGGAAACCTGTTCCAGTGTTCCACACTGCCCTCCTGGTAAATAATTTGTTCCTAACATCTAAGTTATTAGCTTATCAGTCTTGCTAAGTAAAGGCATTCTCCCCATTCTTCCAGAAAGGGGCCTCTGGGCATCAGAAATAAAAGTCACATGAACGAGGACATAATTGTGATATTGTGGTTACAGCACAGAATTGGGGAGAGGGAGAAACTTGGTTCTGCTCCTAATTCCTAAAAAATATTTCTGTGTTTTATTGCTTCAGTTCTGTAGCAACAATCATTAGGTAAAATACAGGAAAGTCTACTAGAATCATGGTCAGTAGGACAGAGTCTATCCGGGCTTGTAACTCCCTCAGGAGTCAGTACTAGGACCGGTGTTATTCAATGTATTCATTAATGACCTGCACGAGGGCATGGAGTGCACTGTCTGTAAGTTTGCTGATGACACCAGGCTGGGTGGAGTGCCTGCTGCACTGGAGAGTTGTGTTGCCATTCAGAGAGACTTAGACAGGCTGGAGAGTTGGGCAGGGAGAAATTTAATGAAGTTCAACAGAGGCAAGTGTAGAGTCTTGCACTTGGGAAAGAACAATCCCATGTATCAGTATAGGTTGGGGACTGACCTGCTGGAGAGCAGTGAAGGGGAGAAGGACTTGGGAGTCCTGGTGGATGGAAAGGTGGCCACGAGTCAGCAGTGTGCTCTTGTGGCCAGGAAGACCAATGACATTCTGGGGTGTATTTGAAGGTCTGTGGTTAGTAGGTTGAGGGGGGTTCTCCTTCCCCTCTGCTCTGCCTGATGAGGACTCATCTGGAGTATTGTGTCCAGTTCTGAGCCCCCCAGTTCAAGAAGGACAGGGAGCTGCTTGAGAGTCCAGTGCAGAGCCACGAAAATGATTAAGGAAGTTGAACATCTTTCCCATGAGGAGAGACTAAGAGAGATGAGGCTTTTTAGAGGAGGAGGAGACTAAGGGGTGACCTCATTCATGTTTATAAATATGTAAGAAGGATGGAGCCAGCCTCTTCTCGGTGATGCCCAGTGACAGGACAAGGGGCAATGCGTGGAAGTTGAGACATAGGAGGTTCCATGTGAATCTGAGGAAGACTTTTTTTTCCCTGTGAGGGTGACACAGCACTGGAACAGGCTGCCCAGGGGGATTGTGGAGTCTGTCCCTCTGGATATAGTCAAAAGCCACCTGGGCGCATTCCAGTGTGATCTGGTATAGGTGATCTTGCTCTGGCAGGGGGGCTGGACCAGATGACCTTTCTAGGTCCCTTCCAGCCCCTGACATTCTATGATTCTGTGATTCTTCACTTAGTCTGTAGGCTACTCTAAAGGCAGAAATTAAAAGCTACATGAAGTCAGGAGGAGACATTAAGATTCTGCTTCAGTTCTCCCCAAGATTTTTATTTTAAAATGACTTGAAACAAATTAAGATCAGAGAAATCAATTTACATAACAAGTGAGGTTAGCTTGGAATTCTCTGATACTTGATTTGCCTATAATTCACCAAACCAAAACAAAGCAAAGCAAAACAAAACCCAACCACAAACCAAATAATAAACAAACAAGGTTTGCAGGAGAAAAAAAAAGAATAAAGAGTATCTTTCTGTTATTTCAACTTATACTCTTGGGAAAACTAACCGGTAAATAAGCATAAACAAAATCTTCTTCATAACTGTAAACAGTCACGGATACAAGAGCATTATTCAAAGCAATAATAATGAAATAGTTTCAGAGGTCCTTGGCACACCTGGTGTTCCTTTGATGAAGATGGGTTTGTAATGCTGTTCTCTGAAGAATATGCCAGAGAATTTGTTATTTTTCTTCTATGTATTTCAGATGGTTTTCTAAGCATCAATCTCTGATTTCCAGTTCAGGCTTCTATTTGACTAAAATCAAATGGTTTTCTACATCAGGTTCATGTGGTTGAGAGCTACTTCCTATGGCCAAGAAAGTAGGTCAGTTAAACTGTGACCCTTCCTCATCCTTGATATGTTTACACTGGCAAGGTCACAAAGAGAGATGTAAATTGTTTGGTTTGAATAAAAACAAGCAGAACTTTTAAATCACGGCAGATCATAACCCAGTGACATGGCAATGGAAATAGCTCAAAGTGCTGCCTGCATTTTTCAACTGTGATGCTGTTTTAGTAATGATTTATGGGCAGTGATATTTTAACAAAAGAGAAGCTTGAAAATATTCACATCTGCCATTGGTTAAGGGTGTCTGGAGGCAACTGAGGCTAATCCAAGCCCCAGCTACCTCTACTCTCATAAGATACCTGTGTCCAAAATAATCCTTTGGTGCTTAGGCTGACTGGCACAGATCAGCTCATGTCTACACTGTTAACTCTTCTTGCTCTCTAAGTGGTGACTATGTGCAGACTAGTTTCTGAGAGTAGACTCTGCCCTCCGCAAGGTTCTAGAGGAAGTGCTAGGTGTCCCAGACAAAAACTTTGCTGGTAAGAAGAATACAGCAATACATATAGTCTGGGTCTGATACCAATTGATGTTCCCTCATTCTGTTTATTTTATTAGGAAAGTAGAACTGACTGTTTCTTACTGTGTTCAACAAAATCCACTTTCCTTTGATGCATATTCATTACAGCTGCTAGGCACTTAACTGAGTGATTTAATATAAGGCAGGAGTTGAGATGGTCCCATTTTCTCTCAAGGAAAGAGATGGACTCCATCATATCCAAGATAGACAGATAACACTGCTGTCTTGGATATGCATGTCTCTCTTTTGAGAACACATGGGAGATTTAGATTCACAGCTCCCTGATGTGAGCACCTCCGAATTGCACCAGCAATTAGCCAGGAAAGGCTTTGTACTCCCTTTCCTTCCCAGGTGAGCTGGGAGTTGTAAAGACTCAGTAAAGTCATGGTCCAGTGTATGGTAAATGCTCAAAACCAATTCAAGCAGGTATGCTCAATAGAAATATTGAAATTTCGACATTTCTGCTATTAGACTCAATCTTAAAGTATACATTTTTAGTCTAAAAATAAGGCACAAACCCAGATATCATCCAGACTGGCAGCAAGATCAGTCTAGCCTCAAACTGATGAAGAAAATTTAGTGTTCATACAAACCACTGACTGGAGTTTGATATCAACATTGCACAGAAAAAGTTGAAAGTCAAGTGAGATTTACTCTTGCTACAGTGCACAATTTCTAGTAAGTCTCCAAATTTGTGTTAAAGGCTACCTCTAGCTGACTCCCTTCAAAGTGGATAATTCAGTGGTTTAGTACAATTAGAGGTACCTAGCTATTCCTTGCATGTCATCAGCAACAGAAAATGACATACCTTTATTTCACTAGCCCATTAAAGCTCAGTAATACCTTAAATCCACGGTTCATGCTTGGGCAAATAAATTTTGTCCTGTGCTTTGAATGAACAAAAAGGAGCATGGGGAGCTGGGGCTCTTTAGCCTGGAGAAGGTGAAGCTGAGGGGTGACCTCATCAATGTTTATAAATATGTAAAGGGTGAGTGCCAGGAGCATGGAGCCAGCCTCTGCTAGGTGATGCCCAGTGACAAGACCAGGGGAAATGGGTGGAAGTTGAGGCATAGGAAGTCTCATATGAACATGAGGAGGAATTTTTTCCCAATGAGGGTGACAGAGAACTGGAACAGGCTGCCCAGGGGGATGGTGGAGTCTCCCTCTATGGAGATATTCGAAAGCCACCTGGATGCATTCCTGTGTGATCTGGTATAGGAGAACCTGTCTTGGCAGAGAGGTTGGACAGGATGATCTTTTGAGGTCCCTTCCAGCCCCTGACATTCTGTGATTCTGTGAAAGCTGAACTGAGGCTAATGATAACTGCTTGATTTTTGGGTTACTTTTTCCTTGTTTTAGCAATAATTTTGTTTCTGCTAGTTCATGTGGTGGTTGTATTATAGAGCCAAAAAGTGATGGAGGGAAGAGCTCTCTCTCTAATAGTCTGTCAGGAAAAGACTGACAATAATAATACCGATAGAATCACTGCTCATGCTTGAGTCTACTGCTTTCATCTATGTAGAAGAAGACACACAGGGCAAGGTTAAGTGCCTTTTCCAGTGTGAAAAGGGTTTAGAATGTCAAGAGTTCACTTAACTAGAGAGGAAAGAAGACTTAATCTCTTCAGTTCTCTGCTCTGAAAGAGATGTTACTTGAGAGGATGGGTAAGAGCAGAATTAAGTGGTGTCTGATGCTTTCCCTTGGAGAAGTGAAGTATGGAGTACGAGTAGAGCAAGCACTGGAGTAGCCCACTCCTATTTTAGTGCTCTGAAAATGCACTGCCCGTCACTTTCCTGTCCTCCTGCTGGCATCCAGGAGTCAGGAGATAGACAGTGGGAAAATACTGCTTTAAGCAGCAAGATGTTTTGAAACTGAAGGACAAATAATGGTATGGAATTTTAAAATAATCTGATCTTAGAAATATACATCAGCCTTCTATATTCAGAAAGTCCCATTTATTAAAAAAAAAGCTAAGAATTAGGGCTTCAGAAAATATATTTTGAAACTGGAAGATAAACGTTGCAGTTTTTAACCCTGTGGCCACACTGGAAGTTACCTGTCCTGTGTGAAGAAAACCACCTGCAGTTCAGCCAGGTCCCCTAAGGAAACTGCATTTCAGCCACATCCACTAAAGCCAGATGCAAAGCCCATGAACTTGTATCTCTTTCTGATTTGTGGGGGAAAGGAATCTTTATTTTTTTCAGCAGTGAGATCTGGGGATGAAGTCTGTGATACCCATTAATCCTCCTACTGAATTGAAAGTCTTCTTGGATTTCAGACCTTGGTTTTCTTTAGTGAGTAATCAAACAGAACGTCTCTCCATAAAGCCCAGCTGACATTGCTCTGGGTCTTCTGAAGCCTCCAAAATGAGATTCTCCATTTGCAGTATACTTCTGCAATTTTCTGTATGGGTTTTGGCAAATCTCATCCTCTAATAATAAGTAGAGATGAAAACTCCAAGCGCTGAGGCTGATTATTGTGAAATTATTGGTACAAACACAAGATTTTAGTCTATTACTGTTACCACTGGCTTGAAGAGAAATCGCTGTTAAAAGGAATCCAGCACTATCTGTACTTTCCAACCACATTGCATGTAGAGATCATTTCCATTTCATTTCAATATCAAATCTAGTATTGTCCCTGCTTTATCTCTTTAGAGAGTTTGGAAAAAATTATTTCTTCTTCTCACAGCCTTTCTTTCTCTCTTCCACCTGGGACCTTTTTTGTGCCAAAACTTTTCTCGAGCTTGAAACAAACTTCCCACTCCTCTGGCTGACACACTGCCTTAAACCTCACTTACACTTGCTTTGCATTTAGCTTTCCCATGCTGTTTGTTTTTGGTAAATGATTTGTTGCCAGAAAAACCAGGGTTCTGGGCCTTCCTCTAAAAGAAAGCAAACCAGAACAAAAGACAGCAGAACAAAACCAAGCTCACAATTTGCAAATAACTGAACTTTTATTCTATTTTCATTCTGTGTCCCCATCTGTTAATTTAAGAGGAGAGCCCTCTGAGAGAGAAAAACTATCTCTGCAGGGACAGCTTCTACCACAGCTCTGGCAATCTCAGGAGGTCCCTATAGGAAATGTCTCCAAAAGATACCTAACGAGCTGTTGCTTGTGATGAGCTGGGTCTTCACCTCTGCTGAATCTGAGTCCTTGCTGTGGATTGCATTGAAATAAGGGTCGAAGAAGCCACTTGGGCCATGTAAACTACACCCCACAGAAAGAACAGACAGATGAGAACTGTGCCCCAAGCATTCCCTTTCCTGGAGTCAAAATTGTGTGCACTATCTGAAAACAACAATAAAAATGTGAGAGGGAAAAAATGAAAACGATAAGAATATGCAAGTGGTTTCATCTTTGATTCTCTAATCAGGCCAACATAATCATTAAAAAGATTGCCTGGATACTTACTCATTTTTGTTTGATTTTGGTTTTGTTTGTTGGTTGGTGGTTTTTTTGGGGTTTTGGGGTTTTTTTTTGTTTGTTTGTTTTAATCCCATGTAAAAGTAGGCCCTTTTAAGTCTATTGTGTCTTGAAATGCCACTGCTAAACGCAAATTATCAAACTCTGTCTGTGTAAAATCATTATCAGCAGTTGATGTTTGTTTGTCTTCACTGGTTCCCCCTCTTAAGGTTACTTGGCAGAGTTTAGGTTAAGTTTACAAAAAATTTCCTTCATCTCAATCCTGGTGGTGGTTTTGTTCCCAAATAGTGCATCTAGTTATGCCATTTTGCCTGTCTCTGAGTAGAAGGAAGATGAGTTTTGCCATCATATGGCCAAGTGGCTGACGGATGGGCTGACCTACCACAGACCAGGAAAACTGAAAAGCCATACCTCACGGCCTCAGGGATGCACCCAATAAAGCTTTTTTAGATAGATGCACCTGGATCATCTTTGAAACAGCAGTGGAGGTTGGCTGGCCCCTATGGTTTTAACTCAGCTCCTAATTTGTGCTGGACCCAGGTTAAGATGGCTTACCTTTAGCTGTTGCTACAGAGCAAATATCTCTTGGTTTTGAAAGTATGCTGGGTACTCCATGAGCAACTTTTCTCTTTCAGTACAATACTGACATCCCTGGAAGGAGCCTCTGAGCAGAGATGACCCCTTCCTATGTGCCAGCAAAAGGCCACATTCATGTATCCTGCTCTGAAGTCTCTGAGGACTAGTTCTGGTTTGGGAACATTTTGTTGCTTTTAAATTTCATTCTTGATTGCAAGTGGTAGGAAGGTGTCTTTTTGTTGTTTGTCTTTTTTTTCCTCACTACTTGAATCTATTTGAAATGATAATTAATGAAACTACTCTTCCCCAAGTTGAGTCTATTTTGACCATGATAGTATGAGGCAAAAGATCTCCCTGTCTTTATCTTAATCAGCAAGCTTTTCTATCTTATTTTCTCTGCTGTCTTTCTGTGGCTAAGGTCTACCCACTGCAGTTGCAGCCCCTGTCTTGTAACATGAAGCTAATTGCAATTTCACTTGAGAGACTCACTATGTACAGGCTCTAATTTAGGTCTTAACCAGCTATCTATTTGAAAGTCAGAGTATAGCCATTATGGTTTATAGACATGAACATGGGAAGAAAACCACTTCTATATCTTTTAATAGATTAAATAGTAAAGGTAGAAAAACAAACAAAAAAGAACCCCAGCATGTTTGTGGCTATGCCAATGTTCCTTCAGGTCAAGAGCTTCTGTGTCTATAAGCTTGTTCTCTTTTTCTAACAGAATTCAATGCTTAAATACAAGAAAATCGAGATCTTCTAAAATCCCTGACTCGTTTTCTAAGATCAACATCTTGCCTCCTCCTCTCTTGTTGGAGACAACTGTCTATGGTGCATGACCCAAACCATCTTAAGACTGAGGTATTTTAGCAGGGGCGAATTGCTTTTTTGAATTGTTTTGTTGATGTTTTTATTAGTTTCTTTGTTTTGTTCTTCTATCGCTGCAGAGGAAAGTTAGACAAAGTTAAAAAGGAAACGTAGCTTTTTTTTTGGTCTGAAGTTAGCTGTGATGTACGCTACCCTTAGCTCCTGCCATAATCCATAAGGATAACAAGGTAGACATTTGGGCTGGGGCAGAGAGTAGTTTTCACACCAACTGGCTGTTTTAGATACAGTGCAGGGAATTAGTATGAGGTGTTACATATAGCAAATATGCAAATGGCTAGAAAGAATACTGCTAAATCCCTAAGTTAGCTGCCAGAGAGTCATACGGAAAATACACCCTGTGGGTATAGAATCATCACATCATAGAATGCATTGAGTTGGAAGGGACCTTAAAGGCCATCTAGTCTACCTTCCCAAATGGATCAGGTTGCTCAAAGCCCCATCAAGCTGAACCTTGAATGCCTTCAGTGATGAGGCCTCCACCACCTCCATGGGAACCTGTCCCTGCGTTCTACCACTCTCGTAGCAAAGAAATCCTTCCTAATGTTCAATCTAAATCTCATGTTTAAAACCATTGCCCCTTGTCTTATTGCTACAAGCCCTTGTAAACAGTGTCTCCCTGGCTTTCTTGTAGGCCCACTTCAGATACTGGAAGGCTGCTAGAAGGTCTCCCCAGAGCTTTCCCTTCTCCAGGCTGAACAACCTCAACTCTCTCAGCTTGTCTTTGTAGGAGAGGTGCTCCAGCCCTCTGATGATTTTTGTGGCCTTTGTCTGGACCCTCTCCATCAGGTCCGTGTCCCTCATCGACCTCCATGACCCTTGAGGACTCCTGAAAGAGAAGTGGCTCATTGTTATGCACAAGGCCTGGACACTGCATCTAGTTTTCAAATGGAACCTTTCTGCAGAACTCTGAAGTCTTTAAGTGCCTTAAAATGTCTGGATGATTTGCAAAAAATGTACATTCAAACAAGATGTCAAATCTCACATAAAGTAAAGAGGAAACTCATTTGAATGTTATAATAGCCCTCCCTTGATACCTCTTTATCTTTTGAGTTCCAGATCCCACTGTAAATCTTGTCTGAAGTCTTACAGCCATACAGGAAGTTAGGTGCAATAGTGCTTCATGAGCAGCTAAAAATAGAGTGCGTCCTTATTTTCTCAGCCTTCTCCAAATTGCTTTTTGTCTCATTCATTTGAATTTCAAGAGAAATTTGCCATTTGCCTTGTCATAGAATCATAGAATCAGTCAGGGTTGGAAGAGACCACAAGGATCATCCAGTTCAAACCTCCCTGCCATGGGCAGGGACATTCTACCCTAGATCAGGCTGGCCAGAGCCCCATCCATCCTGGCCTTAAACACCTCCAGGGCCGAGGCCTCAACCACCTCCCTGGGCAACCCATTCCAGGCTCTCACCACTCTCATGCTGAACAACTTTCTCCTCACATCCAGTTCTGAACCTATCCATCTCCAGCTTTGCTCCATTCCCCCTAGTCCTGTCGCTCCATGATATCCTAAAAAGTCCCTCCCCAGCTTTTTTGTAGGTCTCCTTCAGACACTGAAAGGCTACAATAAGGTCACCTGGGAGCCTCTTCTTATCCAGACCGAACAGCCCCAACTCTTTCAGTCTGTCGTCATAACAGAGCTACTCCAGGCCTCTGATCATCCCCTTGGCCCTTCACTGGACATACTCCAGCACGTCCACATCCTTGTAATGGGGGCTCCAGAACTGATGCAGTACTCCAGGTGAGGTCTCACCAGAGCGGAGCAGAGGGGGAGAATCACCTCCCTTGACCTGCTTCCCACACTTCTCCTGATGCAGCCCAGGATCTGGTTGGCTCTCCGGCCTGCAAGTGCACACTGCTGGCTCATGTTGAGCTTCTTGTCCATCAGCACCCCCAAGTCCCTCTCCTCAGGGCTGCTCTCCAGCCACTCACTGCTCAACCTGTATTTGTGCTTGGGATTACCTCAACCCAGATGCAGGACCTTGCACTTGGTCTTGTTGAACCTCATGAGATTGGCTTGTGCCCACCTCTTCAGCCTGTCCAGGTCCCTCTGGATGGCATCTCTGCACTCCTGCGTATCTGCTGCACCACACAGCTTGGTGTGGTCAGCAAACTTGCTGAGGGTGCACTCAGTGCCGCTGTCCATGTCACCAGCAAAGATGTTGAACAAGCCTGGTCCCAGGACTGATCCCTGAGGGACTTCACTTGTCATTGGTCTCCACTTGGACATGGACTTGTTGACAGCCACCCTTTGGGTGTTGCCATCAAGCCAGTTCTTTTTCTATCTGGTGTTCCACCCATCAAACCCATGTGTCACCAGCTTGGAGACTAGGATGTGGTGTGGGACTCTATCAAAGACCTTGTTCAGGTCCAGGTAAATGACATCAGTTGCTCAGCCCTCATCTATTAATGTTGTGACCTGTTCCATAGAAGGCCACCAGGTTTGCCAGGCAGGATTTGCCCTTGTCCTTGTACTGGTTTAACACAAAAACTGCTCCTGAAAGTTGATGCCTCCACAGCAAATGGCAGCCTGAGACTTGTTGGCCAGGCAGTCTGAAGTGTGTCCATTTCCTGCATCCAGTGGCATGGAAGAGAGTAATAAACGTATTGGTCTCCCAGGCTGAATGAGCAGATGCCTGTTTACAGCTGAGAAAATCCAGGATAAATGAGCATATCTGCTGTTGCCAATATTCATTGCTTTGTTCCTCATATGTGAATGTGCCAAGACTATCAACAGCACCATCAAGAAGTTAATTCATGGCTACAGACAACAGATGCTGAGGCATCCTTCACTCCTCTGAAACCTGCTTTTTTTCTCACTAAAAATAAAGCCTGTGCTATGCAAAGGGTGAGACTTCTGAGCTAGAAGCTCTCAGCAGGCATAGTTTAAATGAAAGCTCCTGGGTCAGAGAGCACTCAGCTCCTGCAAGCATAGCATTGCTCCCCTGGACGTTTCCATGCTTTCTTTCATGGTGGGCATAATTTGAAGACCTGTGTACTCAGAATCAGAAGGTGATTTGGTAAACTTTAATGAATATAGCTTCATGACAACCCACTAAGCTAAGCAGCAGTACATTCTATGAAGAGAGAAGCAGAAGTTTGGAGCAGGACTATGAAGAAAGACATGTTCACCTCCAGGATGAACACATACAGTCTGCAGCTGGAAAGGAAATGCAGGAGGGAGGCATATATCCTAGTAGGGACAAATTTTAGTTGACCTCTCTTTCTGGTTCTCTGGGATGGGGAGAATGAGCTCTTCATCTAGAGAAGATTGTTCCAAGTCTTGTGGCAGAGAAGATGAAATGTGAATGCTTTCCCTTGCTCACAGACATCCATACTTTCTGATAGGTTCTTGCTTCCAGATATCTCTTCCATGAGGAAACCACCATGTTGCAGACTATACCTCAGTGCAGCACAAGGAAAGCACTGAGAGGACCCCGTCCTCTACCTGCACTGCCAAAAGCACCTTCCAGCTTCACTGGCTCAAGGCATGTGTGTGCTGCCTTCTCACCCTTGACAGTCATTTTGTCCTAAGAGGATTGTCTTTGTTCAAACTCAGGAGATTCATTTATAGCTCATAGCCTAATAAAACCATTAATAACACACATTTGAATGTTCTTTCTAGAAGCCATGGTCACTGACTCTGTTATCAAACTCTTCTGCAAGAATTGCTACTCTTGAACACAACTGGGAGAAAGAGAAGATACCCAAAAGGAGTTGTAATTTCGATGCCCCATGTGAGCTACAGCTGTTTGATACATTAGCAACTCAGGGATGCAGCAAGGAATATTAACTGCAAAACCTTCCCATGAGACTTTTTTTGACAGTAGGTTTTGGCAGGATACACTTTTCCTGAACCAAATCTGATACACTTCCATGCTTTTTGTGTTTCTTAATTAGAATCATATAAGCAAGAGTCACTGAATTAGAATTTCTGAATTCTTTTTCTACCTCTATGACTTACCTATCACATAAGCTAGAAACAAATTTTGCCTTTTTCAAGCTGCTCACTGTCTTCCTGATTGGGGTTCTGGAAGTAGGATAGGGTTTTTTTCACTGTAGGTAAGGTAATGCAAAATGGAGGAATTGTAAATTCTTTTTTTCCTCTTAGGAAATCAAGTGAACACTTGTATGTGTGTGTGGCCAAAGCACAGATTGCAATCAGTGTTTTATTACAATACCTGCTATTCATTAAGCTGTTATACTAGTAGCTATTCATACAAGATAGTAAGTTATTAATTCACTCAGCTCACACACAGTTACCCAGTTGGAGCAATAGCTGAGAAACAATCCCAGCTGCTCATTCAAACAGTAAGTGTTGAAGTCCCTCAGAAGGTCCTTTGCTTCACCAGGTATATACAATCTGCAGTCTTCATGTGCATATGGCTGCCACCCCCTCTTGGATGTGGCCTGAATTACACAACTTGTGGTTGGCAGAGTTATGTGCTCATGTCCGTGTACAGATGCAGTAGATTTTTGGTGCAGTGAGTTCATCAGATCTTGCAAATTCAACAAAAGATCCTAGTGTACAGAGCCAGTAAGTCCGTTTCAAATGTTCATACATGAATCTTCTAAGTACATTGTTTTCCTCTTTCTGGTAACTATTCCTCCATCCACATTTACAGACAGCTACATTTGTTCACTCAGAAAAAGCCTTCACACCCTCTCTTCCCCTGTCTGTGAAGTGTTTCTCTCTTTGTACCATTGCACTGAATGCCATTGCATGTTGTACTACACCTAATCTAAATTCCATTTGCTGCCAAAAGATCAGATCTCTCACCTCCTGCCCTGCATCAGACCTAATGTTTGTCTCCAGGGAGGCCTTCATCCTCTTGTTGACCTGAAGGAAACATACATTTTAAATTTTATTTAAAAAATTAGTTTTCTTGTAATAAATAAGAAGGCAAAATCAACAAGCACTATGGAAATTAACTTTTGAGATGCAACGGGGAAAGGAGTGCCACAGTGTGCTGACGGAGATGGATCACATTAAATCTAACCTAAACTTCTCCCCAAAACCTAGAAGACAAACCTTTGAGCTTTTTCATATCACTGTGCTGTGATGGTCATCAAATACTTTCATTTGATGCAATTTCATGCAAAATCTGATGTGAAGAATCATTTTTGTGCATGTGTTATACTATACATTCATGGATTCATAAGGCTGTGCCAATGTGATTGAGCACCTCAAGACAGTGGATTCTTTCATAAATGGTCAATTCAGACAGCAAAGCTAAAAGAAGGTTACTTCACTATTAATGAGATAATAGTGGTATGGCCTTACTAATTTCTGGGAAGAACAGTTGGATTTTTACATTTGACGGGGAGAGGTGAAGCAACCTGCAAAGAAGCAAATATCAACCCCCAAAGATAAGGGTAAAAATCGAAATACTGTAACTACTGTCTGACGGTCCCCATAATGTCAGAGAGGATGCAAATACTTCCTGAGTTTTAATGAGTCATTTTACAATTAACCACTCAGACGAGCCTGTTAAATTCCAAATAATATGTGTCAATCTGATAGAAAATTAGAAAGTGGAGAAAATATGAGAATATATAGAAATTACTCCTTCTTTTTACACCAACAGGGCTTTAAGCAGAATCCTACTGGAGAGATAATTGTTGAGCAAAAAGATAAAGTTTTACTGTTTCCAGGCAATTGTTCTAACCCTAAGTACCCTCTTGCTCACAATCTGGTTTAAATCTATACCCAGTACAGCAGAGTGTTTCACTGCTCTGGAGTTTTCAAGTATCTCTCGGCAATCTTTACTGCTTCTGGAGCCTACATTGCAATGCTGACAGAGTTCAGATGGCCTCAGAGAGATGTAGTAGCTCTTATATTTATTTCCTAATCCTGATGCAAGAGGGTTAGCATGCACATCTGAAGCTTGGCTTGGTACTGTCTAGTATCAAGTAGCCATTCATATGAGCAGAGGCAAAGGGCAGGACTCAATTACTATAATCCAAAAGAAGGATGTTACGGGAAGAGGAGGGAACCACACAAGACTCCTTACTGGCTCTGATGAAGCATTTTTGCAGATCACAGGTCATCTGAAATGCCTAGATCCCAGACACCTCTCTATGGTGTTTTGGACAAGTATTTATAGTTCAAAGAAACTGGAATACCACTATCTTGACTCATCTAAATTCTGACATCAGCCCAAAGGAGACATTTAATACCTTCATTGTCTGGGATTTTTAGATTGTTTCTTTACTAAAAGCATAGCTGAAAGTGATTTTGGTAACACTTGTGACCATTTCAGTAAATAAGACCTTGGGGTCTGCCGTTTGACATCTTCACAGTAAAAGAAGAATGCAGGGAACAATGGCTTCTGAGGTGGTCTTTTCTAGCACCACTAAATTCTAGAGCAGAGGGGAAAGGAAGATCTGATTATTCAGTTCAGCCTCTCATCCTATTAAACCTCCCTATATATTGCAACAAGAAAATGGAGTTCTTATAAGCCAAACAAATTCCTATTTGAGTTTGATTTAATCCAAAGGTGAGAAAAGAAAAAAATACACTATTGGCTATTATTTATATAGAGTATTGTGAAGATTATTATACATGATTGGCCGTTTTCAGGATTATACTGACTGTGATGCTTCCTCATTTCTGGGTGCCTTACTTAGAATCATAGAATCAATCAGATTGGAAGGGACCTCAAGGTCATCCAGTCCAAACTATCAACCCAGTCCTGTCCAATCAACTAGACTGTGGCCCTAAGTGCCTCATCCAGGCTTTTTTTGAACACCTCCAGGGATGGTGACTCCACCACCTCCCAAGGCAGCCCATTCCAATGCCAATCACTCTCTGTGAAGAACTTCCTCCTAACATCCAGCCTATAGCTCCCCTGGCACAACTTGAGACTGTGTCCCCTTGTTCTGTTGCTGGTTACCTGGGAGAAGAGACCAATCCCCACTTGGTTCCATCCTCCCTTTAAGTAGTTGTAGACAGCAGTGAGGTCATCCCTGAGCCTCCTCTTCTCCAGGCTAAACAACCCCATGTCCCTCAGCCTCTCCTCATAGGCCTTGTGTTCCAGGCCTCTCAGCAGCGTACTTTGTACTCTCAAGCACTAATTAGTCTGCATAGGAGATATATTTGTACAGCAAGGAAGGGAGTATGCTATCACAGTTTAATTGCTTCTTCCTTAAGGATTGATAAGTATGAACTACATCAAGGGAAGCAAAAGTCTAGAAGTAGTTCAGGGCATAGACTTCTTGAGCTTAGTGCTTCATGCAACCTATAGGCTTTAAAGTTCAAGCAGAATGAACATCAGCTGTGTAGAAAGTTGCATAGACATACTTAAGAAATTATTCTGTTTTCATTCTTAATTTAGAAGCATGAATTGCTAAGGACCATCCTGCTTGTTTTCCAGTTTTATTTTTCTGTCTGTTTGCCCCACAGACTACAGTTTCTGCCAATAGACAGCATTATGTACCTTTGAGAGGATGCTAACTACATAAAAATGGATCTTTAAAAATGTATATAGGGTGCAACTCAATACACAAAGGAGTAAAAATAGCACAGCTGTTCTACACTGTGGGGCTAAATTTCAGGAAGTTTCAGAGAGGTGATTTAACCACACCATTATCTATAGACAATGCCAATAAATACTGCAACAGATCTTTGAAAGTGCCCTTTCATCCTGGTTTGAAGATAGGCACAATTAAGTGATGTCTTCCTGATCTCGTATGTGTGACGCCAAAGAGGACACTAAATAGCTAACAGAACCAAGCAACATGTCATCTGTCAACACTACTAGTTAGGCTGTCTCGAGTTCAGCCTCTCATTGCCATGGTGCAATGCAAATTCTCAGGTCAGCATTAGGAGCCTGTTCCTGCCCAAGGTTCTGAATATCCTGAAGAAGTGAGATCTGAAATGCTCACAGTTGCTACATTCATGGCCAACAAGATGAATTACTGCTATGAACTATAGCTCTCCTTCATGGGAACAATTTCCTTACATAGGATTTAATTTCTTCTCATATGATCTTCATTCTTTCCCACTTCCTTTTCTTCAGTCACCGAGGAAGAGAAATTATGAAACCAAAACTTTCTCAGACAGTTATTTATAGGAACAGAAAGAGAAAAGCCATTTGCAGGTTGATTTGAATCATAGGATAACAGAATAAATTAGGTTAGAAAGGACTTTCTGTCCCTCCCTACGTGTCAGGTGTTCCAGCCTCCTGACCATCTTGATGACCTTCTGTTCAACTTGCTGCTTTTTCTCAATGTCTGGGGATGCCAAAACTGGGCTTTCTTCAGTTTGGTGCCATCCATCAGATTGCAGGGAATTCATTCCAACTCCCTACCTCGTTACTTTAAGAAGAGGAAAAATAGCATTGGCCCCAGTATCAAACCCTGAGGACTACTTCTTGTGACTAGAGATTTGCTGAAACTGGACCAGTTTTACTGTGGTCATCATCCCCCAGGCAGACTGTCAAGAATGGGAGCTATCTGGCATTGCTGATCATCCAGGTTCCCTCTTTAGGGGAACAAGTTGCACTTTCCAAAGTATCCTTGGAGAGTCCAGTGAGCAGATCATCTGAATCCTTCACGTTTTTATTATTACATATTCTTTAATGAAAACTGTAATGAAATTTGTGAAATCTAATAGTAGTGTATAAAAAGGATGAAAATTCCAATTTGGTAGAAAGCAGCCCCCATTTTAATCCTGGCAGCAAATATTTCAAATGGAATTAAATACAAAAGTCGAAAAATGTGATTATGGATATACAGAGCAGACCTAGAATCCATATAACAGCCCTAGCTACTTTTTTGTTGTGCTTCTCCAGTGAAGAGTACATGAAGTTGGTAGTGTTCTTCACAAACCCTTTGACTGAAGTGCATATTTTCTGGGTTTTTTAGGTTTTGCATATGTTTTCTTGCCAAAATGCTACTTGAAGAGTAAGAATTTAAGCAATGACAAACACAGCTACAAAAAAATCGGAATCAATATATATGGTTGCTTATTGCAGATATAAACTTTGTCTTTGGAGAGACAAAGTGAATTTGTTAGACCTGTGGCAGAGTCCTTAGAAAACAAAGCTGTCCAGAGAAGGTTTACTTTGCTTTATTCAAAACTTGTTATTTTATAATAAAAGAGAACTTAGACCTAAGCCATTAATTCCCTGAACCTCCTTATATCTATACCTACTGCTTACAACTTTAGTGCAGAGAACCACTCACCACTTCAATGTTTTAAATGATTTTTTCCAGCAGAGGCAATACTGCACAACATTCAGACTTGTGTTGCAGTGATTTAACAAGGACATGAACAGCAATGGCCAGTGGCAGTGTGAGACCTAAGCAGATGAGATTGTCAGAACGAAACAAATGAGATTTGTAGTGGGTTTGGGTTTTTCTTTATAAATGACTATATATTTTCTACTGCAGGTAAGAAAACCACAAGACAGGAAATGTATTTTGGAAACAATTACTGCTGCAGGCAAGAAAATATCAGTGCAATGTGCATGTACTGCAGAATTTTCCCAATATAAGTGTCTAAGTTTTCATTTGTTTGTTTCCAGTGTTAGTTTCATATTCCTTCAAATCACACATTAGAAAAGGGGAAAAAATAGATTTTGGATAAGGCACAACCACAGACCTAACAGAACTAAAGACTCCATGCACACATTGTTATTGCTTTTAAGTTCTACTTTATTTCATAATACCTAAACCCAACTATGTTGAAATACTTAGTAAGCATCTGGATCTAATATCCCAGCAAAGTTTCAGCTAGTATTTAGTATTAAAAAAAAAAAAAACCCAAGATAAAAATGAGGTGGCATCTACCTAGAGGTGGAAAAACATGACATGATCCTTGCTCTTACATTTTCACCTCTGGAAGTAGTCCCATCATTCCATACTAGGCATCTGTATGTGGCTGCCTAAGCTAGAACATCTCTTCCCCTATCTGAATACCTATACGGAGATGAGCTGACTCTCTAGTGCTGGTCAATACATACGCTTTATACTTTAGCTCTGCATCACCTGTGGGAAGAGATGGCTTTTCTCTATTTGTGTATAGAGATTGAAAGCAGGGGGATTTGCTTCCTGGGGTAGATCACTGAGTTTGATGTCTAATGTGGAGCAGAGTGAGTACATTTATTTGTATGGATAGGGCTCATCTGACCTACTGCAAACACCTACACATGGCCTGGGCATCTCTATGGCTGGCACAATCAAAGAGAGAAGTATAGCAACACACATCTCACCTTAAAAGGAGTCTGAAAGTGAACACAAATTTTGCTTCAGAAGTACTACATCTCTCCACTGACTAAATCAAGAATTGAAATTACTTTAAACTCAGAGAAATTTTTCATAGTGTACACAGCTGAAGTTGAATGAGGTAAAGTCCATTGTACATACCTGACATTAAGCTTCTTATCTGATCTTATCAAACCTTTATTAGCTGCTTTACAGACAGGATCCTATGCAGTTATTTCTCAGATGCCATCTTTTCAATGTTGAGCCAGATATTTGCTAAACAACGTGAGTTAAACTTTTCTACTTCCACTGATGGAACAAGATTTAGGAATTTCAAATCTATCAGATCACTGATTAATATATAATAGCCTTTTTAAAAAGATAATTAATCAGCTAATCCAAAATTTTCAGATTTCAATACCTAAATGAAGTTATAATATCCATATTCAGGCACCAAAATGATTTAGTGAAGTGCTTAGTAAATGAAGCTTTTTTGAATTTGCATAAAACATGATTCAGATGCTTAGACATAGACATGTAGTATGATTCAGACATGCTGTCAAGATATCAGCAAGACCCCAGCTCTTATGCTACAAAAGCAATGAGAGGCTCTGCTGATGCAGCTGGATACTGGAAACCAATCTCCTTGGTCCCAGGATGGGAAACTGATCCTGGCCCATGTGGGCAACACAGAACAGACAAGAATTTTCAGAGAGGATTGGAAATCATGTCCCTCTCTGTACTTGCCATGGTGTAAACAACTAAGTCAGACAACTTTGGTCTCAGCTACAGGAGTAATGCACTTAATGCCTTAATGCAAGGCACTTGAAACTCTGTGTGGTCTCATATACTAATGGAGATTGCTGGTAACATTTAATATCTTTAGTAAAACATCCAGTCTCTGTGGGATTGCAATTATGCATAAAGAGGCTAGAGAGTGAGCACAGCACATATTGCAGTCAAGTGAAATCAATTTAAGTTTGTTAGAGGTAATGGAAGAAAAGGCTGCAGGTAGAGTAATGCACTGGACTTTATTTCCAGGAATATTACACTTTTGCTATCTCTTATCACACAGGGAGGGTCTTGAGGCACTTTACCAAAAGAGGAAACTCTATTTGGAACTAGTGCTACTGCTGTTACTATAGTACAGAGCAATAGTTATTTCACAGCACCCATCATTTAGATATGGGTATTAGAAAGAAAAGACTGTCTTTGCAGTCACTTGTGTAGTCAGTACTTGCTAGCTAAATACCACAGGTGGTAAAGACCATGCACCATTGTTTAGCCATTCCTTGGTAACTACTTTTTATATGTCTGGAGTTTTATGCCACTTTTTATATGTCTTAAGTCTCATGGGGATTTGCACATTGTAGTAAAGTTGGTAATCCGATTTACATGCAAAATGGAAGTAAATTCTCCCTTATTTTTGAGGCTACTCAGATATTGCAACCTTTCCTCCCAATCCACTTCTCCCACTGTTTTACATTTTCAGGTTTCTTGTCCTGTATTCATCCTTCTCCTCTTCTTCTCTTCAGCAATGACATCATGTTATTACACAGCATCAGCCCTGAGTCCCAGTGGATCATCTCTTTTCTTTCACTGTTCTTGTGAGATTTCTCGGTATGTTTATCCACATTTCTTTCCTTTAGCTTCAGTTTGACGCTTCTGCTATCAGGCTCTTGAGCAGTGCTACTCTGGTGTTAGATACTAGTGTTGTCCCAAGCCAACCTGCATTTTCTCAGACAACGTCTGAGTGACTTGTGCAGGCCAGGGACCATTCACAGTCAGCAATGTGGATGCGAATCCTTATTCAGGGTCTACAGGTTTAACTGTATGGATGCAAACCAAAACGTGTTGGATGTGTCAGCACCACAAAGAACAAGCCTAGTCCTTTTAATACTATAGAGTTGATTCTACACCATAAAGAATAAACAGGTCAGTGCTTCCCTATGGGAGTGCTTCAATACACAGTGAAACTGGAGAGAAAGTCTAATATAAGCTGGACATTGCACTCTGAGATGATAAATCTCTGATGAAATCTTCAGAGTTCTCTGGATAAGTTTCTTTCCTATGACTTAAATGGAGGCATCATGGTTTGGTTGCTAAAGGAGATTGCTGAGTGGATTTCAAGAATCTTTGAAAGTGTCTACACAGAAGTTCATTGGTGTCCCTATGACAGCATTTCAGAAGTACAATCCAGGTGTTGCCCTTGCTTATATTTCAGCTGGTTTTAGTTATATCTTTTTCACTTGTTTCCCAGTCAGTTTTGACAGAAGGAAATGGATAATGTTCAGTGAATCATCCCAAATATTTGTACTTCTCCCCAGCATTTCAGCTGTCTGAAAACAAAGCAGAATGTGTTAGCTTCAAAAAACTTTGGAACTTGTCTGCAACATGGAGAAAGAAGAGCAAGCCTGACAAATTCTTAGTAATTTACCATCAGTCTGCCCAAATAAACCAGATAACAAACTCCTGCCTGGCCACTGGCAACTATGAAAGCTTCTTTTGCACCTCACTTGTTCTTGATTCAAGAAGATCGTATTACCATATCCTGTGATCATTTCTGCAGACTCCAAAAATCTTTGAAAAGTCTTGTGTTTTTTTTACAGCTAAGACATCCACTTGCATTGCTTAGTCTAATATTAAGCTCATATTTCTATTGGTCTCTAGATAAACCATCTCTGAATTCCATGCAAACTGTGTAAGATCCAAGCAAGAATCAAGATCACATTTAGGGTGCTCAATCACTGCCCAGTTTTGAGTATATTGGGCCATAAAACTTTCTGGAAGTCTTAGAACTGGAATTCGTGGTGATCTGCTAGTATTTCACCTGACCACCTTGCTTAGGAAAATCACAGAGTAATTTAGGTTGATTAAAAATTGCTTAAAATTAGTTCTTCTCGAACCTGTTAAACCTAAATAATCATGGGACATTACTGCCTCATCAGTATGACTCCTTTCAGGAAATCAATTTAGGATTTTGGCTGTTTGTTTTGTTTTGTATTTCCATTTACACTATTTTTGTTTCTGTTTGCCACCCATTTCTCAGTCCCTCACAATTCTCAGCAATATTGCTTCATCTGATGAACGTCACTTAGGAGAATTAATATACTCAATGTGATTAAAGATTCTGTAACCTTTCCATTAGCAACATTCAGTTAAGTACCCAGAGCCTGCAGATCTCAATATCTGCCAGTCAGAGAAGTGAATTTGGTGGTTCCTAGGAGTATTTAGATTCTTGAAGAGAAACGCTGAATAAGCCCAGAGAGTGGGACATGTTCTGGACACACCTGTCTTAATATCACTATAGTAGTTCTAGTACAGGTATGACATTTATGTATGTAGAGATTTCACCAACAGAAATGAGGGAACTCAAAATACTCACTCTGACATTAGTCATTCACAACCATGGCTCTGAGTAGCACCCAACCCTATTCTTTCCCCGTGGATTATGGTGTTTATCCTGTTTCTGCTCTCCAAATATTTATCAAAGACCTTTCAAAATGTTGTGTTAGTCTTTATACATATGTTGCCATAGTAATATTCCCTTTATCCACTACATTAATAACATATGGAAAAGTCCAAGGGAATAGAGTGATGTAATTTTCTTCTGGAAGGGGCAGAATTGCTGTTCTCTCTCTTGAGATACCCTCTAGACACTTGTTATTCTGGCTGTAGTTGTTTACATGTGACATTTACCACCACCTTCTGCTTTGGAAGACTGGATATTTTGAAGACAAACTAAGTATTTTTGTAGGTTTTCTTTCTTCTCTACTTACACTCTCTTAGAACTCCCAGATGTGTCATTCAGGTCTGAAGAATTTTATCACTCTGCAAGTTATTATTTCTTTTCCTGACATTTGGATATATATAAAAAAAAAAAAAAAAAAAAAAAAAAAAAATCCTTTCCCATGCCAGAAAAGAGCAAGTGCAAGGTAAGTATTTCCCCATCAGTCTCCTTCATAAAAGTTACACAAAAAGGCTACTAACCCTACCATCAATGTGCTTTAGCTGTTGATGATTCAGTGGAATTATTGATCTCTTGCAGTCTTCCTGATTTTCATTTGTTTTCACACCATTAGCCATTTATTCTTTGAAATCCATCTCAGGCTTCCTATTTTTCTTCTTACTTAATAGCTGTTTACTTAATTTATCTTCTTGTTTATTGCTTTCGCTAGAGTCAGATCATAAAGGATTTTCATTTGAGTCATTTTGCTATTTGGAAGCCGCCATTTAATCATGTCAGATATCTTCCTGCCTCCCTTCTGTTCTTCTTTTCCCCTTTTGTTTGTGCCTTCTAATTCTATTCCAGACTTGATTTGTAGAATGCTTTGGGTTTTTTTGTAACTGGCTTTGCAGGTTGCTTTGTCTTTAGATAGTTTGTCTAGTTCTCTGGGGTTTTTAAATCTTCCTTGTAAATCTTTTACCAGGCTCCTCCTGTCTTCTTGAGAGGAAAGAAAGTAGGCTTTCTTGGCAGTTTAGAAGCTCAAGACTCCGACTCATGCTAAGGCTGTGTCTCCCATGAGTACATCACCTCCAAGCACCTTGCCTATCTGAGGAAAGAACATCATGCAACCTCAAATTTGGAGGAGTTCAGGGAATGCCTAAATTCCAGCCACTGCAGTTCACTATCTGAAATCTCAGTAAAAAATCACCTTCTTTGGTGATTTAAACCATGTCTTTTGCCTGTTGAACTGTGAAGTGAAATGATTTAGTAAGCACTATTCTTCTATAGAGATGAGGCAGATAGGCAAGAGATAACACAAAGATGATCTCTTAAAATCTTCTTATACTCACACTTCTTGAATTATTTTTGGTATACTAAGTCAGGCAAAGACAGAAACTAGAACAATGAAGATGCCACTTGCAGATCTGCATATTCCAGATCCTCTCCTGTGTCAAATAGACTCTTCACCTGCTGCCCCCACAACTTGCAGCTGTAATGTGGACATCATGCACACATGTGCTGACACAGTCTGTGCATTTCACTGAACAAGTCTGTGTCTCCATTTTAAGCCACAGTAAGGTTTGGTGGAAACTAGAAATTACATTTCCTGAGACAAATTAAAAAAACAAGCTCTGACCTTATGAGTCACTTAAGCAATGCACTGCTCACCAAGGATTTTGTGGATTGTCTAATATGCTGGCATCACTATTTTCATTCCCTGAAACCTTAAAACTATGCTTTTCCTTCCTTGGGCTTGAAAAAGTTAATGGTCTTTTTGTCTCCTGCTTTGAAAAAGAAAACTAAGTGGTGACAGATTCTCCTAATGGTCATTCAGGATGACATGTTTACTTACAGTAATTTGTGCAAATTTGAAATCCACTTTCCTCCCTGAGAAATGAAATTATTCCCAGTGTTGACACATTTCCCTAGACAGCTGAAATAAATGGGCAGCTGAAATAAATAGTTCATGTTTCTTGGAACCATGCTGCAGGCTGCCTGCAAACTTATCTGTTACTACTTAGAGGTAGTCAATCAGTTGTGAGCCTGTGTCACACAAGGTGAAGGCTCTGGAATGCTGTAGCTGTGTACCTGCCTGTGCCCTTAGAAAGCTAATGGGGATAGCTGCAGAGAAGGCTAACCTTAAACTAGTGGAGCAATTCCCTTTCACCTTAGGCATAGAAGCAGAACGTGTCTAGCCTCACGACCATCATTGTGCATTTGCCTTATGCAGTAATTTTACCTGGTGTGTGCAGAACGTAGGTTCATTTCACTATTACAAATTTCCTGTCTCATCTGCTCCTCCCTTTCAGTTTAATTTTATTTTTCAGTCTCAATGCATCTCCAAAGGTACAGTTCATTACCATAAGTGGAAAATAGTCTTAGTTGATTATACCTTATGTAAAATAGAAGACAAAAGGTAGTCACGCATGGAACTTTACCATTAAAAACTCAACATGTGTCTCGAGAGTTGATAGTTTTCAGTCCTTGATTTCATATTATTTTTACACAAACTACGTGGGAAGTTTCCAAATGCAGTGGTAATCTGTCAGATACTGCAAGCAGGAAGGTTTTTTATAAAGAAAACAATTTTATTTTACTCAGCTTTATGTGCATATGGCAAATGTATCCTGAACTTAGCAACTTCTTAACATACTTTTATGCACATTTTTTTCCTAAAGAAGAACAATAAGAAGAAGAGGCTGTGAAATGTGTGAATTCAGCATACTTTAGGAACATTACCAATTTTTTGCATTACATAACATTAGCTTTTCAACCTTGAGTGACAATGCTTTTGATGGTCAGAAAAAACAAGAAACAATTTTGTTTCATGCTAATTCTAATAACGAAATATACAATTATAATTGTGTTCATACTTTCCGTGAGGAAGCATCGATAATGCTAACTGAATATATTCACTGTGTTAGAAAATTATGTCACAAATTATGCATAGCATAATGATAATTAAAACATTACCCAAAGACTTTTTGCTGTTACTTTCAGATTCACTTCTTTATTCTTTTCCACATCATTTCATATCTACACACATCAACGGGCTGCTTGGACTTCTGCTAGGATTTCTGTAGCCATTCAGCACTGCCTCCATTCTCAAGACTCTTAACCAAGTACCACAGATGATGTTGACGCTGACATGTAGATAGACAATGGATTCTGAGGAAAGACTGTAGACAGAACAAGGAAGATCCTAAACCCATATTTTGTCTGTGATCAGATAAAAGAAATATCTTGCTTTGGTTCGGTTTAGGTTTTTAAGTGAGATATCTTTTAAAGCATGGTATCTTTGCTATGTGACAGCTCAATCAATCTTAACACTTGTACCAAGACCACAAGGATGTCAACTGTCCATCTGTGGAGATTTGAGCACACCATAGTGTGCGCTTTGTGCAACTCCTTTTGTGGCCCAGAAAAGCCAATGAGGTCGGTCTCCCCTGCTTTACTCATGTAGAAGCTTAAGGGTCTGCACAGGAGCCTCTGGTTGAAGGCCTATGGCTGGTACTACACAGCTGTTTGGTGTAATTCTTTCAATGGGCTTTTAAAGGAACAAAGAATAGATCGGTACCATTTGTATTCCTCAACACATAGACAGATTAAAGGCATTTGTGCATATGATTAAGACATGTATCCATCCTTTAGGAATTTATCACTCCCACAGCTTATGAACTGCTGCTTGCTATATTAAAAATTATATTTATCTTTATCTTACTCAGAGGAACAGATAGGAAAGGAAAATGAGAAAGACCTCCCTGTGTATGTGATCCAGTAAGGCTTACCATTTTTACCTGTTGACCCTTCTGGTCAACAACACCTATAATTAATGAGTAGGAAAACACAGCCTACTCTTCAAAAATCAATGCACATTGCACCAAGGACATCATGACAGGCAGGTTCACCATGGAGGGCTAAATAGAGTTGTGAAAGGGGTTAGGCAATATCATAGATGTATGAATTTGCACACATCTCTGTCCACAGCCAACCAGGCTTAAAGAGGAAGATCTGTTACATCAACTGTAGCATATCTTTGTGCTTACTAGAGGAATAAAATTAGGATCTGTCATGAGACAAAATGTCTTTTCCAGGGATTATTTTAGAATGGGTCAAGACCCTACTGGTTTGTGCCTAAAGCCTCAGGTCAGTGCTATGAAAATATTATATATATATATATATCTCCACATTTTGAAAGTATGCATTAGTCTTTTTCCACATTTTATTTTCACTCAATTTAATTTCCATGTGAATTAAAAAAAAACACATGAGGACAATCTATACACTCTGAGTTGAATTAAAAACAAAAGAGAAGAAATTATTACTCAGGGAAAGGTATTCTACTTTTCTTGGTACTTCCATTGTGGCATGGTTTTTGATTAGTGATGGAATCAGTATCATGCATAGATTGCACTCAGAATGAAGTCGTATTTCAACATGAAAAACCAAATAGAACAAAAAATAAACCTTGCATTTTCAAATAGCCTGTTTTTTCATTGTCTGTTTCTTTAACCTTTGTGCAAATCACATTATTGTTAAAAAATGCATTTTAAATGAGAAATTGTGCAGATATTCCAAGACAAATTAAAATAAGAAAATAAGAAAATATTAAATCCTGTACATCTTGATAAATCTAGGGAAATTGCATTTTTTCTTTCCAGCTCTTGAATAATAAGCTCAATAGTAATGTCCAATTTCCATAGTGGTAATATTTCACTTATTTGACAGAACGGTTTTAATAATATCTACAAATCAGCAAAGGTATTTTCTTCTCCCAGTGTTTTCCTCCAACTGCAAATGTTCCTGCAGAATGGTTTTTGCTTACTTATTTTTCAGTGTTTAAGCGAAGAAGTGGAGGAGACTGATCTAAGGCCAAAAGAAATAAATTCTGCCAGTGAATTTTAGTTAACTGCCTCCCTTCCTCCCTTCCTCCCTTCCTCCCTTCCTTCCTTCCTTCCTTCCTTCCCATTCATCACTGCATATTCTCAACACTCTGTAAATATCAAGTACTACAAAATTTGGAAGGCTATATCAGTAATGAGAGTAGTTTCTAGTCTAAGAATAAAACAGAAAGAACCTCGAAGAATGAAATCTTAGCTGGACTGCAGAGTGACTTAGCTGCTCACAAATCATGCCTCCGAGCACATTACACTATAGCAATTAAATGTGAACCAAGACCATCATATCTAGATCTCCCTTTCCTATTCCCACTTCTGGGAATGCTGCAAATACTGAAACTTTAATACTGAATTCAGCAGTTTCTTTGCCAAATTGTTCTGTGATGAAAATTCATCTGTCTTAGGTTAAAAAGAGGGGGTCATATGGTTGGAACTCGAGAGAAAATTATACAAATTCAACTAAATTTTGCTTTAATTGCTCTAAAGTTCTTCCAACTTTGAACTGAAAGAGAGAGATGCTAAGAGTAATGTAGAGCTTCGAGAACACACACTGAATTCAAAGTATTGTTTCTCATTCCTTCATTTTGCTTTGGAAATACCATAGCTCTACAAATCTTATTGAAAAACAGTAATTAGGAGGAAAAGCCGATGTACACAAGTCAGCCAACTAGCCCAAGGCCACAGAGGACTGGGTGAAAGAAGAGAGCAAGATAAGTAAACAAAAAAGAAGTTCAAGTCTCATCACCCCATTCTTTGCTGTAGCCCTTAGAAAATGACCCCACATCCTAAATTTCCTCTTGTATGCCTATACTCTACAGCAAAGGACATTAAAAGTTTAATTCTCCTCTGGCTATTTTCCAAAGTTGTTTTAAACTTTTTTTTTTTTTTTTTTAATGTTTATGAGCCCTTGGCTCTGTCCAATATTATTTTGTGCCATCTGAGAAGTTTTATTCACATAGAAATTGATAGCAGGAGGGAACATTCCTTCAGAACTAAAGAGGTGCTCCACACACTCGCATGTCCTTTGATGCTTGTGGCATGACAGTACTGAGTAGTGTGTTTGCAATGCAACCTTTCCCATTAGTAACTGACCTTTCTTTCTGATCAGACCCTCTGCTTTTAAAATTTTACAGGAAGTATTGAAAAGAAGAAGAATCTTCAAATGTCTTTTTAAGCAGAGATTTGGAAACTAGCAAAGGATTGTGAGAAGATGAGGAAAATCTAAAAATATGTCATGTAAAAGAAAGCTGGCATACTATCAGGTAGATTTAGGGAGGAAATCCAGTGTGAGAAGAGTAGAAAAATGGTAAAAAGACAAAAAAAATAGAAGATTGGAAAACAAAATAAAGAAGAGAAAGAGCTTCAGTTATGAAAAATGACATGCAGAAGCTCAAATATAGAAAGTAATTGAACTAAATTAAGATAAAAAAAAAAGGCCAGGAAACTGCTCAGAATTTATTGAAAGATTAGTGCAGGTGCTATTCTTTATCATTCATCTTGCCTATGTCTTTGAAAGTCTGCCCCAGAAGGGACAGAATGCTGAGATTAAAGATTTGAGCTAAGTATTCCACTGTGTTTTCAGTCATGAAATCTGTTTCATAGCCTGCACCAGGACCATGTTCAATTTAATCAAGATTCATTGGAGTTCAGCATGCTGTCCTTTGGGAAGAAAAAGCAGTTCAAGAAGCTTGGCATAACAGTAGAGGTGTGATATGGCAATACTTTAGAGTACAGCCTCTTTGCAGTAATTTGTGTGAATAAAGTCTAATCTAGCAGACTGCCTCAAATCCTGCCAGCTGCCCTGTTTGTGAAAAATAAAATTTACCACAATGTCAGAAATAACATTTGTCAAATCATTTATCCACTCATGGACTAAGGCCAGCATCAAATACTTCAGAATAAGATGAAATAGCCACCACAGGAGACAGCTATATGACAATCTGCTTCTGTAATGCTCTTATCCTAAATCGTAATAGTTACTGTTTGTCTTGAGATTTCTATCATGAGAATTCATCCACCTTTCTTCATCTTAGCCATTTTCTTTACCTTAACTATCCTATGCCTTATTATTTTTAAATATATACACTCCCTCCTTACCTCTAGCCTCTTGGTCTTAAAAGTTTCCAGTGGAAACGTGGCATGCTGTATCGTGAGAGGAGAAAAGGGAAATCAGAGTTGTAGAATGGTTTGGGTTGGGAGAGACCTAAATGATCAAGTTCTGACCTGACTGCATGGCCAGGGACACCTTCCATTAGATCATAGAACCATAGAATAGAACCATAGAATTGCTTTGGTTGGAAAAGACCTCTAAGGCCATCAAGTCCAACCATCAAACCAATACTACCCTGGCCATTAAACCAAGGTGTTTTTAAATGATGCTGCAGTAGAGAAATAGGTGTTATTAGCATTGCGTATATATAATTAGTATTATGTACATCTAGTTAGTATTAAGTATATATAATGAGTATTAAGCATATATAATTAGTATTACATTACCAAGGCTTTCATCTACACTTTTTTTTTTTGGCTAAGAAAAAGCTTTAAGGTGTTTTTAGCAGAGCAAGTGATTTGAAGAAAACTTTACCCTATTAGCTCAACTTTTATAGATCTTAAACAATTATCAATGAACAAGTTTCTCTGATTCTAAACATGGAAACCTCTGACTTCATCCTGCTCTTGGAACTTCCCAGAGCCCAAATCCCCATCCATCAAGGCCTTAAACAGTTTGGGGGAAGGAGCATCCATGACTTCTCTGGGCAATCTGTACCAGTGTCTCACTATCTTCACAGTGAAGAATTTCTTCCTAATATCTAATCTAAATCTAATCTCAGTTTAAAACTGTTACCCCTCATACTATCACTACAATCCCTGATAAATCATCCCTTCCCATCTTTCTGTTTGTTCCCTGTAAATACTTGAAGACTGATTATAAGGTCTCCCTAGAGCCTTCTCCAGGCTGAACAACACCACACAATTGGATTTCCTTTTACCCTGCTGCCTTCAAAAGGAGACATTTGAGAGCTTTGTGTTGACTTCCAAAATGTCATCTTTTCTCACAATGTAAAAGACACTGCTGGGGTTTGCTGTTATGTGGGGTGTCCTGTGACCGTGGCTGGTCCCTGAGCCTAAACAGATATTTTTCTCAAAGACTACTGAAATTTAAGGTCTCAGCTAAACTTCGTAGCTTAGCAACTCCATTCATGTAAAGATCTGCATCTGAGGCTCTAAGCTAAACCTGGATTTTTATACAAACAAGAGAGAGTCTTTTTTTTTACTGGGGGTTTATTAACTAGCTGGGAGAGATGGAAATAGAGCTGAGAAAAGCAAGCCAATGATAAACGTTATGATCTGAGAGAAATCTGGCAAAACACCTTGTTTGCATCACAGATGACCTTTTATCTTATCATTTGACTGTCATTTTTAACATTTAGGGCAGGGTTTTGTTGGAGCAGGAATAAGTGCCATAAAAAAAGAAAAGTAGATGTAGATGTTAAAGATGGAGTGACGGAAAAGGGTACCGTGTAAGCAATGTAGCATTACAGTGAAGTGGGAAGAAAATCAGACATCAGAGAGAGAGCAATGTCCACAGTTAAGGTGGAGTTGACACTGCTGAGTCTTAGGAGTCATTCTCTCTCTGTTGCTGTAATGGTCCCATTGACCTGTATGTTCCCCAGCTTATTTGGCTGGGAAAGTAAAATATCTTACTCTTCCCTGCAAATTCTTGGTTTGCTCACCCTGGACGCAGGTGGAGGTACATAGGAGAGAGAGGAGGAAATTACACTGGCTGAATCACAATTCCTCTTTCTTTTCTGTAGTCTGATTACTTTTCTGTGCCAGCTTTGCTACAGGAAGTATTTTTATTAATATAAACTTTACACTTTTTTTTTTTTCCAGGGATCATAATGATACTCTAATTTTAACATTAATCTCTCTTCAACAATGTGAACTAAATAGTTGCATGGTGGAGGGTTTTTTTAATTTTCTCACTATGGATTGCTGCCACAAACTGCTCTAACATTCTCTGCAATGACAGCTGATCTTTGATTCTCTTTCTTAAGTGACTACAGGCTCACAGAAGAAAACACTGCTGATTTGATTTTTTATTTCCCAGGAAAAAGACAAAGGTTGATCCATGTGCTGAAATGTTCAGTTAGAATCACAGAATCAGTCAGGGTTGGAAGGCACCACAAGGATCATCTAGTTCCAACCCTTCTGTCTGAAGGGACACCCTACCCTAGATCATGCTGGCCAGAGCCTCATCCAGCCTGGCCTTAAGCACCTCCAGGCATGAGGCCTCAACCACCTCCCTGAGGGTCTCACCACTCTCATGTCCAGTCTGATGTTATCTATATGTATATAAAAATGAAGAAAATCGACTTAATTCACTTCTTAAAGACATTGGTGCCATTCTTTAATTTTGATGGTTTCATGTTAAGTATAAAAGAGCTGAAAATGAGGCCAATGTATTTAGCTTGGTGTAACAACACACATGGGAACTGTTTATGCATAAACTGATGATAAGACTAGTGTTTCATCCTGACAGCCCGCTCTGGTGCCTCCTTTGACTTCTCTTCCAGTCTTAGCACTTGCGAAACACAACAGTATGCTAGAGAATGAACAGATTCTGAAAATAAACTCAGTCTTTGAGGCACATCCCTTCACTTTTCTGCAGTTAATTTGTTTGTTTGTTTTGACTCAGTAATTTTTCAAAATTTTAATGTTTAGAGTTCTGAAATAACAGAATCATACAACCACGTAGGCTGGAAAGAGTATTTAAAATTACCAAGTCTAATAGTTAAGTTAGCACTGCCAAGTCCATCAGTTTGGAAACATCTCCAGCATCTTTCACAGCTTTGATATATGTGTATCTCTGTACATTAGCAGGCTATTTTACATCTTGTCTGGTGGATCATATGGTCTTTATCACAAAAAAAGACAGTGTATTCTGGGTGTTCTCAGATACAGTGAATCATGGAAGATGTGGTTTGGCAGCAGAATGTGGAACAGTGCAACTGAATGACAGTTATCATGAAGTACTCTTCCAAAATTTTGAAATCAAGAAGTTTCAACTATTGCATCGTTTGGCATTTTTTTGTGCTTCCATGTTAAAGTTTCATTACACAATAGATATCACCCTCCAAAAAAGGCTTGTTGAAAATCCCAATTTCCAGCAGTCCTTCTGATCAGTTCAGTATACCGCTTTCAGCCAGCACTCCTTCCTATTCCTTCTTACGATGGCTAGGTGTCCAGTCTCAGCAACTGCTCCATAAATAACCACACAGCCACAATAAGAAAGAGAGGACTGCAGAAGTGCAACATGTGGAGGCAGCCAGGCTTACTGCTTATTCCTTGTGGTTTGAGGGATCCAGCTGCCTTGTCTGTGCAAAGCTTTAATCTCAAGACAGTGAATTTGCAAATCCAGTTGTATTTGTCTCTAAAAGTGTTTGTTTCAGAGAAGAGCCCGGGACTCTAAAGCTCATTTCCACATAGCTGGGTTGGTAGATTACATTTTCAGAAGCCAGGAGGAGCTAGGCAGTTATGTAAAGCATTTTGAGTGCTTATTTTATATGCCTAATCATTTTAGATATCAAAAGAGCCTGTCCATCCAGGTGGATCAGATTCTCTAGAGTCAAGGGACAGATGAGGAGGCTCTCTGGCAACGTCCATCTCTCAGAGCTTGTCAGGTTAAGGCGTAAATCGTGTTCATTCAGTGTCCACCAAATTTTCTTCCTACCACTCTACTGTGTCGGTGTTTCATTCCCATTTTGCAGCATTTTTTGCCCTTCCTACAAATCATCCTAATATATCAAAACAGTAGAACAAAAGCTTCTTCAGGCAACGCACAGCCTGCTCACAGAGAGGCTGCTTCTTCTATTCAGCAACAGGAGAGCTCAGTGTGTGTCTCTTGAGTTTGCCACTCATACTAATCTTTAATAACAAAAAGTAAAAGTAAAACATATTCTTTTATCAGTCATTTACATGCCACGATCTATTTCTTTAATAAAGAATAAACCAAAAGGCTGTGTGTTTGGAGCAGTGTCAAATGAAACTTTCTTCCTCTCTTTGAAATGAGGGTGGGTTTTTTTTTTCTTTTTTTTTGAATGAACAGCTAGTGTGTTTCTGTGTCATGCTGTCACTTACATGAATGACAGAGCTTGGGAAACTGAAATATCTGTGTCTGTGAGCTAAGGACTGGCTGCTATGATGAGACTAACGGTTTCAGTAATAGTACAGGCTCTAGAAGGTCATGTCTGTGGCTCTGAAACCATGGAAAGTTTTCCAATAAAGATGGACATTGCAAGTATAGGACCAAAGCTACAGACAGTGTACATATTGAAGCAAGAAACTATATCTAATTCCAGTGCCTATTACCTGTTCTGACATGAGGTTCAGTGTGTGAATGAGGGGATAAGCGCCTCTCTGAGGAAAGTGTCTGTACTACTGATCAAAAGATGAGGTGTCAGCAGAAAAAAAATCAAGTATATTTTGTTCTTTGTACTGTATTATAACAAAACCTCATATTGTTTGTTACTTATTCTCCTCTGTAAATCTTTCTGTTTGATAAACTTATTAGGATGGGTTATTTATTTTTGGAGGAGGGTTGTTTGTTTTTTTGCTGAACAGATGTTTTGTTTTCTCTGCAGCATTATCTTGTCACTTCTCAATTCTGTCAGGGTGCACTTCTGGGCAGAGTTTTTTTTTTGCCAGGCCAGTCAGTCAAAGGAAGCATAAGCTGAATACTAGTTTTTCTTGAAGATGTTGATATTTGGGATGTACTAGTGTATTGCTGGAGCTGCATGATTGTGTGCATTCAAAGCATGGTTCTATTTTTTCCTTCTCAGTTTTAGAGGCACGCATCAAATATTGCATAGTCTATGATATAAGGCAAAAGTGTACTTAATATAAAGCTAAAAGCAAGGAGTAGGGAAATTCTTTTTATTTCAGTCATAGTGTTTCCTCTAGCTGTCTCTTCACTGAGTCTAGTAAGGTGTCCAGCACTAATGTTTCTTTCAAAAAGGCAGCCAAAATTGATCTCAAGATCTCAAAACATAGCATCATGGCTGGATCGGTACTACGAAGGAGAAAGGTCTGATGGTGAACAAAGGTAAAGAAAAAAATCATGGATAGCTGTTCTTTTCTGGGATTTTGATGTTGTTGTCTGCAACTTGAAATTGTACATCTGCAGAATTCAAGAAACAAAGCTTATCTTTTCTGGATGTAGTTCAGTGTTTTCCTCTACAGTCCCTTTTGGCCTGGACCTTGAAATTTCATTTGCAGAAATTATGATGCTTTTAATGACGACTTCATCATTTCATAGGCAAGTCTATTAGTTACTGAATTTTGTCCAAGATTTTATTATATCAGGTGAAATTCGGTAATTATGTACCATCACAGTTACAGAAAATCTGTGAATCCGTGCAAAATGCTGAGTTCTTGCATGAACGCATCTGAAGGAAAATCAGCATAAAAGCTTAGCATTTGGGGACTTGCTGGGTAATGCAGCATTGGTATTCAGTACCTTATTTTGTTTTCTTCACTCTCCTGTCCTACTTAAGGATGGCAAGGTACATCAGATCTGACTGACTGACCAGAAATATGTAAGAGCTGACAAGAGACTGTAAAAAAACAAAACTCAAAACAGCAGCAGCAGCAGCATCTATACTCTTCATGTCACTGTGGTCCTCATGGGCAATAAATCATGTAATATTTTTTGGTGGCTATCTGTTCCATGGAAATCTAGATGATGTTCCTTTCTTGTAAGAAACTGGCCTCAGAAAACAGATTGGGATGGTCGGTTTCAGTACCCCTTTTTTCCATTTAGAGTGCACTCACTGTACTGACTGTCCATGCAGCACCATGGTGCCCATTAACAACCTTGTGTTTCTTGCAGACTGTCTTTGCAGCAACAGTCATAGGTATGGTTTGTTTATAGTCCTTCTGGTGTTTAGAACGTAGCACAGATGGTTATACATATGCTGTTAAATGTGTCCACTCTGGGAAATAATCTCTGGCTGCCAGGTCAAGTACTAGAGAATGGTTGAGGCTCACAGATTGGAGCTGGACTCTCTACTGTGAAATTTTCATATCTTCATTCCACAATTCTTGGAACACCTCCATAGATCCCCATGGTCCTAAGGCACAATTTTAACTTGTTATGTATCCTTTCAATGCAAAACCAGTGCTGTGTCCTGTGAGAATGGTGCATTTATAGGATAAACTCAAAGGTGGTATTTTTTTTTTCTTTTCTCTGGAGTATGGGCATGAGAATATGTAGTGATGCTGGAGGAGAGGAAACCTGCTGGGATTAGGGAACAGTGTGTTCAGGGATGTTCATGTTTCTTTGGAGAATGGCTATGCACCACACCAGTATGTTTTATTTCAGAGGAATTTTGTTGGTTCACTCTAAAGGGGAGCCTACCACCATTCTTGTTGCATTGGTGCTCAAGGAAACAAGACGTGGGATTGAATCTTATATGGCATTTGACAGTGAACTTCAAAATCTCTGGCATAGTAGACCTCCTTAATGTGCACACTGTCTTTGTGTGTTCACCAATAAATACAAAACAGGCCCAATCTGCAGCAAAATCACTCACAGCAATATTTGACTCTTGTAGTTACAGTAGAATTTTATTCAAAACAAGCAAGGTCACAAGTCTGAATCTAGTTTTCTCACCCCACTTGGAGAACATAATGCTCCAGTGCCTTCATTTTGAGGAAAACAAATCTGAGATGTTTTCTAGAATAAATCAACAGCAGATTAGCTGTAGATTAGTATATAGTAAGCTTTATAAACAGAGGGTAGGGTTCCAGAAGTGCATTCACAAATACAAATTATTTCCTATTGTTATGAAGGGGTAATTAATTAATGCAAGATGATATTCTCCCCAAATTAATATTGTTTATTAATGGTGATATTCAGAACTCTCACCACCCCTGACCACTAATTTTCATAATAATCAATTCTTCTTATGGTCATGGAAGTGTTATACAGGAATAACTAGCTCTAGAAATAACTTACAAAAACACATACACATTAATTTAACTAAATTGAACTGGAAGAGAAGGTTCCTGCAGTCAATATACCGCTTGTCCACTAGATAGACTCAAGGAGCAACTTTCTGCTTATGGCAGCAGGCTATGGTGAGTTGCAAGAGGCTTAAAGTATTTTCTCTCGACTCACAATATATTATTTCCCAACTCGTGGGGCTAGCTACAGATTCAGACAGTACTCAAATGCTTTCAGGGAATTCTGTTACTGTCTTGTCAACTGCTGAGACTTCTGATTCTTCCCAGGCTTCTGGGGAAAGGAGGCAGACTGTCTCTGACCTTGTCCTGGCTTCTCTGCATGATCTGTGTATCTCCAGGACTTCCTGTCCTGGCAGGAGACTTTCAGGTGTAGGCAGGATGTCTTGCGATGTGCAGCCTCAGCATGGATGTCATGCTGGCTATGCAGGCCAATTGTGTGGAGGCATTTGGAGCCTGTTCCTTGTAAATTTGAGGCAGTGGAGTTTCCAGGCAGTTCAGGATACAATAAGGCAGAACATTGCCAGAAGCAGAAAGCAATAGCAGCAGGTAGCAGCAGGTAGCAGCAGGTAGCAGCAGGCAAGCAAGCACAAGTACAAGGGCAGGTGTCCCAGGTTGAGAATTATAGGGTTAAAAAAAATCTTCTGGAGACTAGAAGATTGTTATTCAATCTCATAATTCTGCTATCTCTTCATAAACTCACAAGACCAGCTCGTTCTCCTTTCCTCCTGCCCTGTGTCTGGCAGGAGCCACTTTATCAGGAAGAACATGTAAGCAGTAGGCCTGTTTTAGGGCCTCCAGAGGCTTGTTTAGGCCTCTTGAATGGCAGAGGCATTATTGGGGGAGGGGGAGTAATATTGAAGCACTGGGGAGTATTTGATTTAGTTTTTGGGTTCGGGGAAAATTCAAGGGGGTTTGCCAGGGATGTGGTAATTGCTTTGTAATGTCTATCTCTGTATTTCTCTCTAAATATAATTCTGTATTTTTTTCTCCAATTTCATTTGAGAACTTAATTTCTGTTGGCTTCTTTAAAAACCACAACAGAATAATTTGGTGGCCTGTACAGGGAATGAGACGGTTGCTGGTTTGCATAGTTTGAATTGGAGAAAATACAGAATTAAAGCTGAGGAACAAAAATTGTGCCTATTAGTGAAGTTGGCATGGAGAATTGGAAGGCTTGGAGAAGTGAGCTGCTTCCCTCTTGGGTGGTGGAGGGGGTAGAAGGAAGTGGCAGGAAGCGACTTGAAAGGTATGAGGTGGTTGAAGATGATATGGGTCCCCTTCCCCTGAAGCGGCCACAGCTTGAGCTGACCCACAGCACAGTGCCAAGTGACACTGCATGGGGCGAGCTGGAGGGGTGGGGTAGAGCAGAGCAGGCAAACCCATGCGTGTTTTCCCCTCCTGATGGGAATCTCTGGGCTGTGGAAATGCAGGTGGCTCCGGCCATGCCGGCATCCTCCCCTGGTCCCACAGCTGTGGGCAGCGTTTTAAAGATGGCACCACGCCGAAGCAGGGGGCTGACTGCCCTTGTTGGCAGGCTGATTGCCATGGCAGCCACCCTCTTGCTGAGCTCAACCACTCCTAATTTCGGGGAAGAGCATGAACGCAGTCCCCCACTACCACAAATTATGCAGTAAAGTTTCCCACATTTGGGGAAGTGGCAGGGGTCAGCACACCTGGAGTGCAAAGGATGAGCCTCCCCCTGGGAAAGCCACCTGCCTGATCATGGTGTCTCCCCTGCCAGGTAAGTTACCTGCTCGACTCCTTTTATCAAAACAGCCCAAGACTAACCGAGCTTTGGGCACAGGATAGCCAATCAGAATGGCAGCTAGGCAAGCTTCACCATATTAGGTGAGACCACAGGCTTGCTTTACCCAAATTTGGGAAAAGCACAGGCCTTGCACGAGGCACACAGAAGCTAAGCCTGGGTACCTTGTTTAGCACAGGATGTAGACAAGTCCGGGCAGGCCAGAGTCTGTGGACAAAGTGGCTCCAGGTTGTCTTCTTTCCTATGGTTGCTTCTCCCCAAAATAGAAGGAGGGAGAGCAGAAAAACATGCCTGGACAAGCCAGGACATATATAAGCCTGTTTTGGCCTATCAGGCCTACCACAACACCTGTGTGGACCAAATTTTGCTTACATAGTTTTATGGTAGATTTTAAATGTTTCTCTAGGACCCTTTGACTTCAAAGGAGAGGAAAGAGGCAGAGAAACAGAGTCTCTTTAGTGATCCTATTTTCTCTTTGCAAGCACATCCACATCTTTTTTTGGTTGTTTGTTTCTGTTTGTCTGTTTTTTTCAATTTCTTTGTGCCAGTAGTTACCTGTGGTACTGACATTCACTCCAGCTGGCCCCAGAGTACTAAGAGCAAAATAATTCTGTCTGTTGACTTCCTGCCCTCACCAGGTTGAAGCAGGCAATACCTGCTAGTTTGAAGCTAGCTAGAATGTTTTGGTGAGAAGGATTAGATCACAGGCTGTGAAAGGAAAACAATGGTGATGTCTGCTTCCCTCATAGGCTTGCTGAGATGTATGAGAACAAGAATCAAAACATAGATAAGGCACTTCTGCTGGGGAGCTCTGAGCTGCATGTCTTTCTAGCCTCTCTGCCGTCTCTCTGATTAATCCACTTTGCTTCCTAACCCCCTGGCTGAACCTCCATTCTTCCTTGGGGCTGGGGTAAGGTTGAGAGGGGTAGGGCGAAGGTGGAAGGGCATTTGGAAGCCTCTCCTGGGGACTCAGGTTTCTGGGAGGGCTGTTGTGTTTCTGTATTACCTTTTACCTTGCATATTTCTGTATATACTGTAAATATCTGCTTGTATATTGTGCTAGCTGTAAATAATAAGTTTCGTTCAATTTCCAGAGCCAGCTGAGTCTAGTGTGGGTGATTTCCAAAGTGGAAGGGGGTGGTGGTGGTGGTGGAGGTGGCAGGGAACACCCAAACCATCACACAATACAATGCCAATAATTAACCTTGGCTATGTAATATCCCTAAGGAATTTGACTGTGACAACACTTCTGTGATGACATGGAAGTTACTGACTAAACTGAAGAGTTGACACGGAAAAGGACTGTGGGCTTAACAGTTTGGGTTTTTTTCCACATGTACTAGCCAGCAGAATAAAAGATACCACGTCTTCCTGAAGACATTGGCCCTTTTATATCCACCATTAGATGAAAGAACAGTGCAAGCTGTAATCAATAATCACTCTCTAGTGAATTTGCTACATCATTGGAACACTTCTGATTGTTGCCAGGTTTTCATCTATGTTTCATGAGAGAACCGCTCTTTGTTACATTCATTCCACAAAAGTTACAGGATACTTTTGAAAGGTGTAGCTCACTGAAGGTAATAATAATACTACTCTAAACATTTTTTACAAGATGTGTTTTGTGCAGAACGAGCTAGCTAACAGTGTCCTTGAAAGCATGTCTCATTAGCTTTAATGCTATCTGTTAGGATTATCCTTAGTTTTCCCTAGTTTCCTTGTACTATGAAGCAGAAGTTGGATTTTGTCTGTTTGCATCTAGCATAGAAAGGAAATACAAATAAGCAGAATGGATGCTAATTCTTATTCCTAAACCCTAATTCCTGTTTGTGAAATAACTTGAGCTATTGACTTGGAGTTTTGAAGCAAGTCAAGAAGAGATGCCTGGTTTTTTGGTTCAGAGCTTGAAGGAGAATAAAAATTAGCTTTACATTAAATCCTTGATTTTGCTTCGTACATCCTGTGTGACCTTGGAAAACTGCTGTAGAATGCAAAAGGTGAATGGGTGATGACAGCTTTAACTTGCAATAATGTCAGAGAGGCTGACCTCCATCTTCCTGGACAGCATGCCACAAGGGAACTCAGCTAAAGTCCTTGACCTCTGCAGAGCTTATAGAAAGAATCACAGAATCACAGAATGTTAGGGGGTGGAAGGGAGCTCTAGAGTTCATCGAGTCCAACCTGCTTGCTGAAGCAGGATCACCTGGGGCAGGCCACACAGGAACACATTTGTGAAAAATCATAAAGAAAAATAGTCAGTAGCTAAAGAAAAGTCTTAATGTCCCATATCTGGAGACATAAATTAGGAACATCTACTTAATTCTATTAGGAATTATCACTTACTTTCTGTGTGAGTAAAGCACAGGATGTTTTTTTGGTGTTAGATCACTCAGATCATGTTCAAGGCACAAGGTGTCTGTAAATAACATTCACCCTTTAACAAATAACAACTAACACTGTGGAATAAATATTCATAATTAAATTTGCATACCTTCAGCTGCCACATGCTGCAAGGTCCTTGAAACACTCAAAAGTGCCTAGTCAGATGGCATACCATGTGTATTACTTCCTACGGTATTACTAATGATAGTAACAATACTCTCACTTCTGAGAGTTCTGACTCTCACTTCTGACTGAGTTCTCACCATTGGACACTGCTCATGTTATTAGTGGTTGCACAGGAATGTCTTACTGATCCCACTTAGCTCATCATTCTACTTCCTTTCTAACGACTGTATCATAGTGTTTAAGCATGACTTCAGTGGATGACTGGAGAGCTAATTCAAGATGATTCTGATTTTTTTTGCTTGAGCCATAATGATTCTACCAACATAAGCATCCTTCAGATTCAAGGCATTTGTCATCCTTGCATTATGAGTATGGCCAGAACGAACAAGTGAAACAAAAATAATTACACCTGTTATAGAGATGTATTTTTATCTGCAAGTGTAAGACTTTGTGGATAGCCTCTGACATTTCAAAAAGTAATTGTTTTCTGTTCATGAGAGAACATTCTGTGCTGCACAGTAAAGGGTATTGTGTCCTTCCTGTTCATCACCCTGAGACTAATTAAATTTAATTCACCTATTCCAAAATTCTGTTAAGTTTTGAAGGAAATTTTCAGGGGCATCTTGTTGTTGGCCATTTTTCCTTATAAACTATATGGAATTTGTTTCAAAGAAGAGAGTTCTTGCAACAGGTACTGATTCCCAAGGAATCTGAAAGAATGATTAACAGTCAGGTTAATCTCTAGACAGTCACTAGAAGTCATCTACCCCTCTTTCCAGAAATGTTTGTGTGCTTAACTATTTCCTGCCTAGTGCCTACCTTTGTGATTAAATCTTCCTCATTCATTAGGGAGGAAAAAGCATAGAAGAGAATTCCCTTAAAAACAGAGCAGAAGCACACGTTGCCTTGCCTAACTCTGAGTCTCATTGCCAATAATGAGATATTTGTTGTAAAACAGCAATAGCTCTTCTGCAAAGTTGAAAAGGAAAAAAAAAAGGAAGACAGACTTAGTCTTAATCTTCTGATTAGATTAGATATTTTTATCTTCATGTAAATACCAGATCAAAACACAAGCAAAAGGTGGGAAGTTGGCAGCCACCTCAAAATTGTAGCCAGTAGAGCACAGCTTTCTCTAATGGACTGTGTCTGTGAAAGTTTATTCAGAATGGAACATAAAATGAAGAAAGGATTGAAATTAACTTGAGTAAGTTGTAAAAACAGAGGGTGAGAGTCAATCTTTGAAACATGCATGCACCAAAGGAAAACCATAACCTGGGAAATTCTCTCATCTGGGGTGAAATACTCCTCCTACTCTCCCACAGAGTCTCATCAGTAACTGAATTATCATGACCCCTTACCTGCTGGTTGTGCAGGAGCACTGGCTGCTCACACCAGTGAGTCCCATTCGTGGCAGCCACAGGTGAGTATATAACCTGCGCTTTGTGTGAAACAGCCTAAAAGTTTAATGTGTTCACTCATGTAACCTACCAGCCACACAACACTGCTCACCTCAGCAAAGCAGATTGGTAGAAAAAAATGGCCTAAAGCCTTCAAAACGTTAAAGGGCAAAAGAGAGAGCTGGCACAGGGCATGACTGCGTTTACTGAAGTGTGATTCTACAGAACCTATTCTTCCTCCCGTCTTTCCATGTCACTACATGACTTCATTTCTTTTGCCTCCTACTGTCTTCTATCTTTTTCAGACTATAAAAACATAAGAACAGTTATGACTCTTGCAGCCTGAAACTACTGAGATTTCCTGAGACTGACATGATTTTTCTGTCTAAGAATACCTTACAGATGTCTTATCCAGCCTTCTCTAGTCTCTCGTTTTTGGCAAGGAGTTCCATAAATCTATTACCTGTAAATTAAATAACCTTTCTGTTTATTTTCAACCTGAGTCCTTCTAATTTAATTTGGAATTGAATCAATTTTAAATTACTCTTCTTCACGTGTTTGTTGACCCGTTCAAAACGCTGTTAGAAACACTTAAGTTCTGCTACAATAATTTTCTAATGTGAGCTTCTACAGAACTACTTCCATTAATGACAGGTTGACTTTAGAACCTGAAACAACTTGTTTTGTAGTGGAATCTGTCACTTATATCACTTTTGACCCCAACAGTGCAGCTTAGCAAGTTTTCTGAGTCTCAAAGTAGCTAGTCATGGAAAATCTGTACAGCAGAGCATAAGCTGAACACTTTCATAACTTTTGTCCACCCTCATGCACAACAGGGTGTAGAAATGCAGCACTCTCAAAGACACACACATGCTGAGCTTTGTATTCATTGATGCACTCTTTTTGTTTCAGGCATTGGCCGCATGTCGGAGGATGCACAGGGCTATCACTAAGCTTCTTACACATCTCTGAGTCCTCACAGGTAGGTGAAATTAAAACATCTCTTGAACTTTGACCAAGGAGGAAGGAGAAACCTGGAAGAGCTGGGCTTGCTAAGGCTGGCTTGGCCGTGGTTAATGCCACCTCGACTGGGATGAGAAGCAGGTGATAACTGCTGCTGTGAATTCACCTACCATGGATAACACATGCAAGTATAAGAGTAGAAACTTTCAGGCTGGCTGTACAGGCAGCAGACATATGTTGCTTGAGTAACACAGGTCCTCGTATGTGTACTGCAGGTGGGGCTGCAAGTACCTTTTTCCGAGGCTGCTTGTCTCTCCAGTTTGTTGCCCATGTCATCTCCCTGCTTAGTCTGAAGCCAGACTTTCTGTTTATGTTTAGTTTTGGAGCAGAATCCTACTGAGAAATATTCCTCTTTTTGATAGTGATAAACAGCCAAAATGTTTAGTTAACATGTAGAAGTAATGTAATGTGATGGAAAAATGCTTACAGATTTCTGACACACAGCAGTTTGAAGAGTTCCTTTCTTAAATTTGAAAAAAAATGTTAACGTCAGTAGAACTCATCATTGGACTTCATAGCAAAGTCTTAAGTTGGTATCTGGCAGTGAAAACTGATCAGTTTTCTTGCCAACTGCACTGCCTTTCTTACTAGGTTTACAGAGAAAGGTGGATTTTTGGGACTCCTCTAAAAAGCCTTGTAGCATTTCAAGGTTAGAAGTGGGTGACTGCTGAGAAAGCCTGACCATTAAGATAGTTACACACTGAGCAACCTTTATTTATGATGAACTGCAATTATATAACTGATTACTTAGATGTCAGCTGCAACCAGGGGATATTGCAGAGATAAGACTGCCATCATGCCAGGCACTCTGCTGGCAGCGGTGTGTGCCATGCCAAAGTAAATGAAGAATCAAAAGGGGAAATAAAGACATCCCAAAGTGACATAGCTTCCTCACAGTCACAGAAAACATTGCTGGCAGCACTGTGCTCCTAATCCTTCCTAATGTTGTCTTCACTTTGAATTAATTGACTTTGTACTTGCTTTCAGATTTTGCCTGCCAGCTTTATTATTAATTTTTTCACATTTATGTATTATTAATATAGATCAATTATTTATGATTATTAATTTATTAACTGTGTTTTCTCAGTGAAAACCTATGGTAGATCAACATCCAGCTGGAACACACAGCAAAAAGCTTTTGTGAATGGAACAGTAAGCTCAAAGAAGGCAATATTAGGAAGCAACTATTAAAAAGGTTTTTAGCATGAAATCAGAAACTCCTCAGATTGTTCATTTGTTATGGAATTCACTCACATAACAATTCTTTGATTAAAGTTTTACTTTGATTGTGTTCATGTAACAATCCCAATACATTTCATATAGTAATCCAATACAGCTCAAAGATCCAATACCACAATGAGCTGCTCATGAACAATTTATTAACTGGTTACTTTGCAAGATTATACACATCCTTTCAAGGAAACAAAAAAAAACAAACCACAAAAAACCCAAACAAGCAAACAAAAAACCCTACCCAAAAATCAAACAAAAAAATCCCTACCAAACCCCAGCCAACCTACCAAATAAACAAACAAAAAATAATCCCTGTTTCTTAGTTTATTAATTATTATTTTTTTTCTCCTGGTTTTGTTCTGAAACAGAAACCATACTGGTACTTACACTTTTCCTTTCACATTTTCTTTTGTTTCTGTTGCACACTGTTGTCAATTTCTCTCCTTAAATTCTGGAGTTGTATTGCTATTACCCCTGCATCAGTCTCAGACACTGACAGAGCAGTTTCCATGTGAGTATAGGGCTCCCTGAGAGGATTTTTCCCTGACAGCCCGGTAAAACAAACTCCTCTTTATACATATGTCTCAATGCAGCATGGAAGCAATGCTACAAGCTCCCTGAATAGTCCAGCAATATCTGACCAGACATATTATATTTTCAGTGTCTTTCCCTAAATATTTCAGACATGTAATTTTCAGACAGTGTAATACTTGACATGAGAGTGTTTTGTGTTATAGTCACTGACAGGTGAGTCAACACTATGTTATTTCATTCCTAAATGCCTTTTACTCTCTGCTGGTATGGACTGAATCGGATTCCTGAATCTTGATTCTTGAACTGGTGGTAAATGTTATAAGTAGATGAGGTGGGATTCTTTCAGAGATTTCTTCTATGAGAGGCAAATCAACTTAGCCCACTTTGACAAATTATTGAAGCACCAAAATTATTGGCGTGTTTATGAGTTTAGAAGCTGGTAGACCTGAAGTCAACATTCCAATAACATTCTTATTTATTCTCTTCTGTATTTTAAACAAAATAAAAGGTTAATTCAGTCTTAAGACATATGCACAGATATCCTCTCTCCTCTTCTCCTCCCCAATGACTTTACTTGTTAAACTATGATAAACTGCAAGCCATAAGGATCTGTATTTAAAATGAAAGGGTGGTGAAAAAAGCTGGGAAACAAGTGAAGGCAACCTCAAGCAACCTGCATTGGGATATCTGAGCAACAGAAAAGTTTTGGCCATCTGGGGCTTCAGTCTTTGAAGCTGTGACCCCATGCCATTCCTATGCCTTTCAATCATGTGCATTTTCTCTTAATTCCTGGCATGTACTCCTTTTTTCCTCTCTTACACCTTTTTCCTAAAACAAAACCCCACAATTGATTTTATATGACCACCTCAAATGCAATCAATAGTTCCTGAAATTTAATGCAGCACTTTGTTAAGCTTGCAAATGGAATAACGATTATGTGGGGGTAAATGCTGGGCTCAGGGCTGGTTATCTCCTTTCAAGTATGGGTAGAGAAGGTTTCCCTTGCATGCTAATACATCGTGTTTCAACTGGGGTCGATAGCTTCAGGCTTGATTTTGATTAGTATTTAAAAGCATATTGTTGGAAAGTGTTAGCTGAGGCATTTTAACCCTACAGACAAGTGAGGAAACTAAACCATGTATTTGCTGGACAGATTTCAGTACACCTGTAAAAGCACATCATTTCTGGTCTCTGTAGTGCTTTAAAATGCATTCCTTAATGTAGTCTATTTTGCATTTGATTCTAGGAAACAATTATGTTGTTGCCACTGACCCATCTCAACAGCTGTATGAGGTAGATTGAGCTGTCATCACCTCTCTTGCTCTTGAGAAGCATACCTCAAAATGTAGCTCATTGCAAAACAGTCTCTGCTCTGCAAGGTGCTGTAGGATCAGTCACAATAATAGAAATCCTAAGCCTGTTGAAGACAGGTAGCTGAGGTAGAGAGGCCCTAGCAAGCCTAGACATAGGGCAAAAGTTGAAGAGGAGACTGAATCACAAAAGCAAAAGTGGCACACCTTAAGCAAACTTATGCATGACTGTTACTGAAGGTGTCTCTCACTGTGAAGGATCCAGCCGCTGTTCATGCATGTGCCATGCTCTTCTCTTGCACACTCTGTTTAGCAGTGAAACCACTCATCTTTTTGGTGTCCTTCCAAAGTTTAACTGTAGATTGTTTTCATCTTCCCAAATGCTGTCAGTCTTCTGCTTGGTACTAACCATCCTGAGTTTATAGCAATTTAAGAAGACCACTTATAGAGACAAGGAATTAGTATAAGAGGATGAAAGGTATTGGAGGTTAGTATTAGGAGGTTACTGTGAAATAAAATGGACTAAAAAACCTAGATTTCTGCACAGAAAGGAAAGCCGCACAGGAAATGTCCTTCCTAAGGTCAGAAGAAGCTTTATGCATGCTACTGGGTAATGCTTTTCTGACATCTTATTATTTATCCTTCAAGATTCTGCCACGTTGGAATTCCTGCTGGAGACACTGTACATAAGAACAGCTTTAGGAGTTCCCAGATCCTCCTGGGATTTTCCTGGTTTCTAGATATTGATTTGTATATGGAGGGGCATAAAAGGAGAGAGAAAGGATTTGTCAGCTGTTTTAAAGCAGACAAAGAAAGAAGGAGTGTTTAGAATATATTGTCCCCATGAATGGGGGGGGGAGAAGAACGAAGAAGCTCTACACATGCTCAAGAGCTGTCATGCAAAGGTAAAAGAGAGGCATTTACATTATGTAAGCTAGAGCTCGAAAGACTTTCCGGGGAACGTACATCGCAGTGAAAAAACAAATGTTTTCCCATTGCTTCTTCACCAGGAGGTGGCGCTGTTAAGCGCTGAATTTGTTCGGTGCGGCACCGAAACGTTAGGTAAATCAATCCCTGTCTTCCTTCTCTCCCTGAAACTCATTCTGAAAATGTGAGGGGAAAACAAGAACCTTCTTGATATTTTAGGCATTGATTTTGTATTCCGATGCAAAACGTGGAAATAACTTTTAAATGTTTTTGCAATGGTTTAAATGAACTGCCTCTAGGAGTGAATTAAGTACCAACAGCTAATGAAAACCTTCATTAATTTGAGAAACTGGAATGCTCAGGAGGTTTGTAATTATTACTATTCCCACGTTTCTATTGAGTCTATTTCTTGGATAACTCTGCCATTCAGTGAAAAGGATTAAGTCAGAAAAAGAAATCACAGGGCCCTGCAATGTGGCTAATTGCATAATAAAAAGATAAACACATTTAAGGTCACTTGATTCTAATTCTGACAAGCTGCCACAAGGGATAAAAACAGCTTTTCTAAAGTAAAGAGCCTGGGCTGACAGAAGTGCTTGTTTCCAGTGCTTTCATGACTTCTGCTTTTTCCACATCTGAAGGAGACGATGCAGACCCCTTGGCATGGTAGGATGCAGCCAAAAGAGGGAAATGTGGGAGAGCAGGAAAACAGATGCAGGCCTAAGCCCTAAACTCATTCTCTAGACATTGATCCAAGATGCCTCTATGGCAGGTCCACTTGCCTCTCTTCAGTGGCAGAATTGCTGTGCAAATCTTGCAGATGCACTTCTCCATTTCATAAGATACATGTAATGAGAATATAATGACTGGGATAGACTCACAGCTGGGATGATTTAAAGGGATTTTTGTCCCCATTTTTCTGTGTTGCATACTCTCACCTAATATGACGGGAAAAGTGCTTATTACACTGTGCTGATTGGCTTCTGCACCTGCAGAGAAAGCATTTATTGAAGATGTTGAGATTGCCAGTCCTTTCAATGTCCTCATAAACACACGGGGTACTGCCATCCTGAAACAGAACTAAAGAAAAAACCCGAAGTCCATACAGTGACTTTAACAGATGTCCACTTAGCCATTTGAAGAATTCTTGCCAAGTCACAGGACTTAGGTGGATTCCCTAACAACTGCCACATTTGATATGACCCTAACTCCTTCACCGTCCGAAGTTTCCGTCAGGACTTAACTGGCTTTGAGAAGACCACTAGGATACTCACGTTTATCAGGGATGATGCAGTCATCAAGCAAGGGAAGCAAAGAATTATTTCCAGCCACTGATGCTATTGAGATCAGGAGTAATGACTGATCATTGTATCCTGCGGCAGTCACAGCTTCTGCCAGCTCATCCAAATGCTTCCTCCCACTCGAAACACAGCACTTCCCTCTCCTCCAAGATGACTCATGCTGTGTTCACTTGCATCCACAGCCCAGTGCCTGCCTGGCACTAGGAATAAAGAACAGCCAAAATGTGGCCTTGGGTGTCATGGAGAGCTCTATCTGTAGCATATGGAGGGCAATAAAGTCCCAGCTGTTCAGATTTTGAGGTGGCTCCATATAGGTACCGAGCAAGATGGAAACTCATGAACAAGAGGTATTTTGTGGTAGTCAGCTGCCTCTTGTTGTATCCTACACTAAAACGTCAAAGATTTCAAACCTGGAAGAGTTTGAAGGCTGCTTAGTATGTATTTGTGGTCAATAGGTTCAAAGGTTAATAATAAATTTATTCAAATGAGGGTGGCAACCTTCTTCTTGTTTATAAGTAGATAGAGAACATTAACTACACAGTGAGAGTTTTATAGCTGTATAAAAATAGATATTAGGAGCAGGTCCTTAAAAATTCCAGAAGACTCAACAAAGGGATAGAACAGATAAAGTAACTTGCTCTGTTCAGTGATTTTAATATTAGTAAGGGTCAGAGATGTTTGCAAATATTTTATGCTAATATTTTGGAAGAATTAACACTACAAAATCCTGGTAGACCTCTGTGACTTTCCATTTCCTATGGCCTAGGCATAAAGTGCATTCTGCACAGGGCATAACAGAACAAGATCAGGGCACATTGTTAGAAAACAGATTATTTGATTTCCCTTCGTTGTTCTAGTGAATATTTAAATATTATACATAAACTGGATCAGATATTAAAGAAAGAAGTGAGAGGTTAAGAAGTCCTAAATCAAAGTTCCCTGTCAAGTTTATGGCACTCTCTCGGAGCGGTGGAGCATGAATTCAAGCTGTTTCAAGTAGAGGATATCCAATATAAGTGCTCTAAACACTGTTTCATTGTTCGACAGAGAAGACACCTAACCTATTTCCACTCTCCCTTTTGTAGTTATATTTTGAAATGATTCAATCTTCCAGGAGCTTTTTAAAAGACAGCAGCTGTTTAGGTGAATTTTTTGGTATTATTCCTTTGTTTGAAACCTGCATATAAATTAAGGTGCCAGCACCAAGATGATGTACAGGAGTATCTTGGAAGACCTTGACAAGAAAAATGTAGAGTTATGTGCTCAGAGATAGTAAATTCCTATTACAAAATACTCGCACTGAACATGTAGGAGGGCAAAGCTATAAGCTATTCTAAGGAGCAGAGATATTGCAGTGTGATGTAAGTGCTATAGATGGGAATTTTACTATGGATTCAATTAAGCTACACCATTGAACTCTTAAGTTAGTAACCTTGTGCATTGCACATACTCAAGTGGCTATTGTGAGTGTTTCTGTGCTGCTGACCTGAAATGGGGCAAAATAACTGACCTGTTATTTTTTTTATTATCACCAGTATATACATACATGTTTTGTTTGGGCCTCTGTGTGTGTGTTCCTTTTTTCTCCTTGTTTGGGCTTTTGGGTTTGGTTTGGGTTTGGTTTTGTTTGTGTGTTCCTATCTTTTCTGACTCATAGTCAAAATACAAATGTTCAATACAGAACTTATTTCTGGATCCTTTTTTTATTTTCTTTTTTTTTTTTTGCCTCTTTTTTTTCTTCATTTTTTCTCTCTTTTTGTTAGCAGCAGCTTTCTAAACTTTCTAGTCCTGAAACTTAACTTTACCTCTGACTGAAATTTTACACTCATTTAATATTAAAATGTAACAAACTGAAAATATTACAGCTCAATTATCAAGTAGTTTGAGGCTACTAGAAGAGAATGTCTTGTGGTAGTTTTACTGTCTGTGTTTAAATAAACTCTTTGGTTTCCTAGAAGTTACTTACAGCTTAACAATTAACAGCTTGTATGTGACATTGCAGTATTAGTATCTTTGAATACAGACATGACTCATTGTAAGAGTCTCTGGGCAAAACTGCTATTTCTTCTGTCTTACACATGACTGAGAAAACTAACATGTAAAAGCACTTATATAATAAATCTGATTCAGACAAGAGAAACAGTATAAGATAAAAACAAATATTTCTGTGTTCCAATTCTGCTTTGGATCCATCTTATATTTCAATGTTGTCTCACTAATGAAATATGATAGTAGACATCCATAAATTCCCAACTTTGTCCATCATGTTGCAGTTCCTATAACGGTCTTTCAACAACCAACAGTTCCAAAACCAGATCATTAATTGGTGGGGGGGACACAAGATTTGATAAGGATGCTGTTATCTTCCTTGTGCCAAACCCCATAATTCTCTTTCAAGCAAATCTTGTCTCCAGCTTGCCTGTGTTCATGAAAAAGAAAACAAACAGCCCAGATACAATGAGTTATGCTGTGCACAAAGTGCAACCGGAAGGGTGACGACCTCAGCTAAAGATAAAAGAAGAGGACAAAAAGTGTAGCAGATTTATTTTTGACATTCTGACAGGGTACTAGTAATGAAGAAAAAATGATGTACACTATAAAAGTAGCAGGAAATACGCTTGTGACTGGAAGTCAAAGATGCTTGCTTTTCTTATACCAGACTGCTCTTGCAGTACTGTATCTTTTATGAGGATAATTTGTCATTTCAAAATTATTTTAACTGTTCTCAGTGTGGGAGATGCCAAAATGCACCAAAACCTGACACAAGGGCACATTCAGATCTTGATCCCAGTTTCTCAGATTTCAAATTAGTTCAGACATGAGATTTCATTTGGAGCTCCTCTCTGAAGAGAGCACATCTCTGCTTTTAACACCAACGTATAGCATGGACTATTTGCAGTGATAGCTTGCTTTAACATCTTAATCTATGCTGCAATACAATTCAGGGAGCTTCTCTTCCATAACAACTACTGAACCCACCATAGTAAAAAACAATCCCAAACAAAATGAATGTAAATGTTCCCCATAGATTGAATTCTTTCATCAATTATTTCAAAAATCAGCCAAATAAAAGGTAATACCTTTTTAATCTCTAAATTTCAGCATCTTCATACACATGGAATTTCTTTTATTTCTTGTGAAAAATAGTTGAGAATATCTCTCTAGAGATGGGGAAACTGTTGGCTTCTTTAACCATGAGAAGTCTGTCACTGAATCACAGAATCACAGAATGTCAGGGGCTGGAAGGGAACTCAAAAGATCATCAAGTCCAACCCCTCTGCCAGAGCAGGATCACCTATATCAGATCACACAGGGACGTGTCCAGGAAGGTTTGGGATATCTCCAGAGAGAGAGATTCCACAACTCCTCTGGGCAGCCTGTTCCAGGTTCCAGTTCTGTCACCCTCACAGCAAAAAAAATTCCTCATGTTTAAATGATACTTCCTATGCCTCAGCTTCCACCCATTGCCCCTTATCCTGTCATTGGGCATCACTGAGAAGAGGCTGGCTCCATGCATCATATAAACAATGATGAGGTCACCTCTCAGTGGCCCCTTCTCCAAGATAAAACTTGGAGCTAAGACATTCATTGAAACAGGGCTTGTTTTGCTATGTGAAGAAAAAAAAAGCTTTCCTTTTTACAGGTGTTGCATGACTGGTGCATGTGTCATGCATATGTCATGCAGATATGACACATGCACATGTGCAAATGTGTGTGCTGCCATGACCTATCAGAAATATGTATAAAGGAATCTGAATATGGAGTGAAAAGAAAAATTCCTGAGAGGAAAATGACTAACTTTAGTGCAGAAATCATACCTAATTTACCTAAGTAGAACTAAGATTTAAGAAGTCTATGAATATCTTAGATGGGAAACTTTATAGTTCCATTCTTCAAGGACAGAAAGTATTTTGGGAACCAGACCCATCTTCTATTACTTCAATCAATATTACTTGGCAATTAAGTGGTTTCTTCTAACTTTTTTCCTGCCTCTCTAAACCTTGACTCAGCTCTTTCTCATGCATCTAATACTGTCTGATCCTAGAAAGTTCATTTAATCTAACTAGTTGTCCTGTGCTGACGTATGTTTTACTTGCATATGTTAACCTGAAACTCTGACCCATTCTTTTTGCAATGATATACAGTCTCCCATACTATTTTGCATATAATACTCTTATTTAATTCCTAAGAATTAGGATTATAGATACACGTAGGACCTATGTGCATTGCTGTTTCAGTGAGCAATTACATTCCTCAGACCTATACTAGAATAACTAATTCTGCAGAACTTTTCATCTAAGTCAGAATCTTCTAATTTGCCCTATTCAGGGCTAGTTTAGCCTGCTCAATCTAGCCAGGACTTAACAAACTAGAAAAACATAATGAGTTTACTAAACTTAACACATCACTTCCAAGACATCAGATATATTTGGATCATGACCGTTCTAAATGTGTGGCTACACAGAGGCTGGGTTTGGTAGAGATGGTCAAGAGAAAAAGATACAGAGAGAGTGAGAAAAGACAAGAGGTAAGCAGTCCTAATTTATACAGTTATGAGATAAATACTGAAGTTTTTATAATTTAGTTATTAGAATGTTTCCAACTAAGGCTAAACCAACTCTGTGAATGTCCATTTCTGGCAAAGTCAGGATTATGAATATACATCATCTATGCACTAGAACTGGCAGTTATTGGTGTAGCTTTGCTGATGGAGGTGCTTTGTGCTATTGGCCCAAAGTGCAACAATGCTAACAGAACTGTGTGCTATCCAGGAAACTTTGTTGCTGTAGTATACAGTTCTGCTTGGGCCACAAGTTCTTTCTGCTGTTAACTGATTTGTTTGTTGTCTGTATTACTCTTGAAAAAGCCCAGAGATTTCCAACAACATAGCCTGGTGGAAACCTACTTTAAATCTAACCAGTGCTGTTGTGTGGCATGAAAAGAAGGAATTTTTTCCTTCTGTTTACATCATTTGTAGACCTTTACATTTTAAAAAGCATAGATCATAGAGGAGATAAGATCTTTGATACTGCAAATCTGTGTATTAACTGTCCTCAGAAGCTATTACATTATCAGCAGTGAAAGAAATTGATAAGTTGCAGCCACTCCATAGTTCTTCACCAATTGTTGATAGTCCTCTTGACAATCATAAAGGAGAGCTACGCTTGGTTCTGAAGGTACTAATACCTCTCCTAAAGAAAAATTAAACTAACTGAGAGCATCTAAGTGGGGAAACCACTGCTACTTACAGTCGCAGTGTTCTAGTCCATATGTCTTTACAATGAATTAGTTTTCAAGAATCTTCTTTTGCTTTTGAATTTGCTTTACTGTGAAGAATCAGGACACACATTTTCAACACAGCTTAGAGAAAAGTTTAATAAAAAAATCTATTTCCTCACTAAACCACCACTGTTTCTTGTAGAACATTGATGCTGCTCTAATATATGTAGTTAGAGATTAATATTAGAGTCCTAAAGTCCCTCCAGAAATCGTTTTCCAGGGGCCTCTGTGCCTGATATTTACTCTTTCATTTGGAGGGGTTTGATGTCCCCAGAAAAGCTTGTAGTCTGCATAGCTTTTGTATCCAGGGATCCATTTTTGTTCTGGACATGATAGGTGATATATCTCAAGAGCAAAGTTCCTCTGAGCTGTGCTATTAATCTGTGAATCCCAAAGCAGACTCACAACATCAAGGATCTCACCTAGAACATCTGGCATACTCAGAGAAAGTGAAATTCAGTTTCTTTAAGGGAAATAATTTAGCAAAATATTGAATCAAAGTGCAGAAGTGCCAATGGGATTGTATATTTCTGAGGCCACAATTCCCCTTTATCTATCAGAGCACAGTTAACAAGAATCAATGGTTAAAATCAATACCAGACAATATAATTTTAGATCCAGGCCCTACATTTTATCCCTGAGCAGGCAATGATTTGGGGAAACAAAAAAATCCATTTTATTAAGTCTCTAGACTAATCGTTTATTTGGAAAATGGTGGTCTAGATGCAATAATTCTGTGGTGAAAAGCTGTTGTGTTTGTTGGCCAGGAGTTTGTCCTTAAAATTCACATCTCTGTGAAATTAAGCACTCAGAAAAAGGAAAAAAAAAAAGGACAAGCCCAACTCAGGAGGCATAGGCCAAGTATGGAAGTGGAAATGGTGAGTGATGTACCCAAAGTCAAAGTGTGGGTACAAAGACAAAAAAAGCAAACCCAGACTTTCTGATACTTAGGGTGTTTCTATATTTGTTTGGCCATGGGAGTCACTGTTATAGCAACTAGGGCTTGTCAGAAAAGTGTTTCTCCTTTTTTAAAACTATTGATTTTTTTTTTTTTTAAACAACAGCAAGCAAATATCTGAAGGCAATTTCAAAACTGGCTGAAATTCAGTCAGTACTTCTGGGATTTGCAGTCTGCAGTCATAGCTCTTAGCAATTTATTATTTTTTTTTTCTCATGACCAGGATGCCCACTTTGCCCACTGTCCTTTTGTTCTATTCTTGTTAAGCTACTTCAGCTTGTTAAGACTCAGTAAGCCTGAATGTCAAAGGAGAATCAAGAAAGGGGAGGAAATAAACTGTGACACTAGGGAGCAACTTGGTAAGGTTTTAATCAAAATTGTGGCTTCTGCCCACCAATACTCAGATTTCATCTGAATAAGTTCATGTTTTAATTCTCATTGGAAAAACAAACAACACAAAATGGTGTTTTTTTTCCATGCAGAATAGCTGTCTTTAAAATATGTAAAAAACCTCCTCCTTTCTTTAATTTCAACAGAAAACAACTTAATCATCCATTCTACTGACAGCCAGTGGTAACAAAGGATCAGTTTCAATTTGTTATCATTCAAAAGCCCAGATGCTTAGCTGACAGGTGTCAGAATATTTTTGATGGACATATTTTCATTACACAAATACTCATCAGCAGCTACATGCTTGCTTTGAAAATATTGGTTTTTTTCCTATAATTTTTGTGAGGAAGAAGGTAGTCAAGGTCAAAATGAAGAGAAATAGGTAATTAAAAAACTCATTAAAATTTTCAGTGCAATTTAGTTTAAGAAGGATGGAGAATACATCTTGGTTTTTTGTAAGTTGCCTGAGATTTCAATTCCAAGTATCACTGTGAGCAAACTCTTTCAATTTCCAGTTATTTTTTTATATCATTTAAGAAGCATATATCATGCTACCATATATTACAGCATTTGTAGTCTAGATTGTGTTATATATTTCTAAATCTTAGTAAATATATATAAATACATCTTAGTATTTGATGTATTAGTTTCATAATATTTCCACATTTGATGAATTGTATTTAAATGACATGGGAGACCATTAATGAAGCATATCTTCAGAAATGTATCATTTGATGTTATTGTTAAATGGGTAACCTGTAACATTGTTAGATCTAGAAAAGTATCGCATGTGAATGAAATTATTAATGATTAGATTGATTCAGGTTTCCATGGCAACATATTGCTGTGCAGGATCAGGTGTAATTTTACAATGGCAAGTTGTTTCAAGAATTGTTGTGTTGTTTAAGAATTGATTTCAGCATGAAATGGGACCAACGTACTGATAGGAAGTAGTTTGCACAGGAATAAAAAGGCAAGGTGCAGTCCTTTGGCTTCATGAGGCCATGCACAAGCAGCTTTGCTTACAGGACACAGACACTGTGCATCCAATCCCTTTTCCATTTGGGACAACCCTGAGGCAGGGACCTGGCCTTAGCTTGCTTGGAGACATCCTGTAATAAAAGATGTTTGAGTATGAGTGGAGGTTTGTGCTGGGATAGTTTCAAACTGGAAGTGAAACTCTCCCGGAGAGACAACGCCCCTCTCCTCAAACACCTTTCTCCCTTAGTGTATTAGTTAGCATCTTCCTGCAGTGGATCCTTCCACACAGTGGATCCTTCCAACAGCTGCGATCAGTCCCTCATTTTAGCCAGTAGCTACTTTTGCGTCCCAGTCTGTCCAGCTGCTAACACTTGGGCATAGGAGCTAGCAGTGCTGCTGCCTCACTCCAGTTGCTTGTGCATGTGGGTAGAAGTACAAGCAGGTACACATGACGGTAACAGCAGTAACAGGTGTTAGATACTCAGGATCTAGGAGTTAGATACTCAGTCACATCTCCAGCTTCCTTCTCTGCAGAGATGCACACTTGGGGATGGGTCTCAGCTGATCCCCAGATCATACAGTGTCTCCAGTTGTATTTGATTTCCTGGTCTCTTTGGTAGACAATTGGTAGACTTTCTGGTATCTCAGTCTGTCCCGGACTTACTGCCACCACAATAACTGCCTTGTACTTACCTACTTGACATCAAGCCTTGCTTAATACTGTCAGTATATAGCTGACAAATGTGTCTACACTGTGGTCATATGCTCTGGTTTCTCCAGTTGCTGGTGTGCAGAAACACGGGCCCGTGATGGCTTCACTCTAATTGTTGGCCATTGTGTTTGTGGGCTTCTTTGAGTGTATGCAGATGATCCTTCTGTCATAAATCAGATTACATACATCCACATTGCTCTCCCTAGTGTTTTACAGATGCTATATAGAACAATCAATTTCTCAATAAGGAGTAACTTTCTGGCATGAAACATGGTACCTATTCAACAGAGCATGGCTCCTTCTGTAGCCAAAATCCATAATGCAAGACTAAAAATTAAGACTGTTGGTTAGCTACCAAAGACCAAATCTGACACAGAAAACATGGGTAAGATCACTTATGAAAATGTCCTGCGATGAAAGTGGTTTTAAGTAAGTTTCACTTTAATGTCACCTCTTTCTAAAGAAGTCATCTTCCTCATCAAATGTTGCCCAAGACATAAGCTGATTTAATTTTAAAATCATATCCAGTGTAGTTGAGGCACAGATTTCCTCAAATCTTCACAATGATCGTAGTATTGATAGTAACTCCATATTTGTAAAAGCATTAAATGGCATTAAAATCTAATATAAGCTGATCAAGTGCAAAACTGTTAGCTTGGGAAAGCACTGATCTTCAAAAGCATAACGTACTTCAGTTCTGAAAAGAATAATTTGTTTACCTTTATGTGAGCAATGCTATTATTTTCACATTTTTTGGTGCTGCTTCCCAATGCAATAACAATGCCAGCAGATATTCAGTGAAGGACTGATTTCATAGGTTTAAGTAATATAGGCCTTGGCCAATTGTGAAATCATTTATTTTCTGAGTGTATTATGAACTATACTGGATGAAGCTAATGTTCTAGTAATCAAATTAAAACATGTTTGAATTTCTATTTTGTTGTGCCAGCTTTTTTTGCAGTTACACAGTTAATTTTATTCCTATGTGCCATTGTAATTTTTTTTCTCTGTGATTAAGAGACAGTGTTAAACACTGAGCAGTGAATGGCAGGAGAAAGCACTAGTTTATGCTAATTGATTTTTAAAGTAGACTATTAGCTAGAAAGAATTCAGAAATACTGAAAACAAAGTCTCAGAGAGATTACATTCTTGGAGATTTTAATGTGATAGATAAATTGTAGATTTTTTTTTTTTACTCACTGAAGTACTGCAATTACTGTAAGAGTGAAGCAATAAACACAATCTAATGGTTGATCCTATCTTGTATAACTTAATAGTCTTTTCATAACAGAAGTATAACCTGCATTTTTATGTATAAGAAGACTGATGTGATAATTATAAGGCAAATTGCATAAGCTAGATGTGATCAATATACTTGAAGTGCAAAGGCTCCAGAGAACTGAAAGTTGGTTAACGCACCATGAGGGTGGTGGAACACTGCAACACGTTGCCCAGGAAGGTGGTTGGGTGCCCATGTCTAGAGATATTCCAGGTGAGGCTGGAGAAGGCTCTGGGCAACCTGATCTAGTGGAGGATGTCTCTGCTGACTGCAGAGGGAGTTGAACTGGATGACCTTTGGAGGTCCCTTCCAACCCAAACCGTCCTGTGATTCTGTAATGTGAAGCCAGCAGATCTCTGAAGGGAGACTCCAGTAACTGTAGTGTGACGTCCAGCAGAACCTCTAATGAACCACAACAACTATTCAATAAAAAGTCACAGAAAGATATTGAGGAAACATATCAAATACTATTATCAAAATCCAGCTGCTGTGGTATAAAATGGAAATTCCTTGTATGGCTGAATAACTTGTTAATTGCTAGGAAATGAGGGCTAGCAGTAAGCAATCAAGCTCAGGTATCAGCATAGGTAGATTAGCAGGGGAGCTCCCCAGGGTCTGTCCTGGAAAATGAGTATGAATAATGAGTCAACAAGTTTTCCTGATGATACTAAATAATTTATGGTAGAAAAGACAGGGCAACTGATGCCTTCTGGAAGACACTGTAACACTGACTAGCCAAGCAATAAAATGACAGATGACATTCAATGTAGATAAATTTAATGTGATGCTTATCCACTAATATAGTCCAAATTTTACATTGAAAATTATTTGGCTTGAGTGGACCGCTATCACTAGGCAGCTAGACCTGGGGTTGCAGTACATAATACTGCGGAAATATTAACTTCATGATAAGCAGTGTCAACAAAGCAAACTGAATACTCAGAGCTGTAAAAAATAAGAAAGAACATAGTAATACCGCTGTACAGGCCAACACTGTAGCCACACTTTGTGTAAGGCATGATATTCTCATCCCTTCTCAGTCTTTATCTTAAAGAAAAAAAAAAAAAACAACTGAAATAGCAGAAATAGAGAGCTTCCAAAGAGTGAAAAGGATGATCAGAAGTCTGAAACAAGTTCTGCACTCCCATATAGGGTAGGCTTTTTCAACCTCCAAACAGAAATTCCGGGATTATATTAATGAGGCCTAAAAACCATAGTGGTTATTCGTTATTTTTTTTTCCAGTACAAAACCAAACCACCTAATGCAAATGAATCTACAGGAAACTAACAAGTGGTAAATTGAAAATAAATTAAAATGTGCAGCTTTAATCCAGGATGAAGAATCTGCTGTGGCTACTGTTTACATGGATAGCTGTCTGTTTCTGGAAGTCACTGAGTCATAAACTGCCGAAGGCAAGGAGAATATTTTTGGGAAATATTAGGATTTTCTGCTTGATATCACCTCCCATTTTCACTGTTGGTCACTGTTAGAGATAGAATAGCGGAAAAACTGCATCTCAGTTATGACACAATATGCCTATTTTTATAGGATTATCATCACATCGACTCCCTGCTTGCTGCAGTTAAGTCTAGAGCATAAAAAGGTCTTTTTTTTCTTCGGAGAACAATGCTTTAGATTGTTTGTAAAACAGGTGAAGTTTCCAAGGACCTTACTTGAAAAGACTTTAGAATATACTGAGAAGCTTCAAAAATTATCAGCGGGTATGATTATTTTGAGGGTGATAAATCACTATGTTTTCTTTGCGGTATTATCTTACCATTCAAAAAAATGAAGAAAGCAAAAAAAGAGAAGCGTAAGTATTGAAAACAATAAGATTCATATAAATGAAACAATGTTCTCTGAAATTAATAAGATGTATGAAGTTACTGCTTCTGCAGTTGTTTGTAAGGACTCAATTCAGTCAACTGAATTTAAGTTCTTAGAGTTATGGCTCGTGTTATTTGAGACACCCTCAAGGGTCTGGCAGGTGCAACACAAAAGTTAAACTGGACCCTTCTGGAGTAGGAGTTCTAAATCACTAGTCACTAAGGTTTAAACGCAAAGAAACTGTGTCTATACCTGCACCAAAGTCATCCCTTCACAGGTGATGTAACTTAGCCTAAACCATCAGTGAAACAATGTTTTGTCCCTCTTTGCTTCATGAATTAAGAACATGCAAATGGACAGTCACTTATATTCTCTTTTCTCTATTTCTTCTAAGCTGCCACATTTGTCATATTTACTAATAACCAAAGTTAAGTCTAGGCTTATTGCTCATTACCAATTAACATTGCCATTTCTCCTTTCTCATTGTTTTTTGAAATGCTATCTACTTCTATGATGTGATAAAATGTGCACAACTGATTTGTCAGGCAAACGGGTTTAGAGTTATATATTAGTTCTTTAATGAAGCATACAGTCACAAATGTTAATTGTTTATTTGCTAGTGTGTCAGAATAACAGCTACAACAAATCAAGTAATAATGGGAACTTGCTTTTAATTAAACATTTCACCAAATTGAACAGTAGGGAGAAGAATCTTAGGGAGCCATAATTAAATTTAATGAGGCTGAGCATCTGAAACCTACTCCACCCAGGCAGCAGCAGCAAGATGCAAGTGTGTCACTGCCAACAATGAAGGTGCAAAAATAGCGCAGAGTCATCATTCTTCTGAAAGGAACCAAACGTTATAGCCTTCTTTCTTTCCCCCCCCCCCACTACTTCTACCAATACGGTGTAGCTGGGTTACATGCTAACAGCATACAACTATATTGCAGGTCCAGGTATAGGGATGACACTTTTTCCCAGCCAAGAATGAACCTTCTGAAAAAAAAAAGTGTTTAGGAGAGAAAAATTGGAGAGGAACCACTTGATGGATATCTTACCTTTCTGCCTCACATACATCACATGCTTTAATTGGTCCAGTGGAGATATGATGGAAATCTGTCTTGACTACATTACCAGTTCAAGGGAAATACTTTTATCCTAAAACTGTGATTTGCCACACAGTAGGACTACCAGCCATTCCAGAAGGCACATTGTTTTTTCTGCCAACATAACATCTGCAGGTGCAGGACATCAACATCTTCTCAATGAGAAATGATGTGAAAAACAGAACCAGTGTTTACAATGCCATATGCAACTCTAGTCATGTTATCCTGACCCCATGCTTATATGGCATCTAATTAACGTGACTCACCTAAGGATAGATCTGAGAAGAGCAATGTGGGTAGGAATGCAAAACAAAAAATCCTTCTTGGTTCTTACATGTTAGTTCACTTCCCTCTGTGAAAGACGGATATCAAAATTTGCAAGCCATTTCCTGTTGCCAAGGACTGTGCAAGGACAAAATAATAGCATCCATAGTGAGACATTTAAATCTGACTTGAAGAGCATACTTTGGAGTAGGTTGAGGTTAGATAAAGCACCGTATTATCCTCCAACAACTTCCATATGCATTAGAGTACAGTGATAGTAACACATTCACTGTCCTATTTTTTTAATCCTCTTGCTTGTGGAGCTCTGGCGTGGGTGGAAATCAAGATTAAAAGATAGGAGTCTAGATAACTGCGTGTAGCTAAGCCTTGAAAATATTAATTTTTGTCTTTGAACTGTGCTAGTCATGGTGAGGAGTAAATTAATGCAGGATTAGAAACATTATTTTATACAAGATGCGATACAGAGCCAAGCTGAAGAACTCCATTCCCTGTTAATTAAACCATGGAGTTCATACTATTCAAAATGACTGATTTTAGAAGTAGAACTGCAAATTAAAAAATATTTTGGTCTGTTTATGTTTAATTTTAATTAACTGCAGACACGCTAATTTGACAAGTGTTTCATAACACAGAACTTGTAAAGGGGAGTTGAAGGTTAGGTTTCATTTTTTTTGAATAGAACTTCATTTAGAGAAATCTTACACATATACTCCAGCCTTACAACTTAAGGCATTTAACAGACTTCAGTGTGGGCTTCTAGCAAACAAATATTTTTGCTTGGCATAAAATTATTATTAAATATTTCTGAACTTCACCAGCAAACACAGTACATCACCAGCAGTAGCATTCCAGAGTTTGAAGGTAGCTTACAGGATAATTGGAAAGGGACTTTGTACAAAGGCATGTAGTGATAGCATGAGGTGTAGGAGCTTTAAAATGAAGAAGTTGGATTTAGATTAGATATTTGGAGGGAATTCTTCTTTGTGAGGATACTGAGGCACTGATACAGGCTGCCCTGAGAAATTGAGGAGAGTTCAAGCCTGGGAGTGTTCAAAGCCAGGTTGGATATGGCCATGAGCAACCTGGTCTATCAGGAGGTGTCCCTGCCCTCATGAATGAGTTGGAACTAGATCACCTTTAAGATCCCTTCCAACCCAAACCATTCCATATTTCCATGACTTAATTTTGTTTCAGTCCGAAGTCTAGAAACAACACTCATGCAGTGGAATGTAACTCACCTAACATCAGCATTCGAGAGAGGAGTTACCCCATACTAAGCTGGATGCCAAATATAAAATATGCCAATGTCCAGACATAAAGACTTCAGTGATGGAAAAGGAAGCCTGAGTGATCAACTTAAGATTTAAGGATTTGTTTTTTATTCAGAAAAAAAAAAAAAAAAAAAAAAAAAAAAAAAAAAAAAAATCAGGTGAATCCTGCTTTTTAGGTAATGAAAACAGTTTTGTTCAGGTAAATAACTGTCTGCATTACATGTATTTGCTGAAGAGCCAGAGTAGGAGTGATTTGCCATTGGAATGGGCTGCCCAGGGAGGTGGTGGAGTCGCTGTCCCTGGAGGTGTTCAAGAAAAGTCTGGATGAGGCATTTAGTGCCATGGTCTGCTCTTTATGGAATCGCTTTTAAACACAGCAGTACACACAATTATTTTCACAAGAATTATATAAATTATATCCTTCTCTTTTTATATATATACAACCAGTACTGGCAATAATACAGAAGTGTGCAAAAACTATTACCTTCACTAAAACAAGTGAAGTCTTTGTGGAGAATAACTTGTAGATGGGAAGTCTGAGGCATGACTGAAAATGTGATCAAGTTCTGATAGCTATTGCAGGAGGTGAAGTCTTTAAACCTTTCCCACAGTCTTTTGAAACAGAATCTCTCGATCAAGTCAGTCAGTGCAGCCAGGCAGTTGGAAAAGCCATGTCTTTTGACAATAGACCAGAATTGGGAAAGTGGAAATAGAGTAGGAGGGTTGGAAGATGAGAAGAGCTGCAGAGGATCTGTGATAGGAAAAAGAGCAGGTTTGTCAGTTTAGCCTCACCTCAGTACAAGCTGTAACTATTCCTCTAGTGAATGTTCTCTTTCTCCAAAATGAAATTTTCTGTGTAAACAATCAGTGAATTTCTTGAGGAAGTTCCGATTGGATATCTAAGCACTGACCCTTGGAATATTAGGATTGCATCTACATTGGTGAGGCATATCTGCAGTCATGCCATGTGCATAATTCTAGAGTAGTTTGCTTCAGAGTGAGTGGCTGTATACAAAGATGCTGTGGGAAGGATTTGGTCTCTGATTGCTCACTCTTCATGCCTGGGAATTGTTGAAAATCAGCTAGCTGGTGATTGTCAAAATGGTGCCAGGGACTCTTACAGTGCTTTAGCAGTGTAGATGTTTGCCTGCCTCTGCCATGGTACTATTTAATACACCGTTGTAGATGCAGTGTTAGAGAACTCTCTTCACAGACCTGCTGCCTATGGCTGTTCTTCATTTCTTCCAAATTCTTCACAGAATTTCCTGAAGGAATCCAGATGGAAGGCTGACTGTGACCAGGAGACTGAAAAACTACTAGAAAGCAGCATTAGAACTCAAAGTTGTAGTTCTTACCTTCTCAGACCTGGCAAGCAGATTTTGGTAGCTAGATCAGAATTATACCAGATGCAACAGGAATACTCCTCCTTCAACCTAGCTACCTGAGGAGAGAGCAAATTGCATCAAATAACTTAAAGGTAACAGTCAAAAGCAGAATAACCCTGGATTGACAAATGAATGATGCAATGTAACAGGCCAGATTTGCTAATATCAGAGTTACCAACAGAATGATTGGAATAAAGAGCAATGGAATAAGATGAAAGAATATAAGTAAGCAACATTCACAGTGAGGGCTGTTTTCTTGAGCTTAGTTTAGTTGTGTGAGATATCTGCTGAAATAAATCTGATTTACAGAACAGGTTGAAAGAGAAGCGGTGGATTTCTGTATTGTTCAAAGAACAGAAAGAGCTTCAAAAGAGAGGCACTAAGTCTTCAAAAAAGATGAGAAAGTCAGATGGTGATACACAGAGTGCACAGGATGAGGATGAAGGAAGAACAGAAAGAGTGACTTTTATGACTAGAAGTTTATTCCAACTCCAGACATAATATATGAAAAGAGAAAAGATGTTCCTGAGAGATATATAAGTCCATATGTGGTGTATTGTATACTAGGTTAAAGTTGAAATGAATTTCAAGCAGACACTTTCAATGTTCAACTTAAAACCTTTTAAAAAAAAAGGAGAAAGGCATTTTACTTATTATACTGGATGAGATTGTACACAAAACAGCTTCTAAAAGTAATACAAATATTTGAGCAGGTGCAATGAAAAACAATGTTATCTGAGAACAAAAGCGTATTTCTGGAATCATTTATCTGAGTCTCTGATGTGCTGGTTTTGGCTGGAGTAGCATTAGATTTCTTCATAGTAGCTAGAATAGGGCTATGTTTTGGATTTGTGATGGAAACAGTGTTGAGAATACGAGGATATTTTGCTTATTACTGAGCAGTGTTTACGCAGTCAAGACCGTTTATGCTCCTCACACTATCCCACCAGCAAGCAGGCTGGAGGTGCACAAAGAGTTAGCAGACAACTGAGACATCTGACCCCAGCTGACCAAAGGTATATTCCATAATATGTGATGTCATGCTCAGCAGTAAAACTAGGGGGGGACAGTAAAACTAGGGGGGGAGGTTGTTGGGAGGGGTACTGCAAATAAGCTGTTGGGCACTGGTCAGTTGGTCATGAGCAATGAGGGTTTTTTGAACCAGTTGTCTTTCTTGGGTGTGTGTGGCAGGGCACTCCAAAATCCCTTCTTCCCCACTCACTCCATCTCCGGAGATTTGAATGGGGGAAGAAGGCATGAAACTGCTTTGCCCACCACATTCTTGTGGGATTGAAGGGGGAACAGCAAAAGCTGCCCTTTTCCACACGTGTCCTGATCCATGGGAAAGCCCATGCTGGAGTTGGCTGGTGATTGGCTGGGTTCTTTGCACCCAGTATATATATGGCATGGACACATTGTCTAAGAGGATTTGAAACAGTGAGAAAAAAGGCATGTGTGCGCAGTTCCCACTTCTGTACTGTTCTGTGTGCTTCTGCTCTAGTCTTGCTCTTGCATGGTTCATTCCACTCCCCCACAGGTCTGCAAGTTCAGCAAGTCCTTAGGTTCATTTGAGAGAGAGCTGCCAGAGACACCCGGACCTGGCTTCTCTTTGGACCACCTCATACTGCCTTCCTGCTGGATAACCCTGCCTCTGCTGTAAGCTGCTGCTGTTTGTAGGCACACCTTCGCAGCAGTTGGCTTTTCTTCCCCCTGCGCTGCTAAGGCAGCACCGCTTCACGAGATTTGGCTCGTGGAAGCTGTGTCTGAGACACTTTGACTTTGGCGGATTTTATTGGTGTTGGACTTGATGCCGTGTGGCTGCACACTTGGATTATAGCTTGCGGTTTCAGAGGCTGTCACAGGGATTTAGCAGGGACTGTCTCTGAGTTCCTACGTCACCTCTGTGAGTAAAATCTGCTGTTCCCTAGGCTCTCTGCTCAGCCTGATTTAGAAGTGGGGTAAAGCTGTCACCTAGCTTAGCCTTTTCCATTCTCTGACTTTCCTAAATGAATAAAATTGCCCATAAGCATCCTCGTGAAGGTTCTCAACCGAGTTAGAACCTGTAAAGAAAATTTAACTAGTTTTTGTATATAGTTTGGGGGCAAGACTTCTCAGGAAAATAATATAACTATGTTTTCATAATTCCTGCCTCCTCAATTAATCCCCAACCAAATCAGTGTGGTGGTTTGAGGGGTCCCAGGTTCCCTTAAGAAGACCACAGAGATGAAATCCCACCCTAGGGACTAGTCCTGGTCATCCCTGGAAGTTGTAATTCTATTATTCAATCCCATAGCCCTGCTATCACTTTATGAGTGGGCAGCAAAGTCAGCTCTTTCTCTTTTCTCCCTTCCTTTTGGATCTCCAGAGGGACTCTTACCTGTACTAACTATGCGGGATAAAAACTGCCTGCGGCCTTCAAGGCCGCAGCTGCAGCGAGCTTCCAACGGCACAATTCAGGCCTACTTGGGCCTGACAGGAGACAATGAGGGGAGAGGAAACAAGCATTGGGGTTTTGGTGGCTTAGCCTGGTTGAGGGGAAGGAGTTTGGGGGGAATTCTCATGTATCCTGTACCTGGATGAGGTGTTAAGGATGTTAAGGATTCACTATTCCATATTTTTTCCCCTGCATATCTTTAAATGCATGTATTTAAATCTGTATTCCTCTCCACTTCAGTAAGAGTGTTACTATTTTACTGCCTTTGGAAAAAAAAAGAGTAAAATAATCAAGTCTGTCCACTCTATACACTACACATAGACATTGGGGTTTACTTCTTTCTCTTTATTGTTTTCTTTTTCATTTTATTATGATTATTGTATTTTTAAATTGCAATAATATGCAAATATTTGCAATTTAAAACTCTTCTAATGTCCACCCATGTGCTTTCTCATTTTTAGCTTTCCATTTCTCTTCCCCTTTACTTGCTGGGGGAAGCTGTGATCAAGAAGCTGTCTAATGATTAGTTGCCAGCTGGGGTTAAACCATAACAACTGACCAGAATAAAACTTGAGTTTTTCCACTCTAATCCTCTGCACAACAGGCTTTCAAATCTTCCTCAATATCCATCCCAAATCCTTTACCGTTGCTGTTTCTCCTTCACTGAGCAGGTAACTGGTAGAGTGTGTGAGTGGTAAAGTCTCCATTCCTGTAGAACTGAGGTCAGTTGGAACAAGGATTTTAGCAAATCAGGTAATGTCAGAGGAATGCCTGTAAAGGGCTTCTTAAATGTATGGCTCTTACTGTGACTGAGTTTGCCCTAAGGAGTCTCAGCTGTGTTCTGTCACTGAACTTGGAGGCCAAATTGTTTCTTGCTTGTAGGCCTCAGTTTCCAGGTTTAATCTTCTGAAAACAGCCTAATTATTTCAAGTGTTTTCCCTGACTTATCAGTGTTTAAAGCCAGAACACGAGGACACTGGCTAGGATGCTGTGTTATCCAGCAACTCTCTGAAAGGCAGATGGATATGAATAAAAGCCTCAAGAGTGTTCAAATAGGTAAGAAACCTAGTTATTCAAATTCCCTGGTGAGAAAAAAATGTAACATCTTTATATTTGCTTTGTCATATTAAAACAAAAATGAAATCTGTAAATAGTCAAAAATAATGAGTTCACCTGCAAAAGAATTTAATTCTGCTCTGGAATGTTTCCATGAGATAGAGCTGGATTAAATGGTCGATTTTGTCCAGGAGCTATAAACCTGAGGCTTTTGACAATATCACTATTTCATCTCCTATTATGGGGGGAGGAAAAAAAAAAAAAAAAGAGAGAGAGTTCTCATGTTCTCTGTTTTAGAGAAAAACTTGAGTCTAGGAACAGGTTCTATTGTGTAGAGTGAAGTACGTACAATTCTATAAAGTCCAGTGCACCCACGGGAAGACAAAAAGCAGTAAAGGGAGGAGCACACTTGCCCAGAAACATTGCCATGGTAAAATATGCACACCATTAAACTTCACTTACAGGATGTTAGGAAACCCGTGAGGAGTTGATGCTGGATATAGGAGACACTTCAAATATTTAATTTGCGTTAGGACAAAGGCAAGCTCCCACAGAATCACAAAGGCTCTGCTTGACACCAACATCAAACTGGATCCACTATTCAGAAGGGATCTTGGGGTAATGCTTGGTGTGAAAAGACATCCTTTCTAGAAATTTCCCTAGCTGCCAAGAAAGTTACAAGTGACGTAACAAAAATGAGAGTTGGTGTTAATTGTCGGTAATGTACACACACACTACAAACTTTACTATCTGAAGTGCATATGAGAAGCAATGTATTGAAATACAGAGTATCCACAACTGGAAAACAAATTGTGATTACAGAGGTGGATGCAAAGAAGTGTTCAGAAACAATATTTTGAGAGCAGTGGTTAAAGGTTGTATCGTCTTGGGAGTGTTTCCACTCTTGCTAAGCGGATAGAATGTAAAATACTTAAATTAGTGACAGTTAAAATGACTAAACATTTGGGGGAAAAAAAACCCAACCAAATATTTTTACAATGACTGTACTTCAAAAGCTAATGACTTCTTGCACTATTTGAGACACATAGGATCTTTTAAAAATGATTTTATGATCGTGTTTCTTAATCTGAGTAGTTGGCATACCAGGTTCCTAGTGAGGTCATTGATAAGTTTGTCACCAGACTTCCTTGGCGGGAGCCATGTCAAGTGACTCTGAGACTCATGGCGTGGCAATCAAAAGTGACAGAGTAAATGAAAACTCTGACAAGTGATTGTCAAATGCAACTTACTATATTTTGCTGTGGGAAAATGACCTAAACCTTACTGTTAATTCTACATATCTCTTAGCAGCATGTGCTCCTCCACAGTGTATTATTATACTGTCAAAAGGTTAGCAGAAAGTGAAGCTACTTTCATTACATTTACTGACTTGCTCCTTGTGTCAACCATCTCCAAGGAACAGAGTTGAGGCATGATGGTGACTGTTCAAAGCATAAACACCAGCCAGATTTCTGCCTTCTGTTGAGGCAGCATTGAACTCTTCCTCTACATTGCTGAGTTTTCCTCTGAAGTCAGGATCAAAAAAATCTTTCTTTTGTGTTCTCTGCGTGAATGATCTCAGGCAGAAAAACTGCACATCAACGAACGATAAAAAGAAACCCTCACATGTGAGGAAGGAGCACAGACATAAAGAAAGATAAATAATAACTCTAACGCAAGCTGAAGGTGCCATTTTAAGATTCTCTTCTTTTTCTCTCTTTTTGGATCTAAACCAAGCTTATGTAAGTCTGTAGGGGTGTTTGTTTGTATGTGGAGGTGTATTTAACTTTGTGCTCGGCTCTTTCCAAATAAATCACCTAAATTTGATATCTGGAACCTTTGATTTGATGGTCTTCATATCTGCTTTCCACAGTCTTTCCACAGGGATGTTTTCACTGGCATCACTAAGCTTTGATTTAGGCTATTAAATTATATTTTTGCTCTCCAATCTATCTACCAACATTTTATTCTTTCTATAGAGATAAAACATCTATTATTATGAAGAGGATATGAAAGCATTTTTTGCCTTGAGTTGTTTTCCTGTTACACAAAGGAATGGAAAGAAATGAAGATGCTTTTATGGGCACAGGAATTTAATCTGTTAAAGAATGTAACTAAACACAAGTGCTAAGAACTTCTTTTACAATATACCATTGGCACTAGTTAAATGTTTGGCCAGCACAGGACTCTGTTTTATACCTAACGGGAAAAGAAGTCTGGTTTGAGGTCTGCTTTGAATATGAGGCTGAAATGTTAGTCCAAAAGGAGCTACCATGCCGGTAGCTACCTGTACAGAGAATAGTTGGCATAAAGGTCTCAGGAAGCTGAAGCAGATCTGAGTAGGGGGGGAATCAGCCCCAAGTAATGCAAGTGTTTCACTAGCAACAGTAACAAAAAGGTCAGTATTAGTGCATTCCGGTTTAAAGCTGTCACAGTCACACCGTGTGTAACAGTAACAAAAATACTAAAATGCTTAAGTAAAGCATACTTTTAGGTCTGCATTGTTGGGTTTTTTTAAATTTTATTTTATTTTTCTGACATGCTGGTGTTGGTAAAAAGTCCAATTTTTACTTATATAGGCTTTCCTGGGCTCTTCCTTGCTGCAGAAATATAAAACTACAAATTAATTGGCACCACAGCCTCCCTTGAAACCAGTGGTTGAGGTGTGCTACCCATTATCTTGCTGGATGTCAGAATAGTCTCCTGGTTGTCAATGTTCACTGGAAGAAACTCCCCAAAGCCACTGAATTTCCATTTCCCAAAATAGCTTGTGAAGTCTACCTGTATCTCTCTGGATATGCAGCAGTGACAGATACAGGAACTAATCCTAATCCCTAAATACCATGCCTGGAGATACGAGGCACCCTGACTGTAGCCATTTACAGTCACTCTGAAAATCACATTTAATTCAGGGCAGAATAGGGTGAAAAAAAGACACACTGAGTAAGCCCCAGATGGACATATCTGCGAAGCTTTATAGATGTGAAAAGAAGAAAAAGTACATCCACCTGCCTAGATATAACTTCTAACAATTTCTCTGACCCTATATGCCTTGGTTGACACTTTGACAGACTCTCTTCCTATTCGTTCAGCTCTCACCAACAACTAAGATCACCTGAACAAAACTAGTCCAAACATCTTTTGCACACCCTTTTCTACGGTTCTGATTCCTCTCTTTGGATCATTCACAATCTCTGTGTACCACGTATGAGATTCAAGCAGAAACGGGACTGGACATTCTCATCTTGAAGATGCTGATATCTTGGAGCCTGGCATAAAGAATTCTATCTACTTTCCCAGAGTGTTAATAACAATCTTCGTTCTTGCCTGAATTTCAATGGGCTATGAAACATGATGCCCTTTCCTAGTGAGTGGGGAAATTTCACACCTCAGACTGATGGCTTTTCAGATTCAGCTCTAGTATTTCACATAAAACTCTACATCAACAGTTTTTATGGAGGCAGACACATGAGCTAAAAGCAGATCATTACTGATGGTTGCCTGAGTCCAGATATTAAGGTCATCAAGGACTTTGTGTGTTTGAAGTTTTGGCCGTTTTGGAAATACAACATGACAGTCTGCCAGAGGGAAAAAAAGATGGCAAAAGAGTGCACTGATGACTGGCATATAGCAGCAGCCCTTGCCGGATTTGCACTTCTCTTAAAGCTACATTTGGAACCATAAGGACACTAGAGCTGCAGACAGAAGGTAATAATAAATTATTTCCAAGAGCAATTGGGATTGAACAGGTTTTGCTGCCAGGCTGGTGGTTAGAGCCCAACATGTTGTGTTACCACAGTGATCACAACATTTGCCTTCTCTACAGCATCTGTTCAGGGTGATGTTTTCCTAGGCTGTACATACTATTAATATATTATTTAACAAACATTTGAAGGGCTGTGATGGTGTCAGAAACATTTCAGATAACAACTCATTCCTCCCACTCTGCTGTCACTTCATTTGTTTTCTGCAAGGGGACTTCTCAACTTTGAAGTTGATCCCAGAGATCTAAGAAATGAAGAAAAAATTAAGAAAAAGGCATATATTTTTTTTTTCTTGTTTGTTATAAATTAAGGATAAGCAAATGGCTCAGACTCAGAAACTATGAAAATATATGTGGAAGCAGCTGTGACCACAGCACTTGGGTTTTTTATTGTGTGGATTTTTGTTGTTGTTGCTGTTTTTTGTGGATGGGTTTTTTTTTGTTTGTTTGCTTGCTTGTTTTGTTTATAATATTCATAACGCTTCTAACTTGTCTACAGTACTGCATTCCCTCCTTCCTTTTGCCGGGTGACATTCCTAAAAGATACAGGCTCCGTTGTAGGGAGTTCTCATATTAACTAGCAGAATGTGAAAAAATACATTTCTTATTGGGAAGTTACAAATGAAGAAGAAGGTTGATACAAAGAAATGGCTTGAAGCCTACAGACAACTTCGGATGGACAAGTTGAACAAGAAAGGTAGGAACGTCAAAGGTGGGGTATTAGGAGAATTTATGAACATCCTGCAAATTTCTAGAGGCACAGAAGATTTCTTAAAGCCTCAGAATCACAGAATTAACCATGTTGGAAAAGATCTCTGAGATCATTGAGTCCAACCTATCACCTAACCTTCTTAATTAACAAAAGCATGGCACTAAGTGTCTCACCCAGCCTCCTTTTAAACACCTCCAGGGATGGTGACTCTATCACCTCCCCAGGCAGCCTGTTCCAATGAGCAATCACTCTTTCTCTGAAGAATGTCTTCCTAACGTTCAGCCTAAACCTTCCCTGGTGCAGTTTGAGACTATGCCCTCTTGTTCTACAACTGAGTGCCTGGGAGAAGAGACCAACCCCCGCCTAGCTACAACCTCCTTTCAGGTAGTTGTAGAGAGCAATAAGGTCTCCCCTGAGACTCCTCTTCTCCAGGCTGAACAACCCCAACTCCCTCAGCCACTCCTCTTAGGGAGAAAGATGGGATGAGAAACTATCAAGGTAAAAGAAGAAACCCCAGGGAAAAGTGCGGACTAAAGGACTCCAGCATTGGAGAGCATTTCTTTTGCAGGAGAAAAGTAGCAGGCCCATAAGTACGTCACCTTTTTCATGCTTCATTTCATTCTGATCCCAGATGAAATATAGCTATGACAGCTTATTTACTACTACTACACTTGAGACCTTGTAACTTTTCCTAAGTTTTCCCTTCAGAGACTTTTAAGTTGTGGAAGAAGAATGCAAAAAAGGACATGGTGTAAAAATTTTCTTGTCGTTTTTCTGCTGTAAAGATTGGCTTAAAGGAAGATAAACTTCCTTTGTTTTATCTTTAATTTCAATTACTGTCCTACTGTTGTCATTAGTTTATTGAGTTTCTCTGCATGTGCTTCCTCCTGTTGGTTTGTCTTGTTGGATTTTGGTTTTGGTTGTTCTGTTTGTTTGTTTTTTAATTTCTTCTGTTTCTTTTATTTTTCTGTTTTCCCATTATGGAGAACATCTCAGTGTTATTATTATCATTGACATTTTTCTGAGCTTCCCTTGGCATTCCTTATTTCTGATTTACACCAGACCTGGCGTCTGTCTTATTTGGACAAGATCTGTCTTATATTGCGCTGTGTAAACAAAATTCCCATATGTTTTTTAGAAAGGCTTCTTCAGCCTCAAAAAATATGCTCATTTTACTGTTTAATGATATGGGCTTCCTTTTCCACTCTTGTTATTTGTTGTCTCTGGAATTACTCCTTACATACTTCCTCTGTTAAATTTGTAGAGTGTATGGTGTTCCTTTTGTATTATATTCTTTAAAATGTTGTTAACCTTTTCTATTAGCATCTCGAGTTTGCCCTTTCACAGTTCATTGTCACAACATTTGCCTTCTGAGAGATACTCTTACCCATAATACGAAATCCAATTTTGTCCTTATGCCCAGTGGAACCCATGTAACCTTTGTAGATCAGTATAATAAATACAATTTTGCTGGGACTGAATGAAGAGAATTGAACTTTACATTTTACAGCCATCGCCATTACTAACAAATGCTCTTTCCAGTCTGGTTTCTCCTTGGCAAAGGTGTTTATTTGCAGGGCTTTGGTCGTACATAGGAGTTGTTGTCTAAAACTATTTGAAGGGAGGCTGTAGTTAGGTGGGGATTGGTCTCTTTTCCTAGGCAACCAGCATCAGAACAAGGGGACACAGTCTCAAGTTGTGCTGGGGGAGGTATAGACTGGATGTTAGGAGGAAGTTTTTCACAGAAAGAGTGATTTGCCATTGGAATGGCTGCCCAGGGAGGTGGTGGAGTCACCGTCCCTGGAGGTGTTCAAGAAAAGACTGGATGAGGCACTTAGTGCCATGGTCTAATTGATTGGATAGGGCTGGGTGATAGGTTGGACTGGATGATCTTGGAGGTCTCTTCCAACCTGGTTGATTCTATGCTTCTATGAATTCATATAATACAATGACTTCTGTTATTGCTTAATTTTTCTCTCTCTTTTTTTTTTTTTTTTTTTTTGTGTGTGTGTGTGGACTAAAGCAACTCGAAGATGTATAAGAACATTGGTGAATGCATGTGCCATTATAGATAAAAATGCAGAGACCAAGGGAAATATCAAATAGATGCATTAGTACAGCTGAAGACAGCTGAAGACACAGAGATCTGTTTATCAAGTAAATCAAAGTAGGACCTAGATAAAATTTCCTTTTTTATTCCAGCATTTATACATTAAAGAACTTAGGGAGATAAGAAGTACTAGCATAGAGAGAAAGCAACATACATGCGTACCTGCTGCAGATGTTTTAGCCCAACATGCAAGGCATATAAAGCTTTGTTAGGTGCATTGATTTTTTTTTTCTTTCTGAGTAGTGAAATAGCCTTGTAGACATTTATACATACTTTTAACATCTCATTTTTCATCTGTGAAAGTATTTGTATTGAAAATGGGAAATGAAGTCATTAAGCCCAGCACTGGCTCTAGTGGTGGTAGGAGGGAAGAGTTGATGGGAAAATATGATCACTGAGTCACTTACAGGAATTGAAATTTGAAGCTCGTGGCAGAAATATGTGCAGGAGTGGTAAAGAGGACGGGTTTTCCACACTTATCATTACTCCAAATGGATGCAATGGGAAAAAATGAAAAACAAAGCGTGAGAAATTACACAAATATTCATCGTCTGCTATTTGATCATCTTCCTAAATGACAGACAAAGTTTTTGAGAAGAGGAAAAGTTCCAAGTATGAATTTGTTGTACTGCCATCAAGGGGCTTGATCTTCAAATAAAATGAGAAAAGAGGTAGATAAACCAAAGTGCCGGAAGGGAGCTAAGGACAATAAACACAGAAGATTATTAGGGAGTTTTAAGAACTGGTCATAGCCTTCACATGTCTTTCCTCTTCTCTTCTAATGTTAAGCCTTCTGTGAAATTTTTTGGACTCTAGAATTTTTTTCCCTGTTAATCATGGCATATGTATCGAAAACAGTACAACTTGAGTTTACAATTGCCATGAACTGTGTTGCAGGTCTTGCATCTCCTGTGGTTATTTTTGATGTTTCCTACAGCTTCTTACTTTGAAAAGGACTGTGATAATTTACCAACTGTTATAATGGTGTAGGTATCCCAGCTGAGAAAATGGAAATTCAGAGGATTCTGGTTTTGTCCTGCAGCTGTTGTATATAGAAATGTTGGTACAAAAAGCTGTAAGCTGTAAGAATTGTCTCTCTTTTAACTTGTGTCTCTGAACCTTCAGACATTTGAATGGGCATTCATGTTAAGTTGATAGCCACCAGTGTCTCTTAGGCAACCCTGATCTTGGAAAGCTCTTGTTAATCAACTTTGGCTGAATTGTCTTGCCTTCTGAACTACATGTGTTTTCTATAGAATGCCTAAGAAACCAGGTGCACTCTTTCACAGAAATACAATGACTTCCTGGACAGTAAAACTCAGCAGAAGTCTTGGAAAAACAAGATATGTTTGGATTGTATTACAGTGACCACAGCTACAGGGCACAAAAAGTCTGCTGAAGCATCTAGATTGCCTGGAATATCTGTATCACAGGAGGCAGAAGAAACTGTCACTTTGCTATATTTTCCATCCACTTATGAGCAATTTACTTCACTGAAACACTAAGAACAGGAAACATTATTAACAGATACTAGAAAATATTAATTCCATTACAGGAGATTGTAAAAGCCTCAGAAGTAGAGTAGATTTACAAGGTATAGATACATATTTAGTCCAAGTAATAATGATGAGCAAAGCTATCTTTGGATAATAACAAAGACATGAAAAAGAAAGGGGTAATTTTTTTTGGGTGGCTTTCCTGTCCAGAACCAGAACTTTCTAACCATGAGTGATAAACAGAGGTCACTGAATAATAACAAAAAGATTATAGGCTTCAAACCAAAGCTTAATGAGGCCTTTCTGCTGGAGTTTTTCAGGCTTGCTGTGTCTGGTCTTGTCTAGGCTGTACCTAGAGCTTTGGATTAGATTACTGCAATTGCTGGTGAGCAGGTCACAATTATCTAACTTGTTTTGCTTTGTTTTTAATAACTGTGCAGTGTAATGCCTATTGCTAAAATAATTTGGATATATTATCTGTAAGTGACAGGGAGTGTTAACAATTACTTAATCTCTTTAGAACAAACTGCCTATGACTCTAGAATAATTATACACAGTACAAGTATGAAGAGATAAAACAGGATTTGAATGTGTAAGATAGGGAATGTACCAGAGGCTCTACAGCTATAAAAAAACTCAGCAATGTTCAATTGCAGACTGAAAAGAATGCAACTTCAGGAACTGAATGAGAAAAGTTTTTAGGGATTACAAAAATTCTAAGGATCAAATATCCAATATATTTAAAATATGTAGTACAAAGTAAGTGCAGAGATAATGTGGAACTGTAGATCAATAAAGGAAGATAGTATGTATGAGATTTGCCTTAATTGAATAAAAAAATGAGAATAAATAAATTCCCAACATTTGCATTGCAGCCCTTTGGCAAAAAGGCTTTTGGTGCTGAGGATTTGTTAAGACCCACTCTACTTAGCACTTTCTCTGGAGAAACTGCTTACATTGACTTTAGGACACAAAAGAACAAGGAAAGTTTGAGCTAAACATCACAGAAAAAGGTGTTAGGAAAAATATATATAATCCTTTTAATGGCACTATATTAAAACTTCACTGGATTAATTAGAAAAATTGGTTTGTGACTCAGTATCACTGTACCAAGACCAATGTTTGATCAATTTTTATTAGATTGTTAAGATTTTAATTAGGCTATCAATGAATTCTCAGATTTTTATATGTTTGGGATTTTTTAAACAAACTTGATAGTGTAACAACAGAAGTTTACACAGGATGAACTGCTGTAAACCACTACAAAAGCATGTAGCCTCATTAAAGACAGAAAACATTTTGCCTCTCCACCAAGCATTCAAATGATGAATGTCAAACTCATGAAAACCATAAACCACAAAGAAACAGGGGCTGGGCATGAAAACTGAAAGGCACATTGAAAACATATTGATCGCTGTTCCTTCTGGCTGGGAACTGTGAGTTTCGTAAACCCAGATGTCATCAGTGGAAAATAATAACTAAAAAAAGAATGACATCTTTCTTTTAATCCAACAAAGGTACAACAGAAGAGTGTTTAGACTTGGATAAGGACAAAAAATCCTTGAAATGACGAGTCATGGCTTGAAAGTGCAGCTTTTTTGGGGGGGAGGTAACTTTTTTTCCACTAATTCTTTGAAATTTCACATGGATTCCAGAGTAAAGCTATGTAATACACTTGTTCTACAAGTCCTCTGCAACAAGGGTGACCACAGGGCTGGAGCATCTCTCATATGAGGACAGACTGAAAGAGTTGGGGCTGTTCAGCCTGGAGAAGAGAAGGCTCTGAGGTGACCTTCTTGTAGCCTTCTAGTATCTGAAGGGGGCCTACAAAAAAGCTGGGGAGGGACTTTTTAGACTATCAGGTGATGACAGGACTAGGGGGAATGGAGCAAAGGTGGAGGTGGGGAGATTCAGAGTGAACGTGAGGAGGAAGTTATTCAGCACGAGAGTGGCAAGATCCTGGAATGGGTTGCCCAGGGAGGTGGTTGAGGCTCCATCCCTGGAGGTGTTTAAAGCCAGGCTGGATGAGGTTCTGGGCAGGCTGATCTAGGGTAGGGTGTCCCTGCCCATTGCAGGGATGATTCTTGTGGTCACTTCCAATCCTGACTGATTCTGTGATTCTAAATACACACTTCAGTCTGTCACAAGTTTAGTAGTTGCTCTACATATAGTAGCTACACGTTTCTTTGCAAGAGAAAACTCACAGATTATTTCCACTGTTGGTTAATGAGGAAGGTCAGGGAAATGATTCTGTCAATGTCTTGTGAGAAGCACAGATATTTTAAATTTTCTTTTGCTTTTTATGCCTTCTGTGACCTGTAAAGGGTCACCTTGAGCCTAATTTCTTTGCACACTTTCTCTTCATGGCTGTGAAATTTGATGAATACTGCCTTTCCTAACAGTGAATGAGACCCAGAATCAAAAGAATTTTCAAAGGTACAAGAAATTTGCATTCTTTATATTTCTATTCAAGCTATTGAGTCTTGAGATAATTTCCAAGCTTTTTTTGTCAGCAAGAAGCTAGAATTTATTTTATTTTTAATGATGTGAGATCTGTTTTGAATTACTAAAAATATCCCCATCAAATATTGTAACTATAGCAATAAAATATCAGGAGTTGGCAAAATAATTCTCTTTTCTTCTCTTTCTCCTTATTATCTGTCAGTTGAGTATGTATGATATATAGCTCTGCATCAAGTCCTGCAGTCTTAAGTGTTTGTATCCAGTCTAATAAGGTTTTATATCTTTCCCCATGAAAGGTATAAAACAAGAGTTCAGAATTCAAGCCTTCATCTCTGTGTACAAATACAAACCCCCTGATTTAAGATATGTGGGATAAAAACACAGTAAGCTTTCACTTCACATCCCCTAAAAAAGACTCCCCAGGGCAGGAGCACGGCTGTGTTCTACTAATTCTTTTCAGCAGCCAAAACCCAGACCTGCCAAGAGAATCCATGACTGTCTTTCAGTGACTAACACGTTTCAGTGTTAACGCATTTGGACTAGCTGTGTAGAGCCTACCAATGCACAGACTCTCAAAGCCTTAAATGGCTATAGGCTATAGCTCAGTTACTTTCCCAGACTGCTACAGCACAGGCCCATGAGACTCAAACACAGTGTTTGAAACAAGGTTTGAATTCTTCTGATAACTTTTTTCATCCTTGGTTTCTTATAAGTCATATGAATGGTGGTTTTTTTTTCTGCTCCCATGTGCTTTCTGATGGCTGAAAATGAGAAAGTTATGTAAATACTGCAAAATCCTTTCTTCTGAATTATACATTTCTGGACAGCAAAAAAATAATTACTATATTTGTTTGAAAAGTAACTTTCTGTTTTGAAGAAAACATAAAATTGGCAAAAATTCTACAAGGACCCATGCCCATTAGCAATTTCGTGATGAAATACTTTCAATCCATGATAAATTTGGTTTTCATTAGCATTATTTTTCTGAAACTCAGATAGAAATATTGATTCTGAATTTCAACAGTTGTGTTGTAGTGTTTCTTTTTTTTCAACTCACCATAATGACATGGGCAACTCATTTATGCCTTCAGTGATTTTCTTCTTAATCTTCTGCAGCACTGAACTAATTGGAAAACAGACATATGTTCTGTCGTTCTTTTCAATACATTGAATAACTTTTTGTAAGCAGAATATTAAAGTGATGCCATAATCTCTTTGATGTGCTTAAAAAGACAATATTTTGTGGGAAAAAAAGGCTGTTTTGAACAGTTATTTTTTAAATTAAGTTGCTTCCAGATGCAGCAACAATGAAGTTAAAATAGATGTTATTCTGATTTGCTTTTGTCTCTCTGCACTACCTTTTACTGTAACCTATCCGTATTTTCTTCTAATTACAGCATTATAATTATAGTTGAGGAAGCCGTAGACAAACTCATCTAAATTTCAATCCCATTTAAGATTTACAAGTTGAAGTAATAATTTGATCAGACACAAATCCAGCTGGCATTTTGAAATTCATGAACATTTACATCTTCAAATTAAAAGGAGATTTTTTTTTTTAATCAGCCAGCACCTGAAACTTGATCTCTTTATCTTTAACTTATAGTGGAAGCTGTGAAACCTCTGTTATTTTAGGACAACCATAGGAAAATCCAGCATGTCACAAAGTCCCAGGCATAGGAGTGTTGTAGTTAAAACTTGGAAACAAAAAGAAATTCCACATTTACAAGTATCTAAAATTCCTCTTCTAATTTGGGTATATGGTAAAATACTGCGTGTCTTTGATGCCTTTATTTTCAATACAGTGATTTAAATGGGCTGCCCAGGGAGGTGGTGGAGTCGTAGTCCCTGGAGGTGTTCAAATAAAGACTGGATGCGGCACTTAGTGCCACAGTCTAGTTGATTGAATAGGGCTGGGTGATAGGTTGGACTGGATGATCTTGAAGGTCTCTTCCCACCTGGTTGGTTCTATGGTTCTCTGATTCTATGAAATGAGGCAGGTTGCAATATGCTCTCTTTTGTGAATGGAGAAAAAGACACCTGGTTTGAAACTAGGATAGTGTGATCACAAACTAAGTAAAAATAAAAGCAGAATGAAGGTATACAACTCATTTTCCAGTCCTAAACTTCTTCTTCTTAAATACTTATTTTATAAGAAACATAATTTCATTTTCAATGGACATCTTCCATTTTATATTAAATTGTCATTCTTCAGATTTGTTCTATTTCTGCTGCAGTCTAAAGCATGTTTCAGGACCTGCAGCATTTCTGTTGTCAGCCTTTCTTGGCTCCAATATTTGCTCTTTAGCCTTTTTTTTTTTTTTTTTAATCACCTGCTGAGGCAGCACTCCCAGATAACCGATGAAACTTTCAAGATAAATACTTGCTCTGTCATCAAGCACTCAACTGTTGGATGTACTGATATGGAGTAACTAAAGTCTTGTTTGGAGTTTTTGGATTGTATCTACACCTTGTCACTCATGCCTGTCCCACTCACCTCTCTGCACAACTGAATGAATTCTCCTTTGGTAACTTTAAAAAAAAAATCTCCATTTTGCCATCTCTGAAAGCACAACCAACCACAATATCTCTTTTCTTTCAGCTTGCCACCAGATGTTATTGCTCTTTTTTTCCATTTTTTTTTCCCCCCCACCCACCTTCTTCTCCATTTCTTGGACAAAACTTTCTCCTCTTTTCTTGAAGAGCCTAGCATCCTTTCAGCAAAATTTCTTAGCATAGTATCTATGGTTGCATAGCATGCCTGCTGCTCTGCCAGCCTTTTCTCTTTGTGCATCATCCTCTAGATTTTTTTGCTCTTCAAAGCCTTCATTTAAACTTACTTATTTCATAAGACTGACAGGTTTTAACTGGTCACAGAAATAAATGCATCCCTTTGGGGAAAAAACATACAAGGTGCTGGATTTGGATGATATGTCTGGTTTATGTGAACTGTAGTGCAATTAATCCATCATGGCCTTGTGGAAAGAAAGGAATATTACCAACCTGGGGGCTGGGGGTTGGTCTGAGGGTTGGTCTCTTCTCCCAGGCAACCAGCAACAGAACAAGGGGACACAGTCTCAAGTTGTGTCAGAGGAGGTGTAGGCTGGATGTTAGGAGGAAGTTCTTCACAGAGAGTGATTTGCCCAGGGAGGTGATGGAGTCACCATCCCTGGAGGTGTTCAAGAAAAGACTGGATGGGGCACTTAGTGTCATGGCCTTGTTGATTGAGTAGGTCTGGGTGATAGGTTGGACTGGATGATCTTGAAGGTCTCTTTCAACCTGGTTGATTCTATGAACCTAAAGATATGGCTACAATGGAACAAGGAGATTATAACAGTGGCATATAGTGCCTTGGATGTGTCTGTGATGCCTGTGTGATCCCACAGTTTATTTAGAAATAAATCCAAAAGTATCTAAGCCTCTGGTTGGTGAAAGCTGTGGACGTACAAATTGTTTATAGTATCAATTTGCTTGAAATAGTATGCAACATTTTGATTCTAGTAGCTTCAGGCAATATTTTTTAGAGGCAAACATACTGATATAAAAAAACTAGGATAATGCTAGAGCAGGTTTATCAGGCATCTCAAAATATTTATAAATGTTTTACATTGCACACTCCTGCAGAGGCAAGATGAAAATGGTGGAACAGATTAATAGCCAGTAATGACAGACTATGCTATCTGCTTTCAAGACTTCTGAATTGAGAGTTATACTTCAGTGCCCTCTTTGAAACTGAAGGCCTCAAGATCAGATGAGCTTCCTCCCACAGCTGATCTCCACAATAAATTCAGAACATGCCTTTCATGGCTGGCTACTCAAGAGCATTCTTCAGTACATTCCATGCTGCAGGTCTTGCACAGATATTGACTAGCTTGTGCACACACGGGACCTGCAAGAACTTCTTTCTAGCCCAGCTAATAAGTGGGTCTTTTACCCTTTCTGTGGCTAATTATTACAGAGAACAATGTCTAGCAATTCTTAAATAGACGGGATGGGTTACTACAGCTGGCCAATGTGAATGTATTAGCACTGCTCTGCAACAGTTAGGTCTTTCTCAGCATGCAGAGGAACTCAACATAACAGCAGGCAGGGTTCTCCGCACACATATAGTGAAGGCAGAGCTGTTTCCTTGTTTTTAACGTCACTACAAAACTAACAGAAAAGGCTGCAGAGCCTGACCTGCTGTGTGTATTTGCCAGGAGGACCAGGCTTTCTGATCAGCTAATAGTCTAGGTTGCATGTGTTTCCACTTGAACTGGAGCAGGAAGATTTCTATTATGCTGTCAGTGTATTATTTTTACAAAACATTCCCTTCTGTTTTTAATTGGTCTTCTTCATCATGCACATACTCGTCAGCTTTGGCTGTTTGCACTCCAACTACTGTTACGTGAAATTATTTCATGGATGGAGTGAACTCTCAATAAAATATGCATGAAATTAGCTGCCCTCTTTCTCTCACTAACAGGAACAGCACTCACAACAAACAGATCTCCATCCAGCAAGATTTATTTTTAATTAATAAATACCCAACCTGATTTTATTAGGAGCCACCATTTCCTCTATAATTTGTGTAAAATTGACATATGAGTGTATGAATAAATGACTTGCTGTCTGTGCACTTGTTCATATGCCTGGCATGCTGATTTGGGGTTGGATTACTAACTGCAATTATTTTACTGTTTCTTTTCCACAATAAAGTATCCTTCAGAAAGAGACAGTCAATCGCATCTTTTGTGGTTCTCTCAATTAGCAATGGTTATGTGGTAGCCAAACCTGGACAATCTGCAGAGAAACATTTTCTCACTCTACTTTTCTCCAAATGGATATTAACATATTTGAAACAGGTTGTTAGATGAAAATATTGTCTCAAGCTTCTAATCTTTGTGCAGGATAATTTTTACATTCAGATTACAAAGTGGGTGGAAGTTTGAGGAAATTCAGGCAACTCAGATGGTGAATGCTAGCTAGAGTGACAGCATGTAAAGGTGGTCATAGTGGCTTCTGAAGAGGAATGATTATAGAAGCCCTGCTCTTTTGGTAATGTCCATACCCCATAGGAATCAGGCAAAATATCTCCACTGGAATGTTCAAGCATATCAAGCATGTTCAAATCGTGTCAAGCATGATTTGAACTGTGGCTATTCCCTGACCATGCCTGTGTATCAAATTCGCCTCTTGGTAGGCAAGAAGTATGTAGGAGATAGTGTTCTCCTGCCAGGATCCTGATGGAGCCTTGAGACATACTTCAGTTCCTGGCTCTGCACTTAGTATTATTAATTGTACTGTCCTGAAGCCTAGGAAATGGGTTTTGTTCTGAAGTCTCTTGCCCAACACATCACACAGGCAGAAATAACAAATACACCATTCCTAAGAAACGCGTAATGTAAATGGAAGAATGGAGGAGCAGACCCTGAGAATGGGGATCACAAGTGAGCATCTTCTGGTTGGCACATTTTACCATTTGTCAGTGGCTTGAAACAGAAGTTTTTGCTGTGGAGCAGCAGCTATGTCATACATATGAGCATATGGGACTTAGCAGGCATTGCTGTCATACGATGATCCTTTCAGAATTTAAATAGGTGGCACTAGACAGACTGACAAAAAAGAAAGTGCTCATTAACTGAACTCAAGTGAAGATATTCATTCTATGAAATGTTCACTACTGTCAAGCTGTAAAAGTTTCCCCAATGTTTTTAGGGCTACAAATGTTCTAGAGATATGCCAATGATACTGTGTAGAACAAAAAGCTTTAAATCTCACAGAAATTCATTAACACAGACTTTCTTTGGAAGCTGACACTAAGTTTTCACAAATAATCTCAGACTTGTTAGAGAGAAAAATGTTAGCAGTTTCTATTGGTTTCGATGGGAAGAACACAGCAGAGAGTTTCATTTGCAAGAACTTGTTCTTTCAGGACAGACAGTCTGTCCTTTGCTCCTAGCGCTGCTCAGTGTCATGCTACAGCATCAGATATTTGTGTTGAGAAAACCCTTACTGGAAATGATCAAAGCCTGAATGGCACTGAGTGCTACTCTATAGAAGCTTACCACTGTCATGTAAGGTTAAAGTCAGTGGGAGGTGAAAGCAGTTAAGCATATGTGTTTTGAGGAGTAATCATGAAATCTTGAGCCTGAAACAGTTAAGTCAAACTTCCAGCTTTGATACTGATTCAGCCTTTGCACAATGGTGAACAGATTTCACTGCTGTGTTGCATCCTACCCAGGAGCAACAAGCCTGGCTGAGTCAGGTGGTTAAACTGAGTGGAGTTTAACACAGAATTTAGACCATGACTCAACATTTTGATTTTTATTTCCTTCCACAAAAAGTACCAAACAGCACCTGCTTCAGCAGATGCTACTGAGTTGTTAATTAATGTGTCTATTCAAAGTGCTGAGGAAAAGCAGAGGTTTTGTGCTTGTTATTAATCTTATGTTATTGCAGAAAAATATTCAAATAATGATCTTGCATATTAAATAGAAATTGGACACAGTGCTACAGCAAGCAGCAAATAGCCCAGTTCCCAAATTCTTATCTTAGCCTGTGAGTCAAAAATTCACCCACTAGAGTTCCTCATAGCTGGGTTAAAGTGATTATTTGTAGCTCTCTGAGGCTTAGTGCATGCACCTTTGGTGCAGAAGTTGTAGAAGCAGCATCAGAGCTTTCTTTCCGTTTTCAGTCTTAGGTTCAAGGTCCTGCAACAGAATTTTCCTTTGGCAATAAGGTATCTGCATTGCATTGAGGACTGTGAGAAAAGGGACTGCCCTGCCTTTATCTGTGCACCGTGATGGCTGGATTGGTGTGCGTGTCCATTAGAATACGCTATGACACTGGTACACCACTTTGGCTTTACTGGTCAGCCAACTGGTAATCTTAATGCTCCAGTTTTACTAAGGAAGAGTTCAAGACACTTGACCTGAAAGAACAATCAATAAACCCTGCATCACTAGCATTATGTAAGTAACGGTGAAAATAAGATGTCTGGTAAAGCCTTGAACGTTCAAGGAGGTGTTAAGTCCACAGATGATGTGATTTTGTGTCATCTTACTGATGTCAGTACCCATTGTTATTTTGGGTAATTAATGTTAGGCACGGATGTTACTTTTAAATTATCTATTCTCACCTATATTCTGTGAAGCCTTATTGAGCTCTTACACATTTTGGTCTTGTCCATTTGGCATCTTTACAGACATGATATCACTTCTATTTCTGTATGTAACATTTGCTGCTTAAGTGAACCTGTTAATAAAAAAAAAATAGTTTAAGAAATTATTAATTAATTATTAGCACAGACATCAAAATAAAATAAATTGGCTGCAGGAAGTGCTCTCTGTGAAAATTAGTTTGGTGCCTCTCCATTAACTGTTCTCACAGCCAGTGGATGGCTAAGAGCCCATTTGTCCTTGGAAATAAGTGTGACAAAAGAGGTTAGAACGCAGCAGTTCTTTGAGGAAGTTTTTGTCTAATCAGAATGCCTAATGAGAAAAAAAAGTCAGCAAATCAATCCATTTGAGATGGAACAAAGAGAAGCAACACATCACTTTACAAAAATGTGTCAGGGAAAAAAACTCAAGTTCATGAAAATATTTGCTCATGACTCTTCTAGATCAATGAAAAGATTTAGCTCTCACAGCCTCACCTGCTCCGTTTTTCTTTTACAGTAAGTCTGCCTTATACAAAACACAGCCTAAACCAGGAGCTTTCATACAGTTTATAAACAGATGAATCGTGAAACTATGAAACTTGCATCACACATGAAAATGTACAGGATTGTTGAATGAAAATGGGGTTGTAAATGGCAAAAAAATTGAGAAAGATCATATTGATGTTTTTTTCTCTCATTGTATAAATCTGTCTGAGTTCTGTGGGATAGAATCTATACATACACAAATAGGAAATGTACATATTAGAAAGATGCATCAAACAGCTTCTGCTTCACAGAAATTCTGGTAGGAGATCTGATTAGTTGCTTGATTATTCCCCAATTCACAGACATGAGTATTCCTGTCACAGAACTTCAATCAACATCTCCTTATGAATCTGTTGTTGCATCTTCAAGTGAACAAAGGAAGGAAGATAAACACATCAGCTGAAAGGAGTAAAAGTATGTGAGTGATTTATGGAAAATGCAAGATGAAAACATGAAAGAAAGCAATACACAGACGGGTTGCACAACTTGACAAAGTGCTTCCAGCTACCAGCAGCTACACAGGAATCACTGTGTTGTATTGCTCCATGTCAGATGTCTTTTAGTTTCCCTTTTCAGTAATTCTAGTTAATTCTCTTTTGATTCCTTGTTTGTTTTGTTTTCTGATCTAAGTGGCTTTGCCTTGTTTTTTAAGTCCTGATATAGATTCTAATATTTCTTTCACTGTTTCCATCTTTTATTCCCTCTTTTATGAGGTTTTCAATACAGCTAAGATTTATTTCTTCAGGTTGAGTATTTTTCAGAGAGGAAAATTATTTCTGTAGGCCATTGTTCTTTTTTTTTTTCACAAGTAGCTTTTAAAAATGCCTTTTAAATGGCCAGCTCATAGAATCATAAAATGGTTTAGGTTGGAAGGGACCTCAAAGATCATCCAGTTCCAACCCCTCACCATAGGCAGGGACACCTCCCACTAGAACAGGTTGCTCAAGGCCTCATCTAACCTAGCTTTGAACACCTCCAGGGAGGGAGCATCTACAACCTCCCTGGGCAACCTGTTCCGGTATTTCACCACCATGACTGTAAGGAACTTCTTTCTAACATATAGGCTAAATCTTCCCTCTGACAGTTTAAATCCACTACCCCTCATCCTGTCATTGCAATACATAATGAGGACAAGGCTTGATCTCCTCAGCCATGTCTCTAGACAAGCATTTCATAGAATTTCATAGAATCAACCAGATTGGAAGAGANGTGCATCCTGCTTCACTTAAACCCAGTGTCTGTTGAAGAACAAGTAGAGATTTGAATATAGGACATCACTAGAACTTAAGTGGTGTATCAGTTCTGGTAAACAAAAGAAAATATTTGTAAATCAAGTGTGTTTTAAATGTTCTAACAGAGTTACATTTTTATGATCCAGGGGATTTGTTTACAAAAATGCGAGACCTACATGAATGACAGACCAATAAATCATGATCTGCCATTCTGCCTACATTAATTTCAGTAAATTTGTTGTGCACAGGGATCAGACAGCTTCATGAAGAAATTAGAGTCTACTTTTTTTGGCATATTGAATATATTAATTAATATTAGCTATTGCTTCTAATTATGGTATGTGAACTCTTTGGGGTAAATCACTGACTTCTAGAAATTATTTCAACTGAAAATGGCTATGCAAGATAAACTTGGAAAAGAAACTAGAAACATGCAAAAGATCTGGATGTGCCTTTATAGCTTACTTTTATGCAAGATTATAACTTCAGTGTCAAGAAGTGTGACTTGTCATCTGATTTCTTCAGACGGGTAACAGACGCAATGTTAGTTGATGGTTACATTAAGTGTATAAGCAGTCAGTCTTTTAATTTTTGTGAAATGCAAAAAAAAAGAGAGAGAGAAGCAAGGGATGTGAGGTGCAGTAAGGGAAAATTTGCATCAAAGCTAAGAACTTAACCCAGTCATGGTGCTGGACATTGGAACAACAACTCAGAGAAACCGTGAAACTCCACTCACTATGGATATTATCTCACATTCTCTTTTAACCATTTCTAGCTGGAGAGGAGACTGGGGCATGAGATTAGACTTTCTGGTTTGTTTCTGCAGCTTTCCTTCCTTCATTTTCCACTTCATGCTGTTTGTGGAAAGAGTGCCTTGAGAAACTAATACACTTTGATGAAAGACTTGGAGCCATTCAGGTGCCCATTGGTGGATGTTCTATGGTGCCAAGTTCAATACAGAGCTGTATATGAATCTATCTTTTCTGTTAATAAAAACAGTCGAGATTATAAGGCCATAGAAAACCTCAGCATATCAGTATCACGCTGTCCCTATCCACACTGCTGGAAAAGACAGTTCTGCTCACACTGTGAAGAAAATGTCTTTCTTTTCTTCCTACTCTGTTCCACCTTTGAATAATGCACCAAATTTTCAAGTTCTCCTATTTCATAGTATGAATTACTGCCCCAGTAGGAAGTGAATTACAAATCCCAGCTCTGCGTTTCAGATTGCTTCCCAATAATGGCAATCACAGACAGATAAAAACTATAAAGCTCTTTATGTAGTTCCGAAGGTTCCATTCTATAGAATGATATAAACAATTTGCTTGCATGGCTTGCTCATTATGCAGCTTTGCTTTTGTCTTCCAAATACTCTAAACATGTCTTACTTCTTCCATTTATATATATATATATATATTTACAGTCTTGTAGGCTGATTTACACAGAAGAAATAACCATGAAGAGAGATGTTGAGAGATTTACCAACAACACATAAATATTTATATGTACTTCACACTGGAAACTTTCCATTGAGTCCAAATACATGTATAATGCAGGCATTTATATATAATTTTCATATGAAAGGCCCAACTGAGATGAGACAGTTGATTCTGTCTTTCATTTAATATGCTGGGCTTTTTTGTGTTGCCTTTGAAGATTTGGGTTTGTATTGGCCTTTATTGGCCTTTTGTCTTTGCATATAAGGCTCAGTCATAAAGATGCTTTAGAGCATCAGCCTTCTACCTCAGGAGACCTGGTTCCATTCTTAATCTAGATCAAACACAGAGAGGTTAGTGATCTCATCATGCTCTCTAGTGGCTGCTTCTCTGCTGAGCAGCTGCCATGCTTCAGGGAGGGCCAGCTCTGGAACGACAGTGATCACACAAACCTTCATGGCCTGATACACAAAAGGAAGAACTGGAGGGTTATTCTGACTCGAATCCAATTATTCCTAAACCATGGCTTAATCTTTCCTCTCAAAGAACAAGAGAATATGACTAAGTAACCTGCTTAGCTGATGCGGAGTGAGAGGAGGCCATCACCTACCTGGATTTATCAAAGGCTTTTGATACAGTTCCCCAGAGGCTCCTCCCAGAAAAATTGATATGTTATGATCTATACCAGTGGTCTGTGCAGTAGGTGGGGAACTGGCTGACAGGCTGCACACAAAGAATGGCAACCTGTTACAAGTTGGGTCCCCCAGAGACTGATAACTGGCCCAATGCTATTTAATATCTTTATAAGTGATCTGGATGAGGGGATCAAGTGTCCTCTAATGAAGTTTGCTGATTACACCAAACTGAGCAAGTAAGTGGATGCTTGAAAGGGAGAGCCACCCAGCAGAAAGAGGTGGATAGGCAGACCTAAGCTGAAAGAGTGAGATGCCAAAAGCTGATTTCATCAACAAAGGTATCACCAGCAGAGGGAAATAAGTCATTACCCCAATCTGCTCAGGTCCTAACTGGAACACCATGTTTAACTTTGGTCCTCACTATATGAAAAGATGAGGAGTGTCCAGAGAAAGGCTACAAAGATGTTCAAAGAATTGGGAAACTGTCATATAAGGAAAAGCTGAGAGAAATGGGATGGTTTTGTGTTAAGACCTGAGTGACAATGCAGATCAGAATTATTTTATAAATAAGAAAAAAAATGCAGTGGAATAAAACTGAAATTCAGCAAAAACAAATTAATCACTCCTTTGATCATACCTCTAGCACAGTGCAAGTTAACTACCATCATGAGGAAATGACAGTTTTACTTTCAGGGTTACCTCAGTTTAATGTTAAAATATCATGCCAGCCACATGGAGTGACGTCTTGGCAGAGCAATGTGTTTATGACTCTAGTCCTGGACAGTGGCATGACCACACTTCTCCTACCTGCTGTAGCTGTCTGTTCACACACTTCTAATTCTCAGACATGGATGCCCTTCAGCTGTCTACTCTTTACCATTTCCACTGCATGTGGCTGCTGTACTTCTTCAGTCAAATGCATCTGTTGACTTTCTTAACCCCACGGTGGGGGTAATACTGTGTGGGTTTAAGAGAGAAAAATAAAAGCAGTGCTTTCCATTTGTAGGATGTAGGTGGTCAAGAGTAACAAAAGCCCTTGTAGAAGTTTACATGAGATACACAGATGGCTTTGGGGGTGTGGCAGACTGTTGATGTTAAAAGGATGAAGAAAGCCAAAAAAGACTTGTGACAGATGCTTTCAAGCTATGGAGTATTTAAGGAAGGTTGCATTAACTTTATAAATGTTGGAAATGTTTCCTAACTAACTGGAAGTTTTTCTCAGTAGCCCTCTTCCCAAATAAATAAGACATGAGATGTTCCCTTCAAGGTGAAAAAGACATAGAGAAGCAATTACCAGTTTTAACTTTGAAACAACTTCAGGTGAGAGATATTTGAAGCTCATTCTCCAAGAGAGCTAACACACAGACTGCTAAGGCCTAAAGGCAAACCAGGGGAAGCTTCAACCATTTATAAAAATACCAATCCTGACTGGGGACAGAGATGTCTTCTGAAAACTCACTATGACTGACAAGAACAAATGCTTCAGAGGCCTAAAAGTGCATAAAGTCTGAACTGATGGATGAAGATGGCTAACCACCAAGTAGGCTCATTGGGTGGCTGTAGTTTTGAGACATGTTTCCTATTAAATGATTTTGTTCTGCATAAGCAGTTTAATAGGAAAAGCAGCTACTCATTTTCAGTCAGACTTAATGATAGTTGCAGAAGGGTTATCTAAGGCCCAATTAAGAGAGGCTGCACTATGGGATCCTTCCTCAAGGTAGCTGATAAACTGGGACACTGTAAGGCAACTGGAAGTTTTGTTACCTTAGAAACTGAAGGGCTTCATTAAATTATTAACGTGTCTGAAAATTAAGAAAAGACAATACTTCTAGCTATTAGCAAATGAGAATGAAGCATCTCTTTTCTAAAACAGAGACAGTTTTAGTATTGAGTAAGCTGAGATTTTCTTTTCCATATTCTTTCCCATAAATAGGGAAGGGCATCAAGGAAAAGACAAAAACACAGATATTTTTCTCTCTTTTAACTGACACAAACTCAATGTGTTTTCTTCCATTCTCTCTCTCTCTCTGTGCATACACACAGACACACACACATTTTTTCTGGCTTCTGAATTTTGCCTCTTTAGCCTTCTTCCCTCAGTTCAGTTTATCTGGTATAGGCTCTTAGAACCTTGGCTACAGTAAGATTTTCCAGTCTCACTGAAACTGCAGTCCTTTTTGGCTTTTGGCTGGGGTGATTCTTCTCCAGCAAAGCTTGAGAAGCAATTCTGCCTTGCAGAGTACTACATGCTGTGAAAAAAGTAAACAATTTAAACCTCTGAACTCATAAAAGAGCTTTGTTAAATTTGTGCTTAAAACTCTAGAAGGGAAGAAATGCTATAATAGACCCTCAAATACCTCCCTGAGCACAAGGGTATTCTTGGAGATAGTTTGTAACTGGAAAACTTGATTTCTTATTTGTTACTACAACTAAAATAACTCATAAGATTTTCCATTGTTGAAATTCAAATTCCCATAAATGAAGTGTTATCTGCAACTTTTCCTTTAAGGATCAAATACTCAAAAACTTGGGCAAGAGAATTGTCTCTATTTGAAGACCCACTGACAAATCTCAAAGTGCTAAGAATGATATAACAATATTTGGGTGCCAGATGCCCAAGACTGAAATCTCCATTAAAAAAAAAAAAAATGGACAGAGAAGCATTTTTCTTCCTGAGAAACACTGGGCTGATCATCAACATAGAAGCCTATTTGCTTGGAAATATTTTCAGAGCTTGATAATGTCTTGCTTGAAAGTCCAGGCTCTGTTTCTCTACCTAAGAACAGACTCCATGCATGAGTGTGCTGCCAGTGAGTCACCTGAAGATTTGTCATTCAGTGAGAGCACTGAGGAAAGGGATGATTGCAGTTTAGACTGTGCAGGATTACTGTAATGTTATCATTTGGGCAAACACCTCAAAATGTTGTGCCTGAAGCACTGGATTGCTGCATTGCTCACTGGTTATTTCTATAGCTTGCTTGCCTGCTGGGTGCATGTTGACAAAAGCTAATTAGAGTGGACTATGTTATTTACAGTGTTAGACTTTAAAAAGGGAAGGATTACTGTATAATCTCTCCCCCTCAAGTGTATTTGAGCAGAGATTACTTTAGGGGACCTGAAAGGAGCCACCAGCATGGGAATGCTTCAAACTGCCATTTAGGGGATAGGAGTGTTTGACTAAGTTAAAATAATTCCCATGCTGGTTACCTGATACTGGATCATATAGAGTGGAGATTTCTTTCTATATGGACCATACAAGCCTGGGCTACAGTCTGTTTAAGACCACTGAGTTTCACCTTAAATTTCAGTATGAGTAACATATGTAACAGCAATCAGATCTAGAAAAGGCCACAGATTTTCCTTTTTGTCCTTTCTAGCCCCTTCCATTTGAAGTTTAGAAACCATTTTATCTCCCAGATCAACTTTTTACATCTGTTTTTGTGGTGTCTAATGATCTCTGCCAACATTACTAAGAAGTGAATCAAGTCTGAGAAAGTTAAAATCTGTACCATTTTTATGCTGCAAAGGCAACATGCTGCAATTCATGTAATTTCTCTGATAAAAAAGAATCCCTGAAGAACATAATGCTCTCTTTAGTCTTCACCAGGAGAAAGTTATGGTCAGCAACCCTAAGGTTTCACTGAGGAAATTCTTGCAAGTGAAGGGAGTCAAGAAATATTAGAAGCAGATTCAGCCCTGCTTTGCAGAAAGATCAATTAGTAATTCATGTCATGAAGTGCTATAACATCAGCTGTGTCTCTTCAATATATACCAGCAGGTGATATCAAACCCTATTGAAGATGATGGAGAGCTTTATTTTTTTCCCAGAAAGGTCTTTAATCAAATAATAGCCCACATTTTTCAACGGGGCTTTCACAAGGAGGCACAGAAACAAATGAACGAGTCTGGGAAGATTTGGCAACTCTGGTGACACTACTTCTGTAGCCTCCGTGGAAAACCAGTTGGACACAAATAGCAAAGAACTGAAATAATTTAAAGCAGTTTGGGATATTCCCATTCTCAGCCCACATGTTCAGTCCCATATTCAAATGCCATAGATTGCACTCAGCACAAGGAATAGAGTCTGGGCAGGGAGGTAGGGATAAAACACTAATTTCCCTTTTTTATGCCTTCATTTTGCCAATCCAGATTTCTGTTCTAAATTTACTCTTTGCTGCGGAGGTTGTAACACAGAGTGACATATCCAAGGGAGAGAAAAAATCTGCCACCAAAAGTGTTCAAGAGAGGGAAGCTAGGCTGATGAATAGGAATTTGCTCACATTTATGCTTTCTGCCCTTTACTCTGGTGAGTTCAGTGTCATAGGAGCCTGTTTTAGCAGGTTCTCATATTCTGCATGATGATATTAGGTGTGTGTAGGTGAGGAATTAGAACATTTTAGAAGCTTTTCCTGATGAGCTGTTGTAGAATCTGGTTAAGCCACTTTTGTTGATTAACATTCAGATTCTTTTTCTGAAAAAGGATTTGGTTTGCTTTAGTTGGGTTGCTTATATATTAACATATTTGTCAGACTATGCAACCAATTCTGCAGTAGCTTTCAATGTATGAAGCACTGATTTGCATCAACAAGGTTAATAATTTATTAGTGCTCATTTAGTTGTCCCAGAATGTTTGGTAGGTTTGATAAAGAAAATATTTTTAGGATATCTTGCTTGCCTTCTGCAGTCCTGGAGAGCTTCCTTTTAAACATGGACTGTGGCAGCTGATTGCAGAAAAAGATTGGGTAAGGCAAGAATCACACGCAAAGCTGTGGAAACACTCCCTTTAACAAGTACAACATCCTGTACCTTGAACCTTTGTATGATTGAAAAGGCATCAGGGGACCTTTCCAGATGCATTAAAAAATGATTGGATGGTACCATCCATTTGCTTCTTAAACTGTTAAGCTACAAACTTTGTAGTAATATTTTCCTTCAAGTGTCTTCTGAGTGTGAATCCAGTTTAAGAAAGAAGTAACTTGAGTGTTCCTCTGACCAACACACACCAAAGACAGGGACAATGCAAAAAGCCTGAATCAGGATCATTTGTCATCTGTCTGAACCTGGAGGTGCAATGTGATTTTCAATCTGCTTGAACCATGCAAGAGTTTGAAGATAAGTCCACACTCTTCCAGTTGTTGCTTTCTGAACACTTATACGTTCCTTGTATGTTCCTCTGCATTTAGGCAACTGCAATTTCCTATAGCCCCAAAAATTGGTCAGCATATTTATGTGGTTTTTGTTGCTGTTGTTTGGTTATTTGTTTGTTTGGTTTGGTTGTGGTTTTGTTTTTTTCCTCAGTAGTTGTCCAGCTCTGACACAGCTGTGGAGTGAGATACACATTGATGTTGGCAGCAGTGCAAGTTAGTGCTCCAGTGACAGCCACTCCATGACAGAAATGCCTTTGCAAGTTAGGATGTTCAAGAAGCCAGAAGCCTGGGGAAAGTACTGCCTGGTGAGAGGGAAATGCAGCAAGCTGGGAGATGTAAGGACAACTGGAAAACTTAACAAGAAACATCAATAGAGAAATATGAAGCTGATATTTCGAAAGGAAATTTCAAAGCTGTTTCCATCTGACTGATTGCACTGGAGCAAAGCAAATTGAGAGCAAAATGTTTCCAAAAGGTAATGAGACTTGCAAAGACACAAAGCAGGCCAGGGACACCGCCAGTTTGTTGGGAATGCAAAGCTCTATCTGAAATGCCTGCCCAGGAGGAAGCAAGATAAGGAGACTGGGGTAATAAGAGGGTTAAATGCACACACGCATAATTCCACTGTCAACTAACAGTCATTGTCTTTCCAGAACCTCAATGCCAAAGGTACACAGATGTAGAGTCCCCTGCTGACTAGATTCAGCTGGCTGGAGGTTAAGGAATGAAGCTATATTTATAGCTTAGCACAATTTACAAGCATATATACACACAAATATATACAGTTATATACAAGTCAAAAGTAGTACAGAAACACAATACCCCTCTCAGAAATCAGATTGCCAGGAGGCTCTCGACCCAAACCTCCTCCCCTCCTCCCCCTCCCTAGGATGGCTAGGGGAAAAAAAGGTTAGGTCACATTAAAGAGTTAAGGCAGATACAGCCACACAGATGGCTAGAGAGAAGGACCAGAAGTGAGAGCTGAGAAGCGTGTGAGATGTGTCTTACCTATATTTTGACTAGTTGCATGTCTCAGCAGAAGAATGAATGACATAGGTTACTGATGGCTTTTTCTTTTTTTTTTTTCCCCACAGTTAAGGATTTAATTTCTCTCAGTAAAATATTCCAATTAGCCTCAAGCCAACATACCTGCCCAACAGCAGAGAAGGTAAATCTACATCTTCAGAGTGCAGGCTGTGCCTTAGAATAGGGGATTGGATCCTCTGCTTCTCTGTATGTCAGATCTGAACCTAGCTTTTCAAAAGATATGAGCTTAAGTCTATCCTGACTCAGAGCCACTTTGGAAATTGCAGTCTTTGTGTCTAAGCCCTTACTGAGCTTGACATTTGAACAGAAAGTTTTCCTTCATATTTGCAGCACAATGAGTCTGATGCTGACTTCAAAGGTGGCAACAATGCAATGCTGATTTGGGAATTCGGGATCCTCTGGAAGAGGAACTTCCATAGCAATTATGTTTCTATAGAAAAGAGTATGTTTGCCAGCCTATTTATCTCTGCTTACTGATTAAGAGCTTTGTATCAAACCTCTAAATGTGGGAGGCAGGAAACTTAAAAATAGGGGAAAAGAATCCAAAATGCTACAAAATCTGATTTTGCTCTTAGCTGGCATTTTGTTTGATGAATTTCTAAAGGAAAAAAAATCTAGGTATTCATAGCTGTTTGGACAATGCCTATCATATTAAGGGTACTGTGAGGAGTGGGAAGGTAGGTAACAGGTGGGGATAAGTGAAGCTTACACATACAAAAAAGAAATTGAATAGGGAGTCATTGAAAGATAGGAGCTAACAAAGGAAACGACATCACCAGGAGCTGCAGTGAAAACTGAGCTGTCAGTGATTTAGCATCTGAGTGCTATTGGGAAAGCTGCAAGTTTAGTTTATAATCTCAGCACTACAACTCAGACACTTTTTATTATGAGTATATAGAGAAAATCAGGAGGGATGCAAAGGGACCATGATCTCATCTCTTCTCTTCTCTTCTCTTCTCTTCTCTTCTCTTCTCTTCTCTTCTCTTCTCTTCTCTTCTCTTCTCTTCTCTTCTCTTCTCTTCTCTTCTCTTCTTCTTTTCTTTTCTTTTCTTTTCTTTTCTTTTCTTTTCTTTTCTTTTTGGAGGGCATTTTAAATTCAGTATCAGGAACTCCACACACCAGCCCACTTCTCAGCCCCCTGGCTTTGATCCGTATGCCTATATCAAACCAACACCTTTCCCCAGTAGTATCATAGTATCATCAGGGTTGGAAGAGACCTCACAGATCATCAAGCCCAACCCTTCACCACAGAGCTCAAGGCTAGACCATGGCACCAAGTGCCACGTCCAACCTTGCCTTGAACAGCTCCAGGGACGGCGACCCCACCACCAGTAGTGGGCTATTGGGAAAATTTTCAAGGCTTCCAGCTTTCTGCCTGATTGTCCCATCTCCTGGCTCTGATCCTACACTATGAACTCCTTTGTGCAGGGATTAATTTATCTTCTACACATCAAAATCATCCTAAATCAAAAAGTTAGCTTCTAAATAGTCAAATCCCAGACTCAGGTCAGAGTCTACTACCATTCATCACTTTCTGCATAGACCAGAGGAAGGACTTGTATAAGATGGGATAAAGGTTCCTTTAAATATATCTAAAAGCACAGTTACCTGAAACCCTAAGTATTAGAAGCCAAAGAAGCAGAAAGGTATTTGTCCTCACAATGTGTCAGAGGCTGCTTTTGATTTATGATTGCACGTCAAAACCATTTTTAAACAAAATTTGTCTCTGTGCTTTATGAGACTTTCTGTATCCCTCCACAGCAGTAAAACTGCAGTAAATATACAGGTCCTTCTGTAGTCAGTAATACTGGTTTTGTGATGCTTGCCACATTTTACCAAGCACCATGAGAAATGAGCGCTCTGTGTTCAGCTGTTTTCCTACGTAGTGCGATTCTGGATTCCCTTCATTTAGCCCTTGTCCCTACTGAATTAAGGCAGTGATTCAGATACCACTCCCCCAAAAGCCATCAGTTCACTGAGCCTCAAAAATTGCTGCAAGTCTACTGACCTTTAGAAACTACAAGGCAGAACGACAGCACTTGCCCCCTCTCTCAGCAATGTGCACCAGGGATGAATCTGATGGAAAGTTTATGTTTTTTGGGTGGTTGTGGACAGCGGTAGCAAGGTANAAATGTAAGGATTCATGTTTATTGACTGGTGAAAAAAATCAGTGTTAGCTCTGCAATTGACAGAGTAGCTGAGGATAAAACCTCTATTTTTAACTGCTTCTCCTTTTGCTGAAGTTTGGTGGTTTGTATTTTTGTCACTCAGTTTTCACTGAGTAAGAGGTCAGCACACTCTGTTGACTCACTGTATCAGTGGCAAGAAGCAAGGCTTACATTGCCTTTAAATTTTGCTGACTTACTGGAGTTGGGGAGGAGGACAGTGCACATCCAGAAGGTACCCATAGAGACAGCCAAGCTTAGGGCAGAGAAGTTAGTTGAATGTTTTTATTTTATTGTATTTTCTTCCTCCAGTATATCCAACCACACGTAGGGGATGTGTTTTGAAACCAACATGGTTAGACTGCAGTAAGGTTAGACTGTTTGCAAAGCTGACATTGATTATAGAAAGTCATCACACATCTCGCACCTGTGATGTATTTTCAACTGAGCTTCTTCCTTGATATCCAGATCTTAACCTAGCATTAACTGTTCAGTTTTTGGTGTTTTGGATCTTGAGACTGGGCCAGTTACTCAGGAGGAGACACAGCATTTGGAAGGGGACCAAGGCTCGATAATTTCCTGCCTTTTGGTCTCTGCAGGCTCCTTAGTTGGCATTTCCACTTCAAGATACAATTTTCTTAGTGGAATTGGCCTTCTCATAAAAAATACTGCATTGTTCCGTAGCTTTCTTGACCTCATATAAAAATGTTTGTGGTCTGTTGTGTTGACTGCTGTGCCTGCCTGAGGGAAAAGTTCTGGCTTTGAAAATTCAGCATTATGACAGCAAATGGGAAACCTAGCAATGCTCTAGACATAGCCATGCAGGTAAATTTGTATCTGCAGAAATACACACAATTTATTCATAATTTATGTGTTGATATTCCTTTATATTTTACATGAATAAGACTATCATTACATGTAAAAGATTATAACCAGACATGTAATTTATTTATATATCTTACATATATATAAAATATAGCAAAAATAGGTTTCCATATAGCATGTATGTGCATCCCAGATCCCTCTATTGGGCAACCTAGACATCAACACAAGGAGCAATACACTTTTAACATGTACAACTGTAACATTGCTAGCAACACAACAGGCTAGACCATTGTGTCAGGAATATGCCAGGAATATTCATTCATGCACTCGGGCACTCAGGTAGGGCTGATCTCACAAACATTTCACCATCAGTTGTGACACTGGGAGTAGAACTGTTAAAACTGAATGCAGGAGAACACAGGTGTGTAATGGACAAGCTAGGTATAAAGTAATTGGGTCTGAGATGGATGCCCACAGCTGCCTTCATAGTTACCACAAAGTAATGTGACTTCCCTACAACTTGGACCATGCTGTTTCTCCTAGTAGTAGCTTTGTTCAATGTCAGACTACAGATGATGGCCTCTTTACCAATAGTCTTGCTTATAGAGAAGTAAATGTGGGAAGCTGGTTATTTCTAGTCTGCAGGTAAAGGACAAAGCAGGACTTTCCATGTTTTTCTGTAGCTTAGAAACAAGAGGAAATACATGTTGCTGTGTTTACCAACAGGCACTGTCTCCTCTGCATCTGAGGCATGGATTGAGCTGACAGAAACAAGATGCTGTAGTTTTTGTATAGCTTTGTCTTTGTGAAGAGAGAAGAGTTTATGAATTATAGCCTTTCAAAGAAAGGGATGACCCTCTAACCATGGTATACTTCCTTCTGTCCTTCCCCTCCATAGTGCAGAGGTTCACAAATATTAAGGGTATCATGTAATTAGCAGCTCACAACACCCTTCATCAAGTACTCCCTTCATATTTTGCTTAGGCATCAATCTAAGCATCAGTCTTTCGATTTATTTCATGTTACATAAAACATCATTTGAAGGAAAAGAGTTTGTGCAGTATTAATATCTAGAGTCTGACTGACTGTCATGATCTCAAAGAACTTTTAGAGTATCCATCTGAAGGCAGATATGAACTCTCGGTTTCTAAAACTTACTCCCACTGAGTCAATCAGAGTCCAGAGCTCTCAGCTTGCTGCAGGCTGGCCCCTCATTCTGCAGTTTATCATTATCTGGCAATAGAAGGAGAGTTGAACAAGAAGTTCTCAGAAATTCTGCTTTTGAATAAAACATTAGAAGTTATTCTCCTACACTTAAAATACATCAGAATTTTTTCCCTTCATCTGTGTAAAATTTTTCTATTAACGTCTGACTTTGTATTTTTCTGCAGATTATTTCAGTGCATCTATTATAAATATTTATGTGATAAGAAAAAGTGTTGGAACTCCTTCAAGGAAATTAGATGATAATGTGTCCACACACTTCAAAAATAAGTGCATAAAGTAAGTGTTCAAACTATGCTATTATTAAATCTCCGTATCCAGTGAGCTCAGTGAAAGATTGTTGTGGTGAGAATGGATTAATGTATCGTTACCTGGATGTGAATCCAAAATTAGATTCCATCAACGAAACAGGAGTTGTAAGAGATAAAGCAACACTCAGAACAGGCTCTTGGGTGCATTTATAAATCTTTTAGTAACCAACTTTACCCATAATCTAGTTATTTTAAAAGACTAGACCTTGCATTTGAGAAGATATAATCTCCAGGAAAAAAAGAACCAAAAAACAAACCCCAAAAACCAACCAACCAAAAAAACCCAAACATGATAATTTCTCAACTCAAACTGCTGCTTTAAAATTGTTTTGCATAACAAACTGCACACAGCAGTTAATGGAATCGTTTAAAAGAACAGAACAAAGACAGTTTCAAAAACCAAAACCAAACCCAAAACCCACCTCCTCCCAAAAAGGCAGGTATGTGTGGACTATTTTATGTGAGTAACCTTAATCTTATGCGCAATTCTACCTGTGTCAAAGAAAAACTTGGGAGTTGTCTCAGCTGAAAATAGATTAAAGTAGCCCATAAATCATTTCTTTGATTATTTTTCTCTACCTACACTGTGTTCTCTGTAAATAAAACAAAGACAAATCTGGATTCAAAGAGCCAAAGCCGCCTTCAGATGTGGGGGTGCATCTCACTTAAATGTCAGGTAGAGTCAGGTGCTCTGATCAGAGGAAAGAATTTAGCACCATGATGAGAGAATCACTGGGGAGAGGAGGCTTGCGGGGGAAAAAGGTCTGTGGTTATTTTTAAGGGAGTAATTTTTAAACCAGATTTGAAACTGAAAAACAATGAGAAAATCCTTCCATTTCAAAGAATGGTTCAGTGCTTACTTTTTTGTTGCTTTGGTTTGTTTGGATTAAAAAAAAACCCTCACATCAAGCTGAAGTGTCCCAGAAACAGTTCAAGAAAGTCAAACCAGCACCAGTGAGGTCAGTGGTGTTTCTGCTCAGATAGTAGATGATCCCCTCCCGATTGCTTAATTTCCTGCTTACTTCTAAGGTTATTTCTCTTGCCTCCATCTTTGAACCCTATGGACATGTAATTTGACTTACATTTGACTCTGATACAAGCAGTGATCCATTCTGTTTGGTTTAGCCTTCAGTATTGAGGCTATCAAATGTCCAGCAAAGTGCGCTGGAATTTGGTGTTTCTTCTATGCAGATATTCAATCCTGATTTGAAGAAATTCAGAAAGTTGAAGAGCTCCCTTTTTTCCTGAATAAACAGTTCCAAAGGTTAGTTATGAAAAACAAGCAAACAAAAATCCAAAGCTAAACACAACAATATGCATATCTTATTTCTGCCCTCACCTCATCTCACTTCAGCTTCTGTCCTTGGGATTTCTTCTTGCTACTCTTGAACGCTAGAGCTGTGTAGCACCAGAGATCTCTTTGCTCTGAGGTACTTGAGCACAGTGCTCAGGTGACTTCTTAATTGACTCCTCAAGCAAACAGAGGATTGAATTGCTTGGGTTACTCAAAACCCCAGCATTTCCATAGCTATAGTCATTATAATTACTTTATCCTCTGCAGTGTTTTCTGAAGTATTTACACACTTTTCTTCTCCCATGGGTCTTCTTAAAGACAAATTCTAGATCTGTCTATCTTAGTTTATGTAACACCACTATTTGGAAGTGAAATAATTCCTTCTTTCCTTCTTTCTGTACAAATCAGGAGACTTGCAGAAGAGTGTCAATTTCTTGTAGTCCCAGTGTCTCAAATTGCCAGAACATGTGAACATAACCCCTTACATAAGATGACAGCCAAGCAAGCATGAGGTTGATTTGTTGCAAATATAAAATGCCAGGGACGTCCTCCATGTCAGAACACATTTTATGTAGAACACTGCAGAGAAGAATCAAAGAAAGCAAACCAATAGCATTACATAAAGCAAAGGTAAGGTTTGACTTTCAGATCCTCAAAAAAGAAGCTCACTGTATTGTTGTAGAAGAAAGCCTGCCTCTTTCTAGCTGTAACTTTGTTCCTTCTTCTGATGTGCACTTCAGAAAGTGCCCAAGGAGCTTTAGAGTTTCTTGTAAATAGATGTCTGCAGTGAGAATCTTGATGTGAGATTAATTTTGGCTGATTTTAAGTGTAATTAATGCAGGTCCATCTGAGCTTGTCACATAGGGACCACTTTGTAGTCGGTGGAAGAAATTAACCTTCTTAGGGCACATCTAACCCTTTCTAGTTTGTTTACTGCAGAATAAGTGTCAATATCTCTTCACTTTACATTTTTGAATGTGGTCAGATGCTGTTGCTGGTTATTAGAGATTTGTGCTATAGTACATGGAGGTCATAGCCTCCTCGCATTGCCATTTAGCTTCTTATAAACTCATAAAGAACAAACTCAGGTGAACAGCTACCTCATTCTCCTAGAGTGCTCCATCACTGAAGGCATCACACTTCCACATTAGCTCCCTGATTTGAGGATTCCAGATCAGAGTTACTCTGGTATGACATTTTCTGACATTTATTGAGAAGCCTGAGGACATACCTATGTGAACATTTGCTACTGTCACAGCAGCCTGTCTCCCTTGCCACCTGTGTCTATGCATGGTGAACAAAACAGTCAAGGCTATTTCTGTCCTACGTCTGTGGCCAAGGTTACTTTCTCAAGACAGAGGTGTGGAAGACAAAATGCTACTCTTCACAACCACTGAAAGTACACAAGTTGGTCAAAACTATGAAGACATAATAATATGTGATCCTGGTTTCTCCTGAAACAGCTTTAGAACCTACAGCTGGTTTTCATCATGTCAGATTTTCCCATAGAGCTGAATTTTGTATCTGTGCCAATGGACTTAGAAGTCTTTGCTCATTAGGAAAATAACATGGGAGTAAATTTGGTTTCTTCAAAATGCCAGAAGCTGATTCTTTCTTGATCTATGTGGACATTTGTTCTCCCCCTTACTACCTAAATAATATAGAGCATACGTGATAGCCAAGCAAGTCACCTCCCTAAGTGTCCTTGCTCTGGATAGTAGTAATGGCTGGCTAATAAATCCTAAAAATAAAACTGTTTTTTATCCAGTATAGACTAATTATAAAGGTCACTAAATGTTTCCTTGCTGGAGTGTGAAATCAATGAAAAGTATAATCTGATATGACCTGGCAATTTGTCAGGTTTAGAAGAGCTTATGTGGGATAAGGACATAGCAATGAAAATCCACAGACTAAGACTCAAAGAGACACTGTCTCCATGTCTGAAACAAAGAAAGGTGAGGTTGAAGTATATGTTTAGTTACAAAACAGCTATTTGAGTTTTGCCTCCAATATCATATTCTTTTTTATGTCTTATGACTCATGTCATAAGAGTAGTTAGAAATAATGGACTAAGATCACTGAGGTGGGTATTTTGCTTCTTGCCTGCTTTCCTCTGAATGATGAGTAGCTGCGGATTTACAAGCCAAAGGGACTCACCAAGAGGCTTCACAAATCCAAAGACTGAGAAGCTCTGAAAAACACCCTAAAAATAGAGGAAATTCTTTGTCCCCCAGTGGGATCTACTCCAGCTGGTTCATGAAAGCAAAGACACTAAGGAAACAATAGAAAAGTTACTCTTCCAAAGCTGATGTCACACATTGGAATGGAGATGTTCAGTTGGTAGCTGGGTTATGTGAACCAGAATTAAGTACTGCTTTTCACATAGTGGTCACCTATTGAAGATTGGTGTAAACTATGAAACTGATGTGTTGAAAACATATTAAACTACCAGACTGATCCATATAGGTGTGTACACAGAGCAGGAATGCAAAATCTTTGCCACGCAGTGATATTTAACATTTTTGTTGTTGTTCATAGAGGACACAGGATATCCAAGGTCTTGTCCAGGATGGGTGGTTAAATAACTGACTTTTTGGATGTGGGAAGTGAAACTGATACTAAGACACCTGATGAATTGAGTTCAGGGTAAGTTTTCTTCTTACCTAAATGTATCTTTTTCTTACACTATATATTTCAATTACAAGTTCATACTCTGCTTAACACTGGTTTTAAAAGTATCAGACAGTTCTGTTTACTGTGACATGAAAGTAATAACATTTTATAGAAGATTCATTTACATTTAATATGTTTGTTAATGCTCTAATTTCACCCCTACAAAGCTAAGGAGATTAGTGTTGTGTTAAGGGGGTTTATTTAGAAGTGGGGTGACAACTGATAGACTGAGATTCTGTGGATTTGCTAATATGTTCTCTGTGAAATCTAACAAAAAGCTTCTTGTTATCTTCATTGGCCTTGGGCCCTCAGACGATGGGATACACAACATGAATCTGCTTTTTGCCTGTGTATTTTTAGGAGCAGAGCCAAGATGAACGTTTTTCCGTCTCCCAGACTGAACGATCAGACATCATAAATTGGTTACATATTTGTTTGAAAATAAATTGAAAATGTCCCAATAGAACTGTCCAACCAAAACAAAAACCAACAAACAGCAAACCAAACAACAAAAAGCACCATAAAGCCCATGCCTTATTCAAGCTCATGCGTTTTCAATAGCAGCTTTTAAAAAGACAGTTCAGTGCACCAGCTCTTATGGCATTCCTCCAATACCATTTTTGTATTGTATGAAATGGGTAACTTTTGGTAAACTGGATGTAACACTGTGCAGCAACAGCTGCCATACAATGATTTTGAATCATAATACTAAGATATTACCTTGACAATGCATGTTCCCTGAAAGCTATCTACATTTCTTTTCAGGACTCTTTAATTCAGTATCATGTAACTGGGTCTGGTAATAAAAACACAGAGAGAGGATTAATGTTTAGATGTTATTGTGTGAATATGAAAGAGACACGAACCTCCTTTTCAACTCCAGATTTAATTTGCGTATTTAAATGCTTTTCTAGAATTACAGAAATGCAAATGACCTTCCATTGGGCCAAGAATAGAATGGAAGTAAATATATTAGTGAGGAATACTGCTAAAACTAGAAGCACTTACTGGAAATAAAAATGTGTAAGTTTTGTTAGATGAGTCATTCCGAGATCTTTCCACTAATATTTTAATATGTTTGCTACAGTTAATTCACCATTATTTCATAATGCCACCTACCAGCCACAACTCATTATATTCCCCATCAAATTATTTATCTTTTGTTTTACCATGTTTTGAAAATATACCCAAGCATGAGCATACTGGAAAAGAACTGTGGTGTGTGGCCATTACTGATGTATGCAAATCTTGCTTTATGGAACACTTCAAAAACTTTAACTGCACCCATAGGACACAAAACCTCATTAGGAACAAACTTCCCTAAGAAACTGTGTTTGCATTCAAGAATACACTGCACTTTATATTATCAATAAAGAGCTTTCTTTTTTAAAAGAATTAGTCTTATTTGACTGTAAACATAGCTTTGCTTAAACGTACAGTTAAAGAGCATAAGTTACTTAGTACTTAAGAATGGAAGTAATTAATAGATAAAGGCTTAGTGCTTTTCTCATTGCAAAAGTTTAATGAGAACTCTAATTTGCTTACACAGACAGATGCAATAGTTTTCATTTTTTTTACAGTTGGAAGTCCAAGCTAGAAAAATAAAAACTTGGTTTTTTATCTGCCCAAAGAGAAGGGAAATGCTGTTATTTTTCAGCGCAGTTCTATAATCAGTTGTTTTTGTGACATTTTATCAGTTAATGATGTGGCAGGCATGTCACATTGTACTATATTTTAATGACTGAATGTGCTGATGGTCTTTCAAGAATAAAAAGTAGTTAAGCAACAGGATCTGGCTATCTTTATCCTCTCTACAAAAACTGGGCCAATCACAGCATGAGTGTCTCTACCTCAAAGCCCAGAGAAGAAGGAAAACCTGAGAACTCGTATTTGTTTGTGCTCAAAATTACCTAAATATAATTCATATATGATGCATGTCCTGTTGCTACAGTGGGAAGAATATAAAGGGGCTTTACTGTAAATGAGAAATGGGGGTCTCATAGTGTAAGAAGAGATGGTTTAAGAAAGGTAATGTGTTCTTTTCTTTCATTGTTTAAAGCATTTCATAATGGTTATATCATTGAATTTTCTATTACAGCCCAGACTGTAAAAGCGAATCATAAAGTTAACAATAGATTCTTAAAGTGAAATTACATCAATTATACAGCAAGGAAAGCTTGAGTCTAAACCACAGAGAGAGGTTTTCTGGAATTCCTCATAAGAGCTTTCACAAGCAAGATTTTATTTCATTTTATTTTATTCTTTCTGAGTATGAGATCATGAAAATAATTCGTAGCGAATTGGCGCTACTAGAACAGCAGTGTGAAGATGGAGGATAAGCAGATCAAGAACTAGCAGTTAACTGATCTGAGCCTCTGTTTGCATAGGACTCATACTCCTTGCATGAAAACAGTAGAAATAGGCCAACATACTTCCACTGGAAAGCCTGCACACTTCTAGAAGCTGCAGAAACACTTTATGGTATGTGAGAGTTCCCAAGCTATATTTAATATATACAGATGTAATGTGACATTCTAATGTCATTCTGATAGGCCATTTCTGTCGTAAGGGAAAGTGCTAAAACACAAATGTAAATACCTTCAGAGGATGCTAATTGCATCTTTGAAAGAGATCTTGTAAAAGCAGAGAGCCCAAAGTCTCAATTTACATTGCAACTGCAATAGACATTACACAGGGCAGGGTGCACAACTGGTTTCCAAGCAGCCAGAGGGAAGAAGTGGCTCTCTCAACAAGCAGCCATTCCAATGCCAAATGTGAAACCTAGATGTCATGGAGCACAAACGAGGAATGTAGAAAGATGCTGGCCCAGAATGAACTTCAGCACAAGGACTTGTTCCAATCAAAACCAGGGAGCCATAGGAGCTGAATGACCACTGTGCTGACCTGACTGTTTGTCTTTTCCTTGCCACTGATACTTCTTTATTTCAGACATCACAAGATCAAATGCAGGATTTGTCCTCAGCTGCAGGTAACTCAAACTGTTACTTTGGCCAGAGGAAAAGGCAATGCTGTGCTTTACTAGAACTTTCACTTTGAGACTTCAAAGTCCCTTAGAAACACAAATTAATTTAGTCTCGTATTTTTTTCTGAGAGTGAAATTTACTCCATACACAATTTGCTGATAGTTATTCAGGCAATAGCAACAAGCCAGCAGGGAACAGGAGGGTGAGAGAAGGGTGATACTCACTGCAAAATGGCAACCAGACAGCAGACAAATACTTCTCATGCCTAAGCAGTCACAGGAGGCAAAGCCTTGCATCTCTTTTTTATTTTTTGATTGTTTGTTTGGTTTGGTTGCTTGGTGTTTTTTGGGTGTGTGTGCGGTTTTGTTTCATCTTTAGACTTCAGAAAGCAGATCGTCATTCTGTGAAACAGCCAGGGAGGCCGGACTTTGCAGTTTCTCTCTCAGGACGAACGGGAAACAACACACTAGGAGGCAGTGTTATTATGTGCTTTTCTCTGGTGCAGTGCCTTTTTCCTTTTTCTTTACATTACCCTGCACTCCTAAAAGGATCTAAATCCATGTCCATCCCTGCTCTGCAGGTACAGACCTGGCAGCTGCCAGCTACACATGCTGCTTCTTCTCAGCTATTACTGCCTGAGATTCTGCCAATACACAGAGGCTTCAAGTGTTAGCCACCAAAAAAGACCAAGGTTACAACATCATTCCATCCCTGAGTCTACTTGCTATCCGTGTCCATGTGAGGCTCACAAACAGAGCATGCATGAGCACAGGGGAGCATCCAAAGCTGCACCCACTGCAGGTGCTAATATCGAAATTTTACATGAAAGGAGACCTTATCGCAGCCTTCCAGTAGCTGAAGGGGGGCTACAAAAAGTCTGGGGACTGTATGCAAGGGCATACAGAAACAGGATAAGGGGCAATCATTTTAAACTACAGAAGGGTGGATTTAAACCGAACATTAAGAAGCAATTCTGTACTATGAGGGTGCTGGAACACTGAAACTGGTTACAGAGGGTGGTGGGGGGTCCTATCCCTGGAGACATTCAAGGTCAGACTTAATGAGGATCTGAGCAGCCTGATCTAGTTGGAGATGTCCCTGCTTACTGAAGGGATGTTGGACTAAATAACCTTTAGAGGTCCCTTTCAAGCAGTCCATTCTGTGATTCTAAATTCCCCTTGAATCCCAATGACAAAATAAATGCTTTGAACTTGTCTGAAAACAGATGAACAGCAGCACATCTCTCAAATGACTTCTCTGTATACGAGAAACAATGCTTAATTGTTTTAAGTTTAAACCAGAACAATTCATTTTTATATACATTTTATATTTTTGAGGATCTGTTTGTGACAGAAGTACTTCATATGAGTAGCTGCTGGTCTGAGTGGAGAGACTCCATTGCTCTCAATAGTCTTTCCGTCAGACCCGTGCAAACACACTTAATTTATTCAGCATAATGTGAATGTTATCTCTGAGTACAGATGTTGCATTTGACCACCTACTATCAATCATGGAGATATAAAGTATGAAAAAGACTGACACCTACAATGCCTTTCATGTTCTTTGTAAAGCCTGTCATTCCTCTAAAGACTTCACTACTCAGGTAGCCTGAGTGGCACAGGCTCAGCATCAGCTCTTGGGCTGAAATCATTGCTGCCACTCCCAACTGGGCACAGATGAAAAGCAGTAATTAACTTGATTAGCCACACAACTGAGAAATAAGGCCATTTATGTCAGGGTACCTAAGTAATCATAAAAGACTTTGTGTCCCTGTCATCTAAGAAATTTATCTATGTTCAGATGAGATGGAGTTTTCAAATTATGTAGCATCACGAGTTATGGCTCTGGCCTGCTGTGATAGGAGTTTTTCCTTTTTCTCTCCTTCTTTACCTTGCCACTACTTTCTATCACACATTTATCATTGGTTACTCCTCCATTACATCCCATATTGAGCATACTGCTCTGACCTGTCTTAATGCACACAAAATAACAAGATGGTGTTTGATTTGCTGTGTTTTAGAGCAGCTGCTGGGCAGAGATCCACCATAATGCTAAGCAGCAGTTAAAATGAGACTGATGACTACACAGTCAGAAAAACCCTCCCAAAGAAGCACACAAAAAGTGTACCAAAAATGAGGGTGTAAACGTGGGGCCAAGTATGGAGAGTATTTCTTTTAACTTTATTTTTACTCAGGCAAACTCATTCATTGAGCTATTTGGAGTAGCAGCTTTTAGCCTATCATCAAATGTCATGTTTCCTTCTTCAGCTGACTTCATATTGAAAAAAACACCCTATGAGCTTTCAGAACAGAGATTCATTTCTTGACAACAGGAAGCAGCCCCCGAATACCACCTGCAACATTCAGATTTTTGCAATTAAAAAACCTCTCCCTAGATAAAAAAAAAATAGCAAATCACAGATATGCTAATCTGCAGCAGTTAACTCCTGTCTGTACAATAGCTCTGATCAATAATTTTCCATACATTTGTGATGGAATGCTCTGGGAATGCTTTCTATTCTTGGTCACTCTTATTTTAGCTAGTTTTTGACGCACAGAATATTCCCTTGCAGTTTGTGCTGAGGAAATCTCTTCTTTCTTTTATTTTGGTTATTCATTCCCCTCCTTCCAAAGTGAATGGTAACCTCTGGGCTTGTGGCATTTTCAGGAATAAATGGAAAACTGTCTATCTTTACTGTCAGCTTCAGACCTCCAGGGGGAGGGATTCCATGGCCCTTTCTTTACTAATGGGTAGAGAAGCACTCTCTGTTCTGCACAGGTGAAGCAGAATAACAGCAGAATAATTTAAGAACTGTGTGGAACAACTGTACAAAGCTGTTACTGATACAATAGATTTCTTTAGGAGACATTTTAACTTTCTTGAGCAAAGATGGTCAGACTAGCTTCCTGTACATCAGAGGTGCATCATATTGCTGCCATTCATACTAGCAGCATTGTAAAAACACAGAAAAAGGAGTGTGAATTGCAAATTTTTAGAAGTACTTCACTTCACTGCCCTCAGCAAAAGTGTAGAAGTAGAGGGTTGGGCATTTTTCCTTACCGTGGTTGCCTCATTACCATGCACCATCCTCATTGTTTTTGTTAATGTGACTGTTAGTGGTATGAAGGAGAGCATAAGATCCAGAAGGTAGGGAGTACCAGCACTGCCTTCTGTATTTCTTTTGTGGCTTTGACCAAAATAAAAACCCCTATTCACTTCTGAGCTATATTCTCTAAAAGTATGTTGCTAACATGGGCCTCTAAACAGGACAAGGTGAATCATGATGACCTATGAGGTCTCTTCCAACCTTGGTGATACTGTGATACTGTGATACTGTCATGTGAAACAAAGATAAACATTTTGTGAATGCTTGCTCGATGTCACTACAAACTATTTCTTAAGTTTGTGGGGTAAATTCATAGGTACAGAGAACAGAGAAGACAATTTCAAAATTCACAGAAAGGAAAAAAAGCTTGTGGAAAACTCTTCTGTCCTTGTTGAAGCCAGCGCATAGTGGCTTCAGTACAGAATCAACAGGTGAGCTGTAATATGTTTTATTCAGTGATGGATTTGTCTAGCAACCACACTCCTGGGTTTGATACATTGAGTTAATAGGAGCTTTGACACTCCCTCCATGTCTTCCTGTTGAAATGGGTAACTTGCATTTGGAATGTCTAATTCCTCCTGTCTAATTCATATTAATTTGTAATAATTTAGCTGATTAGCAGATGGCAGATATCTTTGATATCTCTTGCAACAAGGAGTCAAAGCATCAGTTCTTAAACACTCTTTTCATCTGGAATGCCTCAAAACACTGAACATGTTAGACTTGAAATTACTTATACTGTAGAATATGTTCAGAAGTTGTAAATGTAAAGATGCACATAGGCAGCTGTAGCTAAATCCCTCTTGTTTTTCAGGGACTAACAAAAGTGGAAGTAGCTTAATGGCAAAAGAATCTAAAAGTGATAAACAGCAGCAGCTTCAGCTCTTACATCATAATCCACAGTGACCAAATGAGAGGGTGTCTGACACCTAGCACAACCATACAGCCTTGTGGGATGTCACTGTGGTTTCCTGTCAGAATCCATCGATATTTCTGTCTCCTTAGAATGTGTTTCCTAGCAGAAAATTTTCAAAGTCTTGCTGAAATAATTCTTTTCTAGAGGTTCACAGATAGCACAGGCCATAACATCCTGAAGTTTGAATCTACCTGAACCCATCAACTCTTTCATTTGTTCTGGCCTCATGTGTCTCATCTGTCACCCAGGGTTAAATTAAAAATTCCATAAATTAAGTTTGCCTAAAGTTTATTTATCCTTTTTTTTTTTTAGATATGTTTTGCTCACCTATAGTAAAGAGGAATTAACAAATTGAACAATGATGGATAGTTAGGAAAATAGAGAACTTATTTTAAAATAGATTTTAAAAGGTCAGCTTGGGAAACCTGAGAAAATGAGGACTGAGAGGAAATGTTTATATTTGGGGCTGACCTGGGAACAAATCTTTTTAAACTAAAAATTAGAGGGATTCTAATAGAAAGGGAAGTTCTGTGAGGAGGTCCCAGACTGTCATGGAGATGAAGTACTTTAATTATTAGAGTGGAAGTGATTAGATCATGAAAACTTGAAGTGAGTTGTTCAAGGGGAGATTGTAGGATAGAAAAAGGATGAAACAGAAGCTTGAAATTAAACTGTGTGATGACAGGATAAGAGATTTGTTTGGCTTAACAAAAAGAGGATGAAAGGAGGCAGATCTTGGTTTGTTATGCACTGTTCATAACAATATTTAATGAAATCACTGCATACTTCCTGGGATCTTGATGTCTAACTTTGCTTTTGGGATACAGAGAAAACTGTCTTTCCTCTGAAATATTAGAGAGTTGCTGCGGCTGGAAAAAAATCCCTGGGCATGGTCTTTTGGTGCATCAGTGACAGCAAGAAGCATTTCAATGCCCTATTAGTGGTGTCTCAGTAGCATGTTCCTGCCTAAACTATCTCTCAGCTTCCAGTTGGAAAAAAAATGTGTAGCCAAAATTACAAAGACTTTTATTTTTGCTTTTGCTTTCGTCTATGCTCAGGACATGATCAACCTCTTGATATTATCTTCCATTTACAGCTATCATGCAGCTGCAGAGTCAGTGTTCTTTCGCTAGAGATTTGGGGATCAGGTTTGCTGTGGGGACAGAGAAACTATATGTGATTTATGGCAGCCAGAGGTTGGGAACCAGCCCCACCAGAGCAGGTTCACCTAGAGCAGGTTGCTCATGGACACTCCATCACTTCTCTGGGCAGGCTGCTTCAGATCTCTACCATCCTCAAAGTAAAAACATCCCTCTTCAAGTTTAGATGAAACTATGTTCAAGTGTGTGCCTGTTATCTCTTCTCCTGTCACTGAGCACCACTGAACAAAGACTGGCTCCACTCTCCTGGCACTCATCCTTGAAGTATTCATAATCATTGTGAAGCTCCTCTCTCAAGTATTCTCCATGCTGAAAGAGCCCCCAGTCCCTAATCTTTTTTCACAAGAGATGTTCTAGTCTCTTAATCATCTTTGTAGCCCTTTGCTACGACATCTCAAACAGTTCCCTCTTCTTCTTGACCTGGAGAGCCTATAACTGAACATAGTACTCCAGATGAGGACTTATCAGGACAGAGTAGAGGGGAATGAGAACCTCTCTTGCCTTGACCTGCTTGCCACACTCGTCTTGATGTATTCCAGGATACCACTGGTTTTCTTGGCCAGAAGGACATATTTTTGCCTTGCAGTCACCCTGCTGTCCAGCAGGACTTTCAAGTCTTTTTCCACAGAAGTGCTTTTCATCAGGTCAGCCCCCACCTTTTCCTGATATGTGATGTTATTCCTCCCTCAATTCAATACCCTGCACTTATCCTTGTCGAATTCCATAAGGTTATTCTCTGCCCAACTCTCCAGCTCGTCCAGATGGATGCCACTGGATGGCAGCACAGCTTTCTGGTGTGTCAACCCTCCCAGTTTTGTCACTGGCAAACCTGTTGAGGGTACAGTCTTTTCCTTCATCCAGGACACTGGTCAATGTGTTGAACAGTGCGGATCTCAGTACAGACCCAGTACAGATCCTTGTGGGACACTGCTTGCTACAGACCTTAAACTAGACTCTGTGCCACTGACCACAACTCTTTGAGCTCTACCTTTCAGTCAATTTTCTGTCAACCCCATTGTCCCTTCAATAGTTTTTGTAGCTCTCTTGGTAGTTACTGGCTATTGCATGGTAACTTGTAGCTATATTCATGGGCATCTGGTTTCACTCAGATCTATGGTCCAAAGTTACTCACCCGCACAGATTCATTCAGGATGAGCATTCAGGACCAGAACTTAAGTAACATACAACTTTAGAATAGTCAATCATCCACAGATCCTGCAAAGATGAGTCTTTGCATTTTTTAACAGAAAAAAAGCCTGATCTATTTTTTCTATGGTAGAAAATGGGACCTTGATCAAACATATACAGGACAAAGGCTTCTTGGTCATCTGATGAAGAAAGGTGGTAGATTTGTGGGTGTTTGGAGTTTTTCAGGTTTTCCCTCTGCTCTTTTTTAGGCAAAGTTTTCTCCAAAATCACATCTATAACATTTTCTCCTTTTCATACAAAAAAAAACCCAACCAAACATTATCCTCTCTTTGATGAATCTAATAATAACAAGCAAATCATAGAGGAAGCGGATGTCTCTGCCTTTCCAGCTGGTTGCCAATGCCAGATATAGATTCTCTTGCCCAAGAAGAATATTTGGGTTTATCTCTCTTTTTAAGTATGACATTAAATTTGCAGGGAGCAAGTACTTTCAGTTTACTTTTACATTCTTCATGTGAAATTAAAGCTAAACAGAATGTGTGAATAATTTGCTAGGTGTAAAATCATTTCTCTCTAATAACTTACCAAAAAAGTCCATTCGACTCATAACAAGGAAACAAAAAACTGCTGATGCATTTTCAGCTTAAGATAGGCAGATCTGCATTGCTATCTTCTCTCCACTATGTGGGGAATGAAAGGTGACTATTCCTTGTTGAGTGCCCAAAGTCTGAACCTTTGGCTATCAGCCTTCATCAGGTCCTTACATCTTCTACCTATATCTTATAAATTGTTCAGGGGTAGAAACCCAATCACCTCTTCAAAATCCCCAAAGCAATTTGTTCCATGATGCCAGGGATTAGAATCATAGAATCAAACAGTTTGGAAGAGACCTCCAAGATCATCCAGTCCAATCTATCACCCACCCCAACCAATCAACTAGACCATGGAACTAAGTGCCTGATCCTGTCTTTTCTTGAACATCTCCAGGGACAGCGACTCTACCACCTCCCTGGGCAGCCCATTCCAATGGCAAATCACTCTCTCTGTAAAGAACTTTCTCCTAACATCCAAAATGATCATGATCAAGATGTTCTGCTTCCTCTTGGGCCAGAGCGCAAATGCTATTCATATCAAAATTCAAACCATTCATGGGTGGTGACTAGATTCTCTCTTTAGCTTTACCTCACACATCTTTTCTCTGTAGGATAATAAAAAGATAGATCTAGTGCATACTTGTAGGCCCTAGAAGGCCTTGACACTCAACAATGCAGCAATCTAACTGTATATTCTACAGTGGCCTGCAGCTGAGATAAACTCACAGTGATCTAACAAATTTTCCAAATACCAGTTATAGTTAACTCTTATTTTAAATATAGCCAGCATGACATTTTCACTCAAATAAATCTCATGTGACAGAATGTGCTACATTGAATTAACACCTTTACAGGCTCTGTACTTTTTAAAGCAATTTCACAAATTAACAATATCCTAAAAAGACTGAATCCTGCATCTCTCACACACGACCTGAAACCTCGTTTTCCATTTATTTTCCTTCCCCCCTCCCCCTAGTATAAGTGAGGATAATTTTCATGTCTATTGTCTATGAAGAGAAAAACCCTCAGTCATTCCAACTTCTGTGGCTGTCTCTGCAGGCTTTTCTTTTCGATTATGTCCATTGTCACTATTGTAAGCACCCTCCAAGAGTCAGGCTCTAACTGCTAGGCTGCATGCCCACTGGTGACTCTGTCAAGAGTAAGACGAGAATAATATCTGTTCATACGACTGTCATATTTATTATCTCTAGGTCTTGGGGTAGTGTATTCTAGTACCTAGGCATATGAGTGTGGATATGACAAACAGGCTCATAAGGCAAGGGAGGAATGGCTTAACAGATAGAAAAAAACCCTCATTTGTGGTTACTATGGAGACACAACTCTCTTGGGATTTCTGCATATCAATGCTAAGTTTCTTTCTGAAATATTTGTAGGTCTGATCTCCTTTTCCTGCTGCTGTAAGGCAGGAGTGATTTCATTCACAGTATGTAACAATTTAGGTGACACCAGTAAATATATTTTCCATAGTTTATCTTCTGTTGCTATTGTTAATCCATGCTGTGTGCAACCTCAGTGACGCTGATTTCAAGGAGGTGTCTGTAAGTTTTAGAGTGTAACCAATCAGACAAGAAACTCATATGATTCACAGGTATGTTCAAGAATGTGCCAGCAGTGTGCTCAGGTGTTCAAGAAGGCCAGTAGCATCCTGTAGCATCCTGGCTTGTATCAGGAATATGGTGGCCAGCTGGAGGAAGGAAGCGATTGTGCCTCTGTACTTGGCATGGGTGAGGCTGCACCTCAAGTTCTCTGTTTAGTTTGAGGCCTCTTGCTACCAAAAAAAAACCCCAAAAAACATTGAGGAGCTGGAGTGTGTGTGAAGAGCAACCAAGCTGGAGAAGGGCAGTAAAGCCATTAGACACAAGTCTTGTGATGAATGGTTAAGGAAAATGCAGTTGTCTAGTCTTTAGAAGAGGAGGTTGAGGAAACAGCCTCAGTTCATGTCAGGGGAGGTTCAGGTTGGATATTAGGAAAAAAATTCTTTACAGAAAGGGTTATCAAGCATTGGAACTGTCTGCCCAGGGAGGTGGGGTAGTCACCATTTCTGGAGGTATTTAGAAGATACCTGGATGTGGCACTTAGGGATATGGTTTAGAGACAGTGGATTAGCAGTAGTTAAGAGATTGTGAACTTAAGGTCAGTGTCTGGACTTTACGATCTGAAAGGTTTCTTCCAACCACAGTAGTTCTTTGGTTCTATGAAATACGTGAAAGTGGCTGTTTATAGTAGTTTATGGATTATGATTCTGTTTCCTTGACAATCATTTGCAATTTTAAAGGTCAACTACGCAGAAAGAAACAAGAAATCTTCCACTATTGTGTTATTTTATTCATTACCAAAGAAATTGGAACCAGCACTTTGCTAAGAGATTTAGAAGTCTGTTATATTCTCTTAGCCATTCTCTGTCATCTTTTCTTCTTTTGATGTTAATCACAAGCAGCTAGAACCAGATGATAATGAAGCATTAGAAGATTAACTATATGGAAAGCTTACACATTAAAAACGAAGTCAAAGAGCAAAGAAGTCATAATGACTGAGATAATGAGAGTAAGGAGCATAATTCCTTTTCAACCAGTGAGACAGAAAAATACCCCCATGACACTTCCACACAGGAGAGAGCATTGTTTACCTCTGGATATAAAAATAGCATCTAAGCTGTACTAAAGACTTAAGAAATTAAGCTAAACCATTTTGTGCAGAATTCAGTGATCTTCTCCAGTTTCCTGCAGAGTGATTTTCAGTGAGAAGGAAAAGAGACTTAACAGTCCCAAAACAAGTGACAGACTAGCACACAGTATCCCCCCTGGACCTTTAGCTGCACTAGAGTAAATAAATGTAAAAGGTATGCCTGTAAATAGACAAACCATGAATAAAACAGAGGAGTTGAGGGTAACTATTTCAGATGTGGACAACCAAAGAGCAACTAATGTGCTAAAATATTTGTTTCTACTTAATTTTTTTAGAAGCTCTGTGGCATCTCATGTGGCTTTCTAACATCCCCAGAAAGGCACTGGTCTTCTATGCACTTGGCATCATAGCTGCTATCCTTGCCCATGTCTCATTTACTTTAGAGCATCCACAGCAACACCAGATGCTTAGAGAAAGATTCAATGGATCAAAACATTTGGTGCCCTGAATACCATTATGGAGCAAAATAATCCCTTGTCATTGAGGTAAAAGCACTTCCCTGGCCCTAGAGGCTCATCTTTCTTCCATGTGGGATGCTAATACTTGGCATCTCAGTGTGAAGCTTTCTGCACTTCAGGCACAATGCTAGCATGGGAGGGTTTAACAAAGCTTTGCCTCAGCATCTGTAAACACAAGTATGAAGGTAAGGATCATTCCCTGTGTTGAACTGTCAAAGAGCATAAACATGTCTGAAACACACTTTGGTTCACTTCTAGAGTATTTTTTTAGCAGCTGTATAAACTAGTAAAAGCTCAATAAAATGGACAAAAATATTAATTGTCTAAGAGTGACTCTTAAAATATGTTTTGAGTAAGGCCTTTTGAGCAGTGTGGTTTTTAATCTCCCTCTTTCGTACCTCAACATTTTTTCATGCAGAGAGCTTGATGAGCAAATAGTCCTGTAGAGCCTTTTTTTCAGGCTTGTTCATATGGAGTGGTAATAAATCATATCAAATCAAAGTTGGAAATGTGCCTCTTCATAACAACTGTTATCACTGGGAAAAACAAAAGCAGACAAAAATAATGTGTCCATCTTGTTCTTCCTGATGGAAGCACTAAGAAGGTGACATGTATGTTGGTCAGTCATGAAGCTGACAGTTTTGTGACCATTGAGCATACCTGTTCCCTCACTGTTTGGAAAAGAGTAGTAATTTCAGTAGTGAAGACAGCCGTGTGTCTCTTCTGTGTAGGAGGATACTTTTGAGTCTGACAAATTCTGGAAAAAATGTGTGGAATAAACTTTAGAAGACATCAACTTGCTGTCACTGCTCTTTCTGACTGGCAATTTTCCACTTCATAAACACACAAGTCTTTCCAAACGAATAGCTATTGAAAACAGCTGCATTGTTTTTCATTGCCACCACATACAATGCAGTGATCTTACTGTGAAAGTCTGTGTGCTGTAGTCCACTATCAATCATCTGTTCCATCCGGACTATGCAATAACTTCTGTTGTTGCTGCTGTTGAGTGACAGTTTTAATCTCAGTTTCGAGACAGAAATAACCGTTTGGGAGCCTCTTGAGTGCATAAAGGGTTTCTGGTACAAGTGTCAGAGAAAATAGACTTAATCAGCAGAAATTATTTGCAGAGGTCTGTCAGTCTGTAAAATAATGAAAATTTTATTGCAGTCATTGTCTAAACTTTGGAAATACAAAGCTGGCCTGCCGATAATATCCAACATTTAATCCACCTATAAAGATTTGACTCTTTCACCAATATGTAAGAGATTTCATTAACCTTCTGTGTTTTCTTCATTTAGCAAGCAGGACTCTTGCCACAGTACTAGTCAATACGCATTTTGAAGTCACCTTGATTAAACTGGAATTCAGGGTATTATAAATGTTTTGGAACCAAATTATTATCCATCTATTTTGAGAGTTTAAAGTACTTTCCAAGAGGATGGCAGTCCTTACTGTAGCCATTTACTTTCAAAGAACTATATCTGTCAAACAAACAACAACAAACTACAAAAAAGCACAACTAATCTTCCAGATGAAAACAACAAAAACAAAAGACAAGAACTCCAAAAGCTCTCAAATAAACCACCAAAAAACCCACAACAAAACTCCAAACAACTCCCCCTCCAGAAAAGAACCCAAACCACAAGAACAACTACAACCAAAAAATCACGCACATTGAGATATGACCTCAGAAAAGCCAGAGGCCCAGAATATACTTCAGCTATGGTCCAACCATGGTGATGTCCATCACCAAATGCATATTAACTCACTTATATTTGCATATTTGCAGAGGCTTAATCAGTGAATGGTACAAGAACACATGAAGGCTTATCAATAAATGAATGGCATTTCTCAATTAGTACAAATTGGATGCATCCTATATCCTCTTTTTCTGTACGTAGAACGTCGTGTGAGTATGGTTACTGTAGTGTTTTCTTGTCACTGAAGGAAACATCTTAAACAGCCATTTTTTATGATGAAATGTTTGTGGGGTTTTCTTTTATCTGATAGAAGCAGCTCTTTGAGATCTGATTCAAAGGCAAGACATGCCAGTGAGGGCACTAATTAGGCTACATGCTTTGTAATGTTTTGTGTGTGTTTTCCTGGATCCACTGAAATTGTCGTTAGCCGCTCTAAGCAAGGGATGGAGACTCCATGTGTCAAATTACATTCAAACGGCTTTTATTCAGAAGAACCATTTTTAATGTTGTTTTTATTTTTTAATCATGTGAGTATGACAGGAACATGCATCCAATTTTAGAAAGAGATGTTTACAGTAAGGATCACATTCTCACATTAAGTGTTTACCTTAATCCATCATATCAAATCAGAATACCTCACCAGTTCCACTTCTGCAAATGAAGTGCAGTGTTTAATTTGAATGTCTTGTTGTATTTAAGTCTGGTCCTCAAAAGCTCAAACTCTTTTGAACTTCAGTGAAAAAGCCTTGTTTGGCAAAGGTGCTCAGAGTTCTCATTCACATTAAGTCATCTGTTAAGTGAATGCAGCTAAAGCTTCTGAAACAACCTGGATCCAAATTTATTATTTGAAGAGTTGCCAGAGTTTGAGCAGAATTGAGTGGCACTGAGTAATCTGAAAATAAGGAGAACGGGCAGGGTAATGCTAAGGTCAATCTGATAAGAAGCACAGCTGCAGGGAGGCAGCCTTGGGAAGGCTAGCAGAGACACTGAGAAAGTTGGCTGCTATCTGTAGCTGAGCTGTGTGAGGGGGCCTTGAAGGGGGACAGGCTGGTCAGCCCTGGGAACCACGGAATGTTGCTGTTAGCAGGAGCCTGTCAAAGTACCCAAGCATGTACCGAATCCACTATATAAGCACCACTCTTAGCTTCAATAAACAGATTGACCTTCTATGTATCATATTGTTATATTCTACTCAAATTCAACAGAAAATTCTGACCAACATAAAACTTCTTGGGTTTTTGTTTTTGGTTTGGTTTGGTTTATATTTTGTTTCTACATTTTGGCAGGAACAGTCTGGTTTCTTGTTTTGAAACAGCAGCTTGACTTTTTTTTTAATATATTTTCAAAAGCTTAACATTTAATGCAACTTCTAAATTTGTCCACAATTGTCTACCTCTTTTCAGGAGAGTAAGAAAAGACTGGATGAGGCACTTGGTGCCGTGGTCTAGTTGACTGCATAGGGCTGGGTGATAGGTTGGACTGGATGATCTTGGAGGTCTCTTCCAACCTGGTTGATTCTATTCTATATGGACTAATTCAGTTAAAGGCAAGCCTAGTGCTTTTAGCAGATTATTCCTGATTTACAACAGTTCATAGAGAGGAAATGGTCATATTTTGTTCTGGGTTGTTTTGTTTTAATACGGTTAATTCAGGTAAAATTAACAGCTACTATTACAGATAAAAATGAGAGAGACACTGCAAATCACTAGCACTGAATGGTAAGCTAAAATTTCTAATCATAGGTTATGACTGATGTTTAGTATTTATAGAATTAAATGAAATTTAGGTGCCAAACAGCTATTCTTTTCTTGCTCCTGGATTAATAGACTCTATTTTTCTCTCATGGGAGCAGAAAGAGGAACTGATAACATGTCAGTGGTTAATGAAAAGGTCTTGATAATGAATAATTTACTATTCTTGGAGGTGTTTATGAAAATTAAATCTCACCAAGGGTTTAACTGTAGAGCAGCTTGAGTGAATCAGAAAATACATTGCTCTAAGTAGTTTCAAAATTTGGGTCAGAGCAATGAGAATTTTCTTTCTGGATGACTGTTTTCACATAGCTAAAGGCTGTCGTGCCAGTTTGTACTCAGTATAATTGAGTCAAAAAGCACTAACATGACAGAAAGACAGACAAGACAACACCTCTGTCACTGGGAAGGTAAAACATGCTCAGGAATTCACAAGTCTACTCTAAATATTTTCAAAAATACTAAGTGGCCTTGCTTACTATACACGCCACTTCCAGGGAAAGCAGTTGAAAAAGTCAAGTTGCCCTTCAGTTTTCAGAATCCTAGAAGATCAGGCAGTGCTGCCATCAAGCCCTGAAGTCTGAGAGTCAATTCAGTGTTCAGGGATTTGCTGTCGATGTATGGTGGTTTGAGGGGGTCCCACATCCCCTTAAGAAGACCAAAGAGACAAGCCCATCCCAGGGGACGAACTTGGGCATCCCCAGATGTTGTAACTTTGTTTTTCATTCCCATAATCCTGCTGACACTTTGTAAGAGAGGAACAAAGTCAGCTCTCTTTATTTTCTACCTTTCTTTCAGATCGCCAGAGGGATTCTTATCTATGAAGGAGTAAACCCTGCTTGCAACCTTCAAAGCCACAACTGCAATTCCATCTGTGCAATTCAGGCCTACTTGGACCTAATTGGGAGAAAATGCTGGGGAGGGTGGGGGGTTATAAAATGAGCACCGGGGTTTTGGTGGTTTAGCTTGGTTGGGGGGGGAGGTTCTGAAGGAATTCTCATGTATCCTGTATCTGTATTAGGTGTTAAAGATTCATGTACGCTCTATCTTTCCCTGCACATCTTTAAATACAACTTTTCTGTATTCCTCTCCAATTCAGCAAGAGCATTATTAGTTTACTGCCTTCTTTTAAAAATAAAATAATCTACACCTGTTGTGCTCTTAAACAAAAAAACCCAAACAAACTCAAACTATGACAGGATGTTGGAGCAAGCAGATAAACCTCTGCTCTGTGAAGCAAGTGCTGCATCACTCAAGAGCCTCTTAAGAAAACCAACTGGACTCTTCACAGACATTCCTCTCTTTTCCATTGTCTACAGCCCGAATGTGTACAACTTGATATTTGCTCCACAGGCATCTAACCTCTCTCTTCTTAAAGAGGAACTAATGTAACCATGACTGCAGGCAACCTGCTGTGTTCATTTTCACTAGCTTCTGTATTGCAATCATTTGGGTTTTTTTCTATACTGAAAGAGCAGTTGTCATCCATTTGACATTAGGTCTTTGCCAATAGCCTTCCAACTACCTATTTTTGTCCTTAAGATCCCTTCCATTGTATGACTGTATTGACCGTTGGGGATGCAGGGGTTCAGGAGGTGAATGAATGGTATTGTGTAAAACTGACAGCTCCAAGGCTTTTCTGATGTTGTGCAGTTGTATGTGCCACCTAAAGTGAGGAGAATAGGAATAATCTCTCAAAGTGATGGCATGGAAACTCACTACGAAGCTGAAACTGTCCGATTCATGCCTCCTAATCCACATGCAACAGCATTCACTCACAGCGATTTACAGTCTCCTTCCTATTTCACTAAAGCACATTGCTGTACTATAAACTGGAATTACTTACAACTATTACTGTTCCTGTCAAATAAACCCCACAAACCTCCACCCAGATTTATTAATGTCATATGAAGGCAGCATCATAGATACTCTCAAATTAACTGCATTCCCTTACTATGCTTGAATCATAACTGCTTTTAAATGCTTTAACTTCATTCTTTGAAATTGCATTCATTTCCCTTTCTTTAGAATAAAAAGTCTCAGATCTGATTCACTTTCCTTTTGTAGGAATTAAAATTCAGGACATGACCTTAAGGGACTCTGAAAATTGCTTCCTGATTTCATCTTGAAGCTAGCATTATGGGTTTTTTTAATCTTCTGGGGATAGTTACTACTGTGACTGTTGAAAATACATGAGTAATGTGGGTGTCACTTGCATACTCTTTGGCTCGGAACAGAGAAGGTTTTGGTTTTTAACACAGAAAAGCCCAATCTGTTGCAACTATAACAGTTACAAGAAGCAGGGGAAAAAGGCTCCCTGACGTGTAAGTAAAGGAGAGCCTTCTCTTCTGTCTCACATAGCAAGAAAGCTGTTGTCTAGTCACTGAGCAGGTCTTCAGTCAAGAAAGAGAAGATGTTAGGTCTGAAATTAAGAGAACTGTTCCATCCCAGATGAACACTTGGCATCTGCTCCAAGTGGAAAAGCCTGAGAGATCAGTAACAACAGTTTTCCCCTTCTCATGTGCACTAACACAAGCGCTGAACAATGTCTCAAATGGCAGACTAAGACCTATGAGAACATTGGATGTAGTGTGGATGATGCACCAGCTCCAGTGAAAAATGAATGTATCTGATGGTTAGGGGTTACAAATTCTGCCTAAGGTTCGTTCATGCCACTTGTCTGTTGGGAATGGTAGGGCTTCTAGTGCTGTACAGCTGCTTGATCTTGACACACTGGAACATAAGCCATGGGTTCAGAATGTCTAAGTGGAAAAGTACTGAGTTAAGTAAAATAGAGGGTCGAAATGACCTTAGAGGATGTTACAACAGATGAAACAATGTAAAGCATGAACTTGTGGTTTTTGTTAATCTTTGCTTATCTAGCAGCTAAGGTACGAGGTCTGTCTTGATGACCAGTTAGGATTTGGCACTATCTTTTAGCTTGTATGTTAAGGTATATAGCCAAGTGCTGAAAATACAATAAATGGAACTTAGCTTGCATCAAGCTGCTCCCCATCTCTTCATCACAGCACTTGGCAACATCAGATCCCTTTGCAGTTCCTGGAGTGACCCAGTTTTCTCAGGAGAAGGCAAGAGAGTAGTTAAAACAGGCCTAGAACTTTTGAGATAGCCTGGCAGGAAATGTTAAGTCAGAGCATAAACTCTGAGCTCCGAGTGTTGCTGTGAAGATAACTAGCTTAGGATTTTTGTTCTTCCAATAGCCATAATATATCCACAAGATCTTCTCAGCAGAGATAAGATCAGTACCATAGTCACTAGTAGCAGCAAAGTCACAGAGAGCTTTGTTATCTCAACAGTTACCTGGCTCTGGCAACTACAGTGAGCCAGCTGCCACTCTCTTTGGCTAGCAGAGAGATGTACCTTTTTTCTCCCTCCAGGAGCTAGAGGAGTCAGCTACAATACTGACTATTTCTGTTTTCTTTCCAGATAATTAGGAGGAACTGACTGGAGATCCAAAGGTAAATGCTAATTCGGGAGGAAATGACTGAAGAATAACATTCACTACTCAAGTGAATGAGAAGAAAAGGTTCAGTAGAGTAAGACTAGGAATGAACTTGTTCACTTGTGTGGTAGTTTGAAGGGGTCCAAGATTCCCCCTTAAACAAAACCATAGGGACAGAGGCCCATCCCAGGGGGACGGACCTGCTCGTTCCAGGATATTGTAATATTGCTATTCCATTCCTTTTCTGGTACCACAGCTTTAAAGATAGTGCTTGACTGCACTTCTCCCCCTTCCCCTCCCTTCTTTCCTTGCTTCCACAGCACGCGTTCCTCTTATCCTATGGTTAGGGGGGGAGTTGGCAGGTAGGCAGTTGAGCCACTGAGGCCTTGTAGGCCCAGCTGGTGGGGGGCGGCGTTGGCCTACCTTACAGGCTGACTGGGGAGTAAGAGAAGTGGAGGATTCTAGAAGCCCAGTTTGGGCCTGGTGGATTTTGTACTTATTCTACCTGATTGCCTTATATATATGCAGTTATAAGTAGAATTTCTCTCTAAGCTTGCAATCAGTGTACAGTGTCCTCATTCTTACTCCTGTAAGGGGTAAAAGAGTTAGTTCTGTCCTCCAGAACTTGTTGCCCAGACTTGACCCCCTCAAACCATGACAACTTGGTAGGCAAGGAGGAAGATAGGATCTTTGAGGAAGAAAAACAAATTCAAAGCAGGCAGGTTGTCTGTTACAGATTGTATCACATAGTGAAGTAAACCTGCTAAAGAAAAAGAACAAGTAGGAAGTAAAGCATAGTAAGAGGTGGCTACAGCTGAATGAAGGTGCTTAAGAGGTTTAAAAATAACAGTAGTAAAAAAAAAAAAAAAAAAAAAAAAAAAAAAAAAAAAAAGTAAAAATAAAAAAAAAATAAGCCTAGATGACTAAGGATGAACATAAATGGATAGTACCTTGTGAGAAGAGACAACCCCCCTCCCCACATCAAAGAAACAAACAAAGCAATCCAGAAAAACAGACAAAATAGATTATTCCTAATGAAGGAAAAGGAAATTTGTCTAAATACTGTGGAAGCAAGGGGAGAAAGACTACAAGAAAAGCAGAAGTTCATCACTAAACAGGAAAGAAAATCTTGGCAAAGAGTCATGACACACAAATGTCTACAGTCTTATTTGCCTTCTCTTTAAAGCCTCTTTACAAAAGTGGCATATGACCCAAAGTCAAAATGAGGTTCAACAAAGACAGAGTGAACAGAGAAAATATATTTAAGGAACATTTAAGAAAGACTGGTGTAAACAATTCAGCAGTTCAGCTGAAATTCAGTTTGCAGTACTTACAGTAGTAGCTGTAGTAGTCAAAACATCATTTGTTGGTATCTTTGATACCATATGACAGATGGGTGGTAGAGTGAACTGAAGAGTGGCAAAGACCTGATCCATCTTTAAAAAGTAAGAAGATTCTCACAGAGAGCTTCAGGTGGCTCAGCATCATCCAGGCTGTTAGAATGAGACTCAAATGCACTGCTATTACACAAGCACTAATAACAGTAAAGTGATAAGAAACAGCCAGCATGGAGTTTTCAAAACAAATCAAATCAGACTATTCTAATTTGGTTTTGTGGGAGGAAAGTGAAGGAGGTGTAGATAATCCAGATATTTTGCATCACAGATAACTTTTAAACTTGAGCTTTAAAGCATTTGACAATGTTTCCCTTTATATTAGTATTAGCCAGCCAGGGAAAAAATACTTTTGATGAAAACATTGTATTTGTGCAAGTAAGTGGTGAAAAACACTTGTAAAGTACTTGACTTGGAGGTTGCAGCAAAATTAAATAGTTCTTTACTCCATTTGGTTTCTCTGTGTGGTGTTTTTTAATAAGTGGTGATATCAAGCACATAGTGAAGAAATATTGGGATGACCTCCCAGTGAAATGGAAGTTAAACTCTGCACAACACCTTAGGTTGTAAATGTGACATGAGCCACCAGTTAATGCCGGTGCAGAAGGGGCAAATGTATTTCTGGGTGGCATTAATACCTGTGTTGCGTATGAAAAGAGAAAAGGTGTAAATACTCTCTCCCTAAATCACTGTTTATGATGCCCCCACTGTAGCACTGGGAAACCTCAGTACAGACATAGAATTGTGATTTTGGAGGAAATATGAATAAACCAGGGCCCGTCAGTCAAGGAAAGGGGAAAAGGAGGCAGACACAAGCTGCAGAGCTGAATCCACCTTTCTTGCTATGCCTAAAGCAGACTACATCTACCCTTGTTACTTAAATGTAAAACTTGATAAAGATATCACTAATCTCCCAAGACATTAATTTCATCTCTCCACTACTTTTAATATTGTGCTTTCTCTTAGCCTTTTTATCTTGAGCTTAAACCCTATTTTTCTCTCTTCTAGGATTTTTTATGATCTTTGATCATTCCTTTTGCTCTTCTCTGAATACTTTGCAACTTCTCTTTAACACTTTGTATGAAGAATGGCCTTGCATAAGCCCGAATCTATCAATTTTCTGAATACATCAGAGTCTTCTTTCTTGCACTCTATTGTTTTAGCTGCTTTTATTGTTATTTTTCTTTTACAGTCTAAGGCTTGTGAAACTTGTCACTTTACTGACTACTTTAATCTTTCCATTCTTCAACTGTTGTTTCTTTAGTAGAACTAGATCTGGATAGAACCTTTAACTATTTGCTATTTTAAGTACCTCTGCTGGAAAACTAAACAAAACAAAATAAAACCAAAACAAAGTAACTTCCAAGTGAATTCCAAGGATCCAAGGACTGAGTTGTCTTCCAGACGACTCCTAGAGAGTGATAGTTCATGGGTTTTAATCATATCAAGCCCTGTTTTCTCCGGGTTTTAGTGAGCCAGAACCTGCCCTTGTTTTCTTTCTGCCTTTCATCCACATGACAGATTTCATTTTAATTAAAGGGTTAATTTGGAGCTTGGAGAATCAGAAGTGCCAGTTGTCTTCTAGTATAGGGAGGACAATGATAAATTATTTTATGTATTCAGTAAAGGAGGATAAGAAATATTTGGATCACTTTTTAGCAAGAGACACAATACCGATTACACAAAGTTTTCATCTCTAAGACAGATGAAACAGTGATGAATTTTGCAGAATATGCTTCACTAAGAGGGTTAAAGAAATGGGTTAGATAAACATCTATAGAGCAGGGATCAAGATTTCTGGATTTAAAGATTAATATCATTGTGACGAATGAATGCAGCACTACACAAAGTTCTTGGAAAACATTCCAAAGTGCTGTAAATATGAATGTAAGTAATAGCTTTATGTCATGTCATCTCAGGAAGAACATGTCTTGCCTAAAAGAGATGTTGCCTTTTGAGCACAAAGAATATTGAAAGCAAAAAACAAGAACCCTTTAACATTCAAAAGACATTTCGCTGTTGTGATAGAGAGATTTCACAAAGGGTAACAAAGAGAAGGTGAAATGTCAATACACCAAATAAAATGCAACTTAGACTATTCACAAGTTCTTGATTACGTTTGAGTTCATTATATAAACAGTAGCTTCAGCAGGAGGCAGAAGTCTGCTCAGAAAATCTAAGTAAAAGTACATTCTGTTGTTATTAATAACTTTGGAGGGAAAGATCAGAATTGTACTTGAATCTAAAATTTAAATCGCTCAAAGTTTATGGCTAAGAAATAGTGGCTGAAAAAAAAATATTTATTTGGCTTATTTAGAATTTCAAATTTTAAATGTTAGGGAAAAAAATTTAAAAAAAAAAATGTTGAAAGACTGTTGTGTATATTTGTCAAGCTAGAAACACAGGCTATCATCTTTTGTATGCTCCCATTGCCACAGATAGCAAATACACGTCAGTTATTGGAGGTCTCTTCCAACTTGGTTGATTCTATGATTCTATGATGGCAGGGATTAACAAATGACTTTTCATGTTATGTGATGCTCTTTTGTTTGTTTGTTTATTTTCATCCTAGTTAGAAGATACCAAAGTATTTGGAACTAAATGAAAATTCAGCATGAATTGTAAGGAACAGTGCCATTATTTTAGCTACTGGACTCAGCAACAGGTCTATTAAAGGAGTAGCTGGTAGCTGATTTAATTTGACTGGAAACAGACCTGTTTTTCTCAGCCATTTTTCCTCAAGCTCTTTGATGCTAGAACTTATAATTAGAAGGATTTTTCAGACTGAAAATCACAAATCTCAAATGTAAAATCCAGATGACAACCATAAAAATTAGGTTAACAAGCCTGTCTTTTCAGAACTATTTAACAATATTTGTTCACTTTTATTTGCTCACCCACAAATGAAGCTCTGTTATTTACAACACTTTGAGATTAGGGATGGAACTCAACACGAACTGAATTATTGTCCCTAGGCAGAAGTGGCTTCAGCTAGTGGCTGTTTTCCCAACTCTACTGAAGCTGTGCTAGTTTGCTCCTGAAGCATGACTGACATTCTTTAGCCCTAGTATTCTTCACGGGTTTTAGTACTTTGCCTTTCTCCATATTCTAATATAGCAATGCACAAGCGTGTATAGTACAGGTATACAAACACATGGGCAGATGTTATAAGATGCATTAATGTACAAATGCACAATGATCAGCTATTTATACAAGTCAGTGAATATCAGCACTGACTTCATCATCATTAATCTAATTTTACTGCAGTGTTGCAAAGGGCATGATTGAATTTGTACTTCCATAAGAAGGAACCCTATCACCAGGAAGCTACTTGCTAATAGGACCCTTAGGGACAGATTATATTAAATGTATTGGCTACAATGGCTTGAAAAGAACTTATTTCAATATTACTTAGTTATGGATCCTTTGGAGATAATGAGTGGGAGAAACCCAATCTCATTTCTTAAGAGCTGCAAAACATTTTAAAGTCTGTTCACAACAATAAGGGCCAAAACTTTGAGTTTTAAATGTACATTATTTTCCTATCCAGTCTTCTGCTTCTCACAGCCAATGTTTAAATCATCTTTTTGATTACATGGAATAATGTATACACTAAAATGGATGTTAATGTTGTTTCCTTTGCATACTAGGAAGAAATAGTTCCAGACACCTCGTTTTCTTCAGACATATTCGGGAAATTATACAATGTAGAGCTGCGCTCAGAGGGCAATAAGTAGTGTTTGATTAAAAGGCGTTTTAACTTACACTTGACAAAGTAAATGAAGTGTTTTCTGTCAAATCATGGAATCATAGAATTGTTTGGGTTGGAAATGATCTCTGAGATCTTTGAGTCCAACCATCAAGACCTCTGATTGAGGGTGGAAAGGGCCTCTGAGATCCAGGTGAACTTGTTTCTGTTTATTCAGGGAGTTTTGGTTGTTTAGCTGTTGGATGGCTTGCTTTGTCATTTGGTTTTGGGGTTTTTTTGGTTTGTTTTAAAGAGAGAAGCAATCTAAATTGAAATTATTTTGATTTCTGAGAAGGTGAACATCAACAGTCAAAGACAAAATGAGACTACCCTGATTTCCCTGTAACTGAGACATGCTTATTTTGAGAGTAGCTTAGACACTGGAAATTGCTACACACTCCTACCATGCATGGCAGAATTATTGGAAAACCAAATAAATTTTCTCCAAATAAGAGCTCATCCTTATATCAACACTAAGGATGCATTTACCCTCTAATCTTTCAACATAGACATTTGTAGCCACTGGACAAATATGTGCAAATTTACATTATGACTTGTAGAAACAGTACTACTTCAGCAGGAAGTCTCTATAGCTATGTTTCTTCAGTGAGAATACAGGAATGACAAAAGCATAAAGAACCCTGGCAATCGTGGAGGTTTTCCAAAGCAACAGTGACATACCATATTCAGCCACAGCTGGTGGCTTTGTGCTTACCAAGAAGGTCTGTGAAGAATTCGGGGAGAATACCTCTCAAAGTAAGGGTAGGAATAGTTCAAGTGTCATCCTGAATAAAAATCAACAAATAATGTGACAAAGTATGAGATTGAACATGGTATTTCCTTCCTGTGTACCAAATAGCTCTGAGCAGATTGTGATCTTGGATGCATCAGTTCCTTGAAATACGAGATATTTATGCACAAACAATACATATTTGCATTTAAAAATTCAGGCTGTGATTTCCACTAATGAAACAAATAACTAACTTAGATCTCTATTAGTCAGAATCCTAGGTAGATGAAATAAAATAAGAGACTACAGAAGTTTTACATGTTTAAGATAGCATTAGTGGCATTTGCAGTAAACAGAGTATAATTTCATTCAAAATGCACCTGATTTTAATTGTTCTTCCTCTCTTCCTCTTTCTTTCTGAATGGAAGACAGCTGTGCAGATATTGAATGAAAAACTTCTTTTCTGAATATCTCCACTGCTGAGATTCTACTTTATGCTATTTCATGGTTGTTGTTGTTTTTTTCTTATAATATATTACATCTTGCTTTAACTCAATAGTTTCACAGTAAGCTGTGCTGAGTAAACTATTTGACAATCAATATTCCAATTTATTCTAAATCAGTTTATATGATGAAAACCTGAATATTAACTGAAAGTATTTATTGCCTATTTGCTAATATGATACATCTTATCACTGTTGCTAATATGATACATCTCGTCACCATCAGATAATTTGAAGTAATTTCATACAGTGTAATAGAACACAAGCATCTCAGAGACTATCAGGAATATCACCCTAAATTTGTTGCAGATGTGTGTAGGATGTGACCCTTACAGTGAACACTAGCAATTAATGAAGTCATAGAATCATAGAATGATTTGGGTTGAAAGGGACTTTGAATATCTGGTTCAAATCCCCCTGCAATGGGCAGGGACACTTTCTACTAGATCATGTTGCTCATATCCTCATCCAGCTTGGCCTTAAACGTTGCCAAGGAGGGGGCATCCACAACTTCTCTGAGCAAACTGTTCCAATGTCTCACCCCCCACATAGTAAATAATTTCTTCTCATTATCTACCCTAAACACACCCTCTTTCACTCCTTATAAAGTGTCACAGAAGATTATTCACATTAGGCAGTATTTTGTTGAATAAATTTAAGTTTATTTGATCTGACAGAAAATCAAAAGGCAATTAACCTGTACTTTGAAATTTTTGCCAAACTAGAGGATGATACAAGCATAAAACATTAGTTACTCTTCTCATAACTCCAATTTAGTTCTTGAATGTTTCAGAACTGGGCACCTTTTTTCTAACTTCGAAAAAAAGTTCTGGAAGAAAAAGCATTATGTGAGTGTTAGCAAGGCTGTATTCTCCAGAAGATTTGTAACTTGTATTTTGATGCAAGAAGCAAAAACATAGCTGACTAGCATTTGAAAAGCTTCAGTATTGTGGTTAAAGCAGCACTCCTGCACAGTGTAACAGTTGTGGAATCCAAACTGTTAGCACTTTAAAATAAAGGATCAATAAAAAGTGATGTATTAGAGTGAAATCATGAAGACTGAGTTTCACTAAACAATAAATTGGTCCACAAATACATAACAATGGATTTGAACTATACATGAGGAAAATTGAATATAAGGAACAGTTGCTACGAGTATGAATGGAAATGTCAAAAGGAAGTATGGGAAATATACAGCATAAATGAAAGAGATTTACTTAGGGCAGACAGTCTCGGTACTGTTGTTATATACTACTTCAGGAAACAAGTCTTAAACATAGCAAAAAGTGACAAAGCAGGCTAGAAATGCAACTAAAAAATCAGGGGATGTGTTTACTCAAAAATCATATCATCTTACTTTATTAAAACAAGTAATTTTCAGTAGTCTTGAATTTTGTAGTGCTACAGCTCTAAGCAAATGGGTTAGAATCTTGCCTGGCTCAATTGTCATGGTAACATTTATTTACTTTCATCTGGGTAGTTTTTATCATTATGCACCTGAAGTTAGTTGGAAAAGTGAATGAATATCTGTGATCCGTCCCTGGAGCTGTTCAAGACAGGATTGAACGTGGCACTTGGTGCCATGGTCTAGCCTTGAGCTCTGTGGTAATGGGTTGGACTTGATGATCTATGAGGTCTCTTCCAACCTTGGTAATACTGTGATACTGTAAAAAAAAAAAGACAAATTGCCTAGATTCTACTATACTTACATTAAGAAGGAGTTCTGCTTAATAATAAATAAATAATAATAATAAATATCGGACTGGACCTCTGTTTTATGAATGTCTTTTCAAGTGCAGATTCTGGTATCATTAATTTCATGTAGGGTTCCTTTCACTTGATGAAAAGCCCTGTTGTAACAGTGAGGCTATCCCTGCTGTAGTAGTGAATTTACCATAGTAGAGAAACTGAGAGTAGGTAAAGAGAGGTCACCTGCACCCAGACAGCCTATGGATGCATTTGATTAAGGCACAACACAGTTTCTAACCAAGAGTGAGGGAGAAAATGTGTGGGGAAAATGATAGCTAGGTCTCGGAGAGACAGCCTTCAGCAAAAGTCAGAAGAGAAGTTAGTATTTATGCCTGTAACAAGAAAACTTTGTGTACAGAAAAACTCCTACAACTAGCTTGCCATCTCCAGCAGAAACATTGGATGAATTGCAATGATCCCACTTGCTCAGGGAAAGCTCATTTAGTTATTGATGTAATTAACATGCTTAATCTGAAACTCACTGAGTCATTAAAACCTATGTTGTCACCTTTGCAAGGTGGCTTTTCAGACTAGACCTCCACTTCAAATAAGTGGCCTTTTAAATCCTAAAGCAAAACCAATTACGCATCACTATGTAAGGTATTTCAAATGTGCCTGTTATTGATTGACATGTAGAGGATTAAGGAAATGTGAATGCTATGTTTATGTCATTACAGAATGATACTGCAAGTGTCATTTATTGACTGAGCAGTGTCTTATCAGGAAATAATTTGATTCAGGGAAATATTTCTATTAATTTTCATTGTAAGTTAACCACCTGGATCAATAATTGTCTAATTCAACTCTACTTCAATTGAAGTAAGGCTGTTAATTCCCTGTGCTGGTGGGTAAATATGGATTGTTACTTTCCAAAACATAAGGCACACACAATTTTAATTCATTTAAAAAAAAACAAACAAGCAAACTGAAAGTCTGGTAGCTGAACAAAATGACAAAAAGGATTTGTTCTTTAATTATTTCATAGGCAAAGAGTTGCCTGAAGATGCTGAATGCAGATACTCAGCCCAGACCCTTGCAGTGCACATGCTCAGAGGAACTTCAGTCCATCTGCTCCCTCGCATCTGCAGAACACAGGAGTGCACTGTTGATTGACCACCAGCTCAGACACAGCACTTTATATTTTCATTTTACAGGCTATTCAGCAGACACTAGCAGGTGAAGTCTCAGTGAGGTGCTATTCATGCAAAAGCCCCTGAACTGAAAAGTTCCCTAAAATAAAAGCTGTTGAGGTAGACCTGTGTACTAGTAAAGTCTTGATATAGAATGAACCATATGATGGTATCATTTGCAACATCAAAAGACAAGATAAGGTCTCAGTTATATGCTAGAGGTGATCAGGATCATACTTATATATAGTAAATGTTTCAAGAGGACTGCAGGCACATACGCATTTGTGTGTTACACAGTCTGTAAGACAGATCACCGCATACTCTGAAATAAATAGAGTCAAAGCTCAGCAGAGATGGATGCTTGCTTGAGCAGACCTCTCCAATTAAGAATAGGGTACCAAACCAATTTAAAATAGCCACCGCTTCATGGGCATATGTTCAGTTGCCCTATTTCTCAGAGATCATAATTTAATTTGCAACTTTTGTCATGTGAGGAAGAAAGAGTCTGAGGCTGGAGGCTGAAATATCAGAAGTCTAATACTCACTTGCAATGTTTAAGAGAAGACATTGCAGTGTCTCAAGTGTACCTGAATGCGTGCACGCTGTTCTCAGGAGGACTGACCTTTAATAAAAAGTAGAGTAATAAAACTTGTGCCAAAATAACAAGGGACATAAAATCTTGATGTCTATTAATAGTCTCTGGAATAGATCATCTTTAGCTTTGCACCTGTCTAAAAAGAGGACTTAGGTCCCCAGTGGCCATTATCTAGTACATATATGTTCCAAATTTTATACTGTGATTTCTTTCACAGCTTCATCGAGTTTTTAAAGCCAGGAAAAGGGTAGAATTTGTGTTGCATCACCGTGATGCTGATTTCCCTTTCATGATCACAAAGGGCCAATTGCATGTTCTATAATTCTTCATAGTTGGAGGATTCCTGTGAAGTACTGTAGTACTTCACAAGCAAAGGTTGTCTTATAGGAGACTGTCTTCATCAGGACAATGGTGACCAAAGCATCTGATTTGTTAATTTTATGACATTAAGATGAGAAAAAAATGAAATTCTGATTAGTTTCACACTATAAATTTTTTTTATGAGCTTTTTGTTTATTGTTAGGAATGGACTAAAAAATACTTTGCCAAACACACTTGACTTTGTTGAAACATACAGTTCATTTAATCCATCTAGAAAAAACACTCTATGTGACTCAACTTTTACTAGCTTTTGCTGTGATAAAATTAAAAGTACTCAAGCAACAGATCATATATTTTTATGACATATAGCTGAATTCACTACATATCCTGAACCACAAAGCAAAGCTTTGGTTTCAACCAGCTGAACAGCTGCAGATTGGATGTAGTTGTGTATACTAGAGTTAGGGGTTAGGTTTAGGATTAGTGTTAGGGGCTAGGGTCATTAGGGTTAAGGTTCAGGGATTAAGGTTAAGGTTAGGGATTAGAGTTAGGGTCATTGTGGTTACAGTTAGTGTCAGGGTTAATGATAGATTTCAGTTTAGGGTTTAGGATTAGGGTTAGGGTTATGGTTAGAGGACTGCAAACATGGGCTAAAACAAAGGTATCTGAAAATTACCAAAAAGAAAATAATAATTAAAAAAAAATTGTAGCAGGAGACTGAATATGATAATGCTTTCTAGTATCTATATCTCCAATATCTGTTTCATTTCATGTCTCATGTTTGAGAGTACAGAATGCTATGAAGTGAAGAACACTTTCAAGCCTTTCTGTTAGATTGTAGACCTACTAAGCATTCAAATCACACTGAGCTAGTCTATCAGTCAAACAAAAGGGCAAAGAAAGGACATGCTTTAGCTAGAGTTTCATGAAAGACTTATGGCTTTCAGCAAGATTTCATGAAGGTTTTTTCTGTAGTATATTTCAAATATATTCAGAAGTGGATCTGACCTCCAGAGGTTGATAACGTTTCCACTTGGCACCTGATTAGCTCATCGTTTTTAGTCTCCTGAGTACAACGAGGAAGAGTTTACTGTTGCATTGAAAGGTTTTAATCAATCTTTTATATACTAGATCAGGTCTTGACTTACAAAGAACTGTGCTGGTAAAAAGGTGGTTTCTTCAGAACAGAATAGAGCACGCTTCCTTTTTAATCAGGTTGTCTACCAAAATAAGTTCACCTTCAAGCATGACAGGAAACTTCATAGTCAAAAGATGAGTGATTTCTTTGCTAGTACCAGCTTTCAAACACGTACCAGAGAGGTTTTATGCTTCTCTTCTGGTAACAATGATCACACTGACTGCTAGATTTTTGTCTGATCTGCTATTTGCCAGTACAATGCACCTTGCTTGTGATGGAGCGCTTCTTACGACGAGGAGGAAGAGCAGAGGATAAATGAGACAGCAGTAAAGTGTTAAGAAATTAACAGAAGTATCAGACTGATAGATATGGTCAGCTGAAGCATATAAGATTTTGATCCTGCTTGAGAAAAAGACGTAACAAAATTTGTCCATTCAGAGTTTATTCTTAAATACTGTTACATAAGTTGCAGAAGTTTGTTCAAAGAGGATGAACACATTCCCGGGAGCATTTCTAAATATCCAGAAGATTTCAGTCTTGGACAAAACAGTAAAAGTCAGACACTTTACCACAGTAATTTCTTTTGTGATGGTTGTATGTTCTAGTATCCTAGGGGAAGTTTGTCTGAACAAGAGCTGGAGAATTTGTGGAGGGTTGCCGTGGCTGAAGCCTTCTTTTTCCAGAATTCCTGCCAGCAGCAGAAGGTGAACTGAGCAAAGGAGGCATATTTTTAATCAGACACCATGAAGCCATGTGCCACCACTAGAAGCTGTTGAAGACAGAAATGTTTTAACACTTTCTTTATAGAGTAATAAAGATAAATTTGCAAGTAACTTTCCTCTAGGTATGCCTCTGTGGAATTCATATGTTATCAATGGTAGAAAAGATAATCTTTGCCTCCTCTTTAGGGACTGGTTTCTTAAATATTTAATATTAAATTAAATATAGTCTGTCAGAACAAATCTGCCTTTCATGGATGTGTTATCTAGAGAAAGCAGCTGCACTTGAACAAGTTGTGGTACTGAGCAGAAAGGTTGGTCTCTTCAAGTCTATTCCAGTTGTTTTCAATCTCCTATCTTCATTTCCCTGGAAATACACTGACTTATTTTGGAAAGTTCACAAAAGATGAAAAAGAAAGCCATATGTACAGGTAGTCTATATGGACCTAGAGACTCCAGAGACAAAAGTTCCTTGCTCCCTAACCTCTCTGGTCAGCATTATATCAGTGTCTAAGCACTCTCTTTATGAAGATATTTTTTAACTTGTACCTAAAGAAAAATACAATTTCTGTGCATTGCTTCTTATGCTAGCATAGTACACATCTAAGGAAATAGCTCCATCTTCAGTGTAACAAACTGTTAGGTAGTTGTAGAAAGAAATTAGGTTTCCACTTAGTCTCACACTATTAATAAAACCAGATAACATGTATTTGAGTAGATATGAAATCCATAAATGGAGTTTAAAAGATGTGATCACTATTACAACAGCAGGAAACTGTGATGTATTTGTTCATTTATTATGCCCTTGGTCACTGTAACATGGCTTGTGTACACTGTACCACCGAAGCTCGTTCTGCTGCCCCAGATCCACACAGCTTGTAGCTTCATCTGCTACAGTTTGTGAAAGTATTCTGCCACCTAAAGGAGATACTTGAGACAATGCCTCCCAAAAAGAGTCGCTTTGGCATGATGAATTGACATTATGCTCAGACTTTCCAATTTTAATTCTGTTATTAAAAGGACTGTTTTCACACTCTGAAACTATTTGTCCTCCAAACAGTTCATCCTTTACTGATTTTTTTTTTTTTTCATTTCAGTAGACTTTATGGCTTCAGCCTCTCAGCATCTCATTTCCCCATTTGTTAATCATAAATGTCTTAGAATTAAAACATCATTTTAGATTTTTGTCAATAGCTCCTATGTCTTCAGAAATGATTATCATTTTTACAAGGCCTCAGGCTTTCACTAAAAATTAACTTTTTATTATAACATTTAAAATAAACATCTCCCTTCCCTTTGGCATTCTAAAGAATATTGCTCTTTCATTAATTTGGGAAAGTAGAACTTCTGAGAGGTTGGCTGAAGGCAAAAGGGTAACTTAAAAATACTCTGGACCCTGATCCTGTGCATATATGCAGATATAGCCTTGTACAGATAAAGATAGAGAAAACTCTTCAAATCCTTGACATATGAAGCAGTTCATTAAACCAGCTAATTGATAGAAAATCTTTTATTCATGCTTTCACCTAATGAGCCAAGTATGCTTTGCACTAATTCTATTACCAGGTCTTTCCTACTCTTGACAGAAAACAGTGACATTCAAACCCATGCTGAATCTGAACACCCTTAGAATCATAGAATCATAGAATCAACCAGGTTGGAAGAGACCTCCAAGGTCATCCAGTCCAGCAGCCTAAAGTTCAGATACAGGCCTGAAATAAGCAAATTTTCACTCAGCTCATGAGTCAAAATTGTGTTAAGAGAAAGGATTTGGAAGCAGGGAGAGAGTGGTGATACAAATAGAACATATTTATCTAACAGGTTTTCATTTTTTTCCCCCATATCTTCAGGCTGGCTGAATTCAACAGTAATTCTAAGTGGCAGACAATGATAGGATAAATGTATCTTTGAGTACATCACATTACTATCACTGTAGGCTGATATTTATCAATGTAATCCTTGTTTCTTATATTTTTACCAATCTTGTGTGCATTTGCAAAAATCTCAAGCCTAAGCAACTAAAACATTCTCAGAAATAACTGCTTCTCTTTCAATTTGCAACAAATTATAATTCAGAATTAAAATTGAATTTAAGCATTCTTAAAAAAACAAACAAGCAAAGAACAAAAAAAAAAAAACACAAACCCTCAAACCCAGAAAAAAACAACAAACGCCACACCAAAACCAACCAACCAACCAAAAAAGAAAACCCAGAACCAAGCAACACACACACCAAAAAAAAAACACCACCAAACAAACAAACCAAAAAAAACACCAAGCAATCAACTGGAACAAAACCAAGCAAAACCCAAAACCAAAGTAAAACCCAATACCACTAAGGTAGGTATTCAGACTTTTGTGTTGGCAAATTAGGCAATTACTTACACTAAGATCTACTTTTTTAAGGAAACAATATGAAAGTCTTCCTTTAGTTTTATGTATATTTCAATAATTGGAGTTCTAAACAAAACTGAAAGAGCTAAATGACTGGATGAATATTTATCTGTGTGTAACTCATGTGTTTTCTTCTGGAATCAGACATCAGTGATCCTGATGATCCTAAGCAGCAGTTTTCAGGATTTGTGTCTACTGTCTGCAGGGAAAATGCATTCACTTGCCCATAATACCTGTAAGAAGCAATTCATTCTTCTTCCAACAATCAAGAAAAAATCCTAAGTGAATGTTCAGTTTATTGACATTACAAGCACAGATAGCACAGGTAATGCAGGGCCTTGCAATTCCTTCTTTGGTGATTGATTTTGCTTCCTCATTCTCTGGTACAATTTTGCAGTGCAGGGATGAAACCAAATCTGTATTTACTGATGATCAAAGCAAAACATTTGCATTAAATTTTGTATTAGTATCTTTCAGCATCTCTTTTTTTTTTTTCAAAGATCAACACTTTATGTTGCTTAAACACTCCCAATTCATCTAGGTATGTGTCCCAGGTTGAGGCTAGGGGGTTAAAAAAATGCTCTGGGGACTAGAAGATTGTTATTCAATCCCATAATTCTGCTATCTTGGTATAAGCTCACAACAAGGTCAGTTTGCTCTCCTTTCCTCCTCCTCCTGCCCTGGGTTTGTGGCAGGACCCAATCTATCGGGAACATGTAAGCAGTAGGCCTCCTGGATGGCCGGAGGCATTGGTAGGGGGGAGGATTGGAGCATTGGGGAAGGTAGATTTAGTTTTTCTGGGGATGGGGAAACTTCAAGGGGGTTTGCCATGGATGGGGAAATCACTTTTGTAAGATCTGTCGCTGTATCTCTCTCTCTCTCTCAATACAATTCTGTATTTTCTCTCTAATTTGATCTGAGAGTTTAATTTCTGTCGCTATCTTTAGTAAACCCACGACAGAATGGCAAAGTTTCTCTTTAAAAAAAATAGCTACTTTTTCCTTTTTTCTTTTGCCTATTTTAGTAAAGAGATACATTTTTGAGGAAAACAGAGTGAGATTTTTGATTATGAAGAAGAGTCAGGAAGGAACACGAAGTAAAGAAATCAAGAGCCTCCTAAAGCTATTTTAGTGTCACACCAAGTTTCAATAAGAAAATAGATGAGCCATAACAATTTCTGCAAGTGATATCCCCACGGAAACATCCAAACAGATTAGCTTATTTATTTGTTTGTTTGTTTGTTCATTTTAAGACAACTTATATATGGCTGAGAAATGAACATTAATTTATTTGAGGTCAGCTTAATCTTCAGATTTCGGTGTGACATCAGCTGCTATCAGAATGAAACGATAAATACTTGTGAAGCCCGATAAGTGGAAAGAATCTTGTATATACTCCTGAGGATGAGTCAAAAAATATACAATGCAATTATAATTGATAGGCACAGGTTTCTGGGGCAGCCTGGATTCTTTCATAACATCTTTTAGCTACAGGCTGAAAGCTGAGGTATTGCTCTACATCACCACATCAGATTTGGAAGCAAAATTCCACACTGGCTGCTGGTACAGAGAATGGCACAGAGACAGGAGCAGGTTCGTTACCGGTAAGACAGAGTTATGAACTATACCAATATTTCTTCCTCACAAGGTATGAAATCTCTGAGAAAAGTTTGGGGGGTTTGGGTCTTGGTTTTGGGGTTTTTTAACAATGTTCATCAATACTAATTTGAAATAATAAAATAAATAAATAAACAACTTTCAACTCCCCTTATTGGTATTTGGGATCCTAGTTTCATATTATCATCTTCTATAATCCCTTTCTATATCTACTGTAGCTGAATTCAGTAAGACTAAGTTGACCAGAAATGATATAAGGAAACTGAACAGAAGAAACCCATAGCTACCAGGGAACTCTGCCTCTTGGTGAGAGTGAGTGTGGATAAACAATGAGGGAATAGATGCAGTTGCATCACAAAACCTGGTGAAAATAGGAATAGACGAAAGCATGGGACTGTGGAAAACCACCTCATATTTCACTTAGCTCTTTTTCTGTAGGACAGATTTTGATATCTTTTAGAGTAAATGCCATGTTAATTCATGATAGGGCATATGAGTTCCACCCTATGATTTTACAGACCAGTTCAACCTGGGCATGAATGAACATAACTCCTGTTGACATCAATGAGGCGAGATCTAACATAGTACACGGCTTAACTGGATGATGGATTTGCATTTCTCATGTATGCAAGCACTGCTCAGTGCCACACAAGTGTGCTTAGAATATTATCAAGCATTAACCTTAGGTTCCTATATAGTGCCTACAGTGTCAGGAATAAATGATTGTACATTCATCACTACAGTAAGAGTCAGCAGAGCCAAGCCTCATTTTTCTGGAAACAGATTTTTTTTTTCCCAGATTCCTGAAAGGATAGGAAGTACATTTATCTATTAGGCATCCTGTACTACAGATCAAATAAGCAGCTCTCCATTTTATGAATTTCCTAAGATACCTAGGAAGTATCTTAAAAACTCGTGGTCCTCTTCAGTTCTGCCCTAGATATTTCTGATTACTTGAATTCCCTTAAATCCCAGTAGGAACAACAGGAAGGATCACAAGAAATTTGCATTGCTCAGATCTGAAGAATGCAGCTTAACTGCATAAATAGAAATATTTGCAAGTCATAGGTGTCTCACTTGAAGGCACAGCTGTCTGCTTAACCCATCACAGCAGAGACTGCAAGGCTGACTATATAAAAAAGACAATGTAAAAAATAACTATGTGTCTCCTAGCAAAAAAAATCACTGTGGCAGAAAGAGAACAGCACGGTCAAAGAGAAGGATAATTGGTTGGGTCACTGCTTTTCTGCTCATTATAAATCAAAGTCAAAAGGAAACCCTGTCTGTCCATTCTGTGCACTCCGTGGCCATGTTTATCAGGCTTTGTGTCTCCTTTATGTCACCTCTATTCTTTTGCATACAATTCAAGCTCTAACGCAGCCCAGCCCAAGAAGTAGAAGGGTAGATGCAGAACTAGGCTCCCAGCTAGGATGAAATCATGAAAACATTTATTTGCAACTCTTTCTCAGTCTGCCAGGCATTGTGGATTGACTGTTCATTCACCCTGCGAGCCACAGTTTCACCACTCGGACAAAGCTGTAGACACTGCTATTATCATATCGCATTTTGTCACATACATTGGTACACAAAGAAGGACTGAGAGCTGCAGAGATACAACGATGAGACATAAGGGAAGTTCACTGCAAATGCTCCAGCTCTGATAAGCTAGGATATACTATCAGCCTCTAATAGGACCTTTCTGAATGGGGAGATCAGGCATTAATGATCCTTCCACATACCTTTTCAACATGACATGAAGAATGAGATCAAGCAGCCCCTGCATATTTTATTCCTTCTAGTTAGTGGCTGGTGGAAGCTGGAGTTTTCTGTCATGGGCACATCCTTTTAGTGTCACTTGCTAATGACAACTCTTTTGGGAGCATCTTGCCTTTCAGAACTTCTCAGATGCCTCTGAGAAATATACACTTATGAAAGTATGACCCTTGTTGACCAAGAAACAGAAGAAATACAGTTTTTCTTTTCTGGGTTCCTGGGATCCTCAGGGATTGTTTCACCTGCCTTTTGAGCTTGATGGTGATTGGATTGACAACAGAGTCCCTCTGAGCTAGGCCTACTACAAATTGTTAGTGAAAGTCCCATCTCACACAGACAAGAAAGAGACAATGAAGATAACCTTATGAGTATTCACAGATTTGCCCATGCTCAGATGGAAAGTTTGGAGTAGAGTGGGACAGGATCCAGAACTGTTTCATTCTGGTCTAGTGTCTCATAGTGTGATTGTCCTTTGCTCTGCTTAATGCAGCGAGGCAGCATAATCTGTTATCCTGACTTCTACGGCTTTCAGTGCCAGACAGTAACAGTTATAGCAATAGTTAAAATGGCATCATCTGGGACATGTGCTTTACTTGTCCATGCAGGAGCTGATCTATGAACTGGAGATATAAAATTCTGAAAAGAGAAGCCTGTTAATTGTAGAGCTGAAGTTCTCTATGTCATTCCATAACTGTTAAGCATAGAGGAGAGAAGTAGTCGATCTGTGTTCTGTTAATTCAGTCACTCTGAACCTAAAGCTCACAAAAATACATTTAATTTCCAATTTAAATAAGTGTTATGAAATGCCCCGGTACCCTCATGGTCCCCGAGAAAGAGCCCTGCTGCACAGGCTGTTGGTAGACCTTCACAGACACTCATTTCCTATTATCTGCACTGGTGATTCAGCACTCAAGAGTGGACACCACAGGTGCTGGGTGAGGACTGCCAGCTCTTGTTCCACTGTTTCAGAATGGAGTACATGTAAGCTGAGATAAAAGCAGATGAACAGCAATGACAAAACTGAGACATGAATGCATACACATGAAATCTGCTGTAATTGTTTTTATGTCTTTTTGACCTTCCAATTATTTTTATTTAACAAGAACACATTCATGTTCCCATAGCTGAAGTTATGTCAATGCTATTAAACAGTTTCTTTCCTTCCTGTAGAAGTCTTGTTTGTCATAGAATCAATCAGGTTGGAAGAGATCCAAGATCATCCAGTCCATCTTATCACCCAGCCCTGTCCAATCAACTAGACCATTAAGTGCCTCATACAGTCTGTTTTTGAACACTTGCAGGGATGGCGACCACCACCTCCCCGGGCAGCCCATTCCAGTGCCAATCACTCTCTCTGGGAAGAACTTCCTCCTAACATCCAGCCTATACCTCCCCCAGCACAACTTGAGACTGTGTCCCCTTGTTCTGTTGCTGGTTGCCTGGGAGAAGAGACCAACCTCCACCTGGCTACAACCTCCCTGAGGTCATCTCTGAGCCTCCTCTTCTCCAGGCTAAACAGCCCCAGCTCCCTCAGCCTCTCCTCACAGGGCTGTGTTCCAGGCCTGTCACCAGCTTCATCACCCTTCTCTGGACACATTCCAGTACCTCAACATCTCTCTTGAATTGAGGAGTCCAGAACTGGACACAGGATTCAAGGTGTGGCCTGAGCAGTGTTGAGTACAGGGAAAGAATAACCTCCCTCCTCCTACTGGCCACACTGTTCCTGATACAGGTCAGGAAGCCATTGGCTCTCTTGGCCACCTGGGCACACTGCTGGCTCATGTTCAGCTACTACCTACCAGTACCCCCAATTCCCTTTCTTCCTGGCTGCTCTCCAGGCACTCTGTCCCCAGCCTGTAGCGCTGCTTGGGGTTGTTGTGGCCAAAGTGTAGAACCCTACACTTGGCCTTGTTAAATCTCATCCCACTGGCCTCTGCCCACCCATCCAGCCTGACTAGATCCCTCTGCAGGGCTCTCCTACCCACTAACAGATCAACACCTGCTCCTAGCTTGGTGTCATCTGCAAACTTGCTGATGCTGGACTCAATTCCCTGGTCCAGACCATCAATAAAGATATTGAACAGGACTGGGCCCAGCACTGATCCCTGGGGAACACCACTGAATGTGGCACCATTCACCACCACTCTGTGGGCCTGGCCCTCCAGCCAGTTCTTGACCCATTTCAAAGTGAACCTGTGCAAGCCATGAGCTGCCAGCTTTGCCAGGAGCCTGTTGTGGCAGACAGTGTCAAAGGCTTTGCTGAAGTTCAGGTAGACTACACCCACAGCCTTCCCCACATTCACCAGGCAGGTAAACTGATCATAAAAGGAGATCAGGTTGGTCAGGCAGGACCTGCCCTTCCTAAACCCATGCTGGCTGGGCCTGATCCCTTGGCCATCCTGTAGGTGCTTTGTGATGGCACTCAAGATGATCTGTTCCATGACCTTGCCTGGTGCTGAGATCAGGCTGACAGGTCTGTAATTTCCTGGTCATAACTCTTCTTCCTCTTTAAGGATGACAGATATTTTGATATCCTTATTATGGCATTTTCTTAACACGGTGGTAAAAGATTTCCTGTGGAGCATTTCAGAACGTTTCCTTTTCTGCTGTCCTTTCTGTGAAGCCAAACCATTCTGTAAAAACCAAATTTTAGCTTAATAAGAAATTCCCAACATCTCTTCAATGCCTATCAGATTTTTGAGAGCTGAATTCTCTGCTGATTTCTCTGTTGTAGACCTGCATTCAGTTCCTGCTTGGCATTAATATTTTTGTAATATAAACTGAGCAATGACTGTAATCAAAGTTTCAGTGTTTTCCACAGAACACAGCAGGTTTCTATGTGGGCAGCTGTAGGGCAATAGGAGTCTGCAAGAATGCTTTTTTGGGGACTTATTGTTGTCAGCAAAGATGCAGCCTGGGGGCTGTATGGACTGAAAACAAAGCTGGACACAATAAATTGAAGAGAGCTGCATTTTCACAAGCTGTTCTCTGTTGGTCACAGAGAATTTAATGGTAAATATCTGCTGTTAACAGGTCACTGAGCTCGACAGCACCTGTTACTGCTGCTTCTTGTATCCTGTTTAAATCCATTGAATAAGAAGCCTATGGGAATTTTGGAGATTGTTTAACCCATTCTGTAGGAGGTATCCTCTCAATTACAAATGTTTCCCCTTACAGCAGTAAAGTTGAGTTACATACCTTTACTGCTTGTGATGTATTTTAAACTCCTGCAGTCATGGGTGAATATATTATTTTCATAACTCAGAGAAGTTAGAACATTTGGAGTGGGCTAAGATTTACTGACAAAGTAATACCTAAATTCTTCAGTTACATAATAGCATGTGCAACTCTGCAAGCTTATTTCTCCACTGCTAACCTGCTTGAGTTCCTCCTGCTTGTTTGAAAATGTGAAAAATACATGCAGTACCATGACATCCTGACTTTAAAGTGTTCCAGGGTGCTGACAGAAATCTTCCAGTTTCTACATAACGCCAAGAATGTGTCCCAGATTTATGACTAATGACAGAGTGTTTATTTTTCTGAGTATTGAGAGCAAACTTTTTTCTCTCTACTTCCAATCTGTGAGAGCGACACCTGCATTAAATGTCAATATCAAAGCCTCACCTGAGTCCAATCATGCTGAATGGCCATGTTGCTCTTCCCAAGCTCTGGCTTTCATGGATCTGTCTCCAGTAATGCCTTAGCACAGGCATATACATATGCTCAGAGTTCTTTGTACTACAGGAGTCCAACTTTACTGCGCAGGCTGTACACACAGTGATTATATCAGTAAATTAAATAGAGCTGGGGAATATTCTTGGTCATGGAAATGTGACAGACTATACTACAAAACTGTCTGAACAGTCCCTGGTGCAATTTTAGCCTGTGCCTATTAGCAGTCTCCCAAAAGCTCCAGAGCACTATTTTCAAGTGAGAGTAGTCCAGGGACTATTCCCAGCATGCGATATGTATGGAGTCACTCTGCTTTGGAGTCTGAGTTTATTGCACATGCCACTTGGCTTCAGTGCCTAGAAATGTTTCTAGGCAAATTCAGCTCTAAATCCAGACTTTGCTGTAGTGTATCCTCTGTAGACATAGATTAACTATAAGGAACATGTATAAGCTTCAAACTGGCCACCTCACCCAGGGCTCAGATGTATCAGGCTTACTGTCTTTGTTGCCTCTTGTGGAGCATCAGTCTTACAATCAGTAAGTGTCCTGAATTATTAACATTGGACAGGAAATAAGAGGTCCCATGTAAATAAGCTGGACTGGATTTACAGCTTCATAGCCCAGCACCTCAGCATGAAAGGAGGTGAAGTCTCAGTGATTGCAAACCAAAGCAAAGCTAATATGAGAAGCCTCATGGTGACTAGAAGCAGAAACTTATGATTCATTTTGGCAATTAAATCTAATTTGTGATTTTTTTTGTCTGCTGTCTTTTTACAAGCCAATAGATTTCTCGGTTAAACACAGCACATAATTTCCCTCTGCCTTAGTATTTTCTCCCTGATTATGTCTAAAGAAAGAATCTGCAGCAGATATAAAAATAAAATTTTAAAACTCCCATGCAAATGGCCAGACCTGGCCTGAGCTTAATCCTGAGTGGTAGTAGTATGATAAATTATTTACCACTGCAAACAACAGAAGCAGAAAAACAGGCAGCCAGTGCCAAATTTTACCTGAGCAAATAAAGTAATAATGAAGAATCTAGAAGATGAAAGGTATGAAATGGGTGTTAGGGAGCCCAGTGAGGGAAAATTTTCAAAAGCTACCATGATCAGGGTACCAGCAGCCACTTATGAAGGCCAACAATATTGTCATATAAGAGGACAAAACCAGCCAAGCTAGAGCCCATAGGAGAGGTAGGAGCGGGCTATTCAGTTGAGAAGGGAAAAGGGGGAGAAAGCAGAGTAAAAAGTAGAGCAAGCAACATGGTCACATGGACTCCCTGCTGAGCAGTGTGGCATTTGGTCACTGTAGTGCAGAAAGGAACTAAAGTTCTGCTCTGCTCTGCCCATACCACATGTGTCTGCCTTGTTTCTTCAGTTAGGTGCTTTCCTTAGACACAGATTGAAGAATATCACAGAGATGATGGAACATGGATGAAAGATTCCAACATCTGAGCAATCTGTCAAATAAGGGGACTGGAAAAAGTTACTCAAATTCTTGACAGAACTCCATGCAATGAACTGAACTAAACTAAACTAAACTGTGGTGCATTTAATTACTGTTATTTTGGATAAAATTTGTCTAGTCTAAGGTGATTGGGGCATCTAAAGGCAGTTTTGTTTCTTTGCAGGAAGAAAAATATAGGAAAAAAAAAAAAAGTAGGAGGTTTTCTATCTAGGGGAACTAAAAGGCAATGCAGAGCTTACATGATACATCCTCCCCTATGTTAAATAATAATTTTTTTGTTACAGAATATACATTTCTTGATTCATCAAGTGCTGATCAAGAACAGAAAGTACTCAAGTGCACTGAAGTGAAGTTTCTGAATTGTTTTTGTGCTGCCTACTATGAAATTTGGAGCTGTGCCACATAATTCAGTGCATGCATACAAAACCCATGGTATTAACTCATAGAGAAGGTGGGAAAGACTCAGGCTCTGCAGGTACATCTTAGAATAAAGCATTCCCCATGTTATCCTAGGAAGAGGATCCCACTCTACAAACCAAGTACAGCACTAAGAATCACTGTCATCCAAAACTCATAAAGATGTGGAAATTCCAGTTTTAATTTTCTTTTTTAACAAGATTAGTATTGGGCCTTTGTGAATTCCACACTACAATTGAGCCAGAGCTATGATTTCCCACTGCCTGTATCTGACACAAATAATGGGATTTGGTTTGAGATTAACATAACTGACTTCAGGTATCAGGTTGCAGGTTACCTATGCACTGCTTAAGTCATACACACACATAGAAACATAGAATCAATCAGGTTGGAAGAGACCTCCAACATCTTATCACCCAGCCTTGTCCAATCGACTAGACCACTAAGTGCCTCATACAGTCTGTTTTTGAACACTTGCAGGGATGGCGACTTCACCACCTCCCTGGGCAGCTCATTCCAAAGGAAAATCACTCCCTCTGGCAAGAACTTCCTCCTCACATCCAGCCTATATCTCCCCTGGCACAACTTGAGACTGTGTCCACTTGTTCTGTTGCTGGTTGCCTGGGAGAAGAGACCAACCCCCACCTGGCTACAACCTCCCCTCAGGTAGTTGTAGACAGCAATGAGGTCACCCCTGAGCCTCCTCTTCTCCAGGCTAAACAACCCCAGCTCCCTCAGCCTCTCCTCACAGGGCTGTGCTCCTGGCCTGTCACCAGCTTCATCGCCCTTGTCTGTACACGTTCCAGCACCTCAACATCTCTCTTGAATTGAGGAGTCCAGAACTGGACACAGGACTCAAGGTGTGGCCTGAGCAGTGTTGAGTACAGGGGAAGAATAACCTCTCTTGTCCTACTGGCCACACTGTTCCTGATACAGGTCAGGATGCCATTGGCTATCTTGAAGGGTTCAGTGTCAGAACACAAACTTTCGGTGCTCGTAGTGTGTTGGCTGGCCTCCATCTGTTGCTCTAGAAGATCATAGATCTCCTAGAGATCCAGTATTACATTTCATATCTCTCTGCTGACGTACCTGGCACCCTCAGGCCTTCCAGGTGTCGGCACACACATGCCACAGTTAGTAGACTGACAAGCAATAAACACTGAGTGACATCTAAACCACTCTCAGATAGCCAAGACATGCATATGGGTGTTAGATCTAAGACTCACAGGTGATTTATACCTTCTTGAAACTGGGTAGAATCCCAAGCAGCACAAGAGGCTCATATTTAGGCAACTCATTTGAACTTTTTTACTTGATTGCCTAGAAGAAAGTGTTTCAACCGAAACGAGAGAAAATGTGTTGTTCCCTGGGGTGCTTTAGCTCTCTTTCAAGACTTCAGTCAATAAGTTTTAATTTCTACTTTTTAATTTCCCAATTTATAAGGGGCAATAGGAATTCCTGTCAGGCTTAGCTGAAGTAGAAGATAAGATAGAAATTAAATTATTAATGTTTAGGAAATTTTATGACATTTTTGTGCATTACATTGCCAAAGAAGTAATTGTTAGCCTTGAGGTGTTAAGCTTATTTAGCTTTTCTATATTCTCTTTGGAGACTAATCACAGCTCTTACAATTTCCCTCCGTTATGTCCCTGACATATAGGAAAGAAATATTCTAGGCCTTTGAAAACCAAATCGAACCAACCAAACAAAAAAACCCCAAAACCCTACACTAAAGAAAAATAATGAATCAACTGAATGCTTACAACCTATCATTTGTATCCTAGACACGGGTTTATTGTGTGTTTTATTTTATAGCGATGCTAACACTGTTTCCCACTATTGTTTCACCTATTTTGTCCATATCAACACATCCTGTTAAATGATTAGGTGTTGCATAAACACTTCCAAACAATCTCCAAGTTTCTTGTTAATGCATCTGTGACACTGATGTGGAAATAGAGGTAAAGGCAGTTGCAAAAACTGTTTTTACTTACTTTTAAAATGGCTGAGCTGGTGACTTTGGATAGACTATTGGCATGAGACACCTAATTTTGACTTTATTAATAAAATACACATTAAATAGATCTGAATAATGGCTAAAGGGGAAAACATACCAAGAAATTCAGCTACTATCTGTCAGTTAGGTGCTCTCAGTGTCTCAAAGCTGAAAACGCAACATCTGTGGAAGGGTGTTGTGGAAGGCCAAAACAGGCTTAAACATGTCCTGACTTATCCAGACATGTTTTCTCTTCTCCTTTCTACTGTTGAGGGAATCAACAGCGGAAAAGGAAGATAAAAGGCCCTGGTACCTTCCAGTTTCTGTCTCTCCTTCTAAACTTTTTTACAGAGTCCCTGCACATGTTTATACATTTGTTTGTGTTCTGCCCTAAAAGAGGTAAGTAAGCCCTGGTTTCACCTAATATGGTCAGTTTTGGCAAACTGCCATTCTGATTGGCAGATCCATGGCCAAAGACCCATTAATCTTGGGCTTAATGAGATGAGCAAGTAAAGACAATGTGCTCTGTCGTTGCTTATGCCATTGATCTGCCTTAATGTGCTTCTGCTGTTGCTCTCTGCAGTTGCATCCTGCCGTGGTCTGCCACATTATGTCTGCTAAGCTATAAGCTAGGTCTGCTGCATATTAACAAGCCTTGATACTTCGGGTTTGTACACCTGGAAACTGCCTTGTCTCAGTTTACCAGAAGATTGGCATTAACTGCCTTCACACGATAGGCCTGCTTAGCCAGCGTGACATTGCGCTAAGGCTGCACATCCACAAGATATCCTGTCTGCCCCTCAGCAAAGCTCTCAGCCAAATATGGAGTCCAAGAGGGACCAGGATCAGGTCAGAGATCATCTGCCTCTCTCTCAGCACCCTGTTAGTGCCTGGGAAGACTATAAGGCTAAGAAGACACCAACAGAACTCCCTGCAAGAGTTTGGGGACTACCAGGAAACTGTAGTCAGCCTTGGGAGTCTGGAGATATAATTTCTGTGAGTACATACTCAAAAGCTTCTTTCACAAAACTCTGAAGTGAATCTGAATGTCTTCTGCCTTAAGCAGAAAGGAGCTCCTCGAGTCTCTCTAGTGGGCAAGTGGTATAATCAACTGCAATATCTCCTCTTTCCAGTTCTAATAGTTTAATGTTTGTTGTATTAGCACTAGTTATTGAGTGTTCTAGACTCCGTTATCATCTATGTAATACTTTTCATGAGTGTTGTAAAAAAATTATTATTAAAAAATACTGGCCAGAGGCTAGAGTTCTGAATATCAAAGTTAAAAAACAATATTAATTTTGACCAAAATACCATCTCTCAGCCACACCTGCCACCACAAAGGGGCAGATAACGAGTTTATGGAGCTTTGTGTCTATTTCAAAGGAAACCATCGCAAGAAAAAGATACTGTGTTATCATTGGCAGCCTCATCATCTCTCACTGAAAAAAAGAGATGACTTGTATGTACAATACAATTTTGAGATATTTTGAAGGCCATACTGGATCAGACTCCAGTGCTAGAGGGCAGGGATGCCATCCAGAGGGACCTAGACAGGCTGGAGAGGTGGGCCCAGGCCAACCTCATGAACTTCAACAAGGCCAAGTGTAAGGTTCTGCATCTGGGTTGGTGCAATATCAAGCACAAACACAGGCTGGGTGGTGAATGGCAGCAGATCAGCCCTGAGGAGAAGGACCTGGGGGTCTGGGTTGATGAAAAGCTCAACATGAGCCAGCAGTGTGAATGCAGCCCAGACAGCAAGTGTGTCTAGGCTGCATCAAGGGAAGCATGGCCAGGGAGGTGATTCTCCCTTTTTTACTCTGCTCTTGTCAGACCCCATCTAGAGTACTGTGTGCAGTTCTGGAGCCCCCAACACAAGAAGAACATCAAACTGTTGGAGTGAGTCCAGAGGAGGGCCACGAAGATGGTCAGAGGGCTGGAGCACCTCTGCTATGAGGACAGGCTGCAAGAGTTGGAGCTCTTCAGTCTGGAGAAGAGAAGGCTTTGAGGTGACCTTATAGCAGCATTCCAGTGTCTGAAGGGAGCCTACAGAAAGGCTGGGAAGGGACTATTTACACGGTCTTGTAATGACAGGACAAGAGGTAATGGGTTTAAACTGGAAGAGGAGAGATTCAAACTGGATGTTAGGAAAGGATTCTTTACAGTGAGTGTGGTGAGACACTTGAACAGGTTGCCCAGGGAGGTTGTGGATGCTCCCTCCCTGGAGGTGTCCAAGAAAAGACTGGATGAGGCACTTAGTGCCATGGTCCAGTTGATTGGATAGGGCTGGGTGATAGGTTGGACGGGATGATCTTGGAGGTCTCTTCCAAACTGGTTCATTCTATGATTCTATGAAGGCCAGGTTGGATGAGACCTAGAGCAACCTGTTCTAGTGTGAAGTGTCCCTGCCTATGATGGGGGGTTGGAACTGGATGATCTTTGATGTCCCTTCCAACCTAAACCAGTCTATGATTCTATGATAGTTATGGTTCAGAAATAATCTACCTTGTATTAAAAAAGAACTTCTGTAGGACCCATCAGCTGGTAGCAATTCTATCCAATGACTTAAACACCAGTCCCTGGACATAGTTGGGCATTACAATAGGCCATTTTCTCCTAACATCTTCATGATCATGTGTAGAAACTAGCAATTAAATGTGAAAGTGGTATAGTTTAAAGCAATATCACCGAAACAGAGTGAAAATGTAACTTAGATCTACCAGTGTTAAGAGTAAAATAGAAGTGTTGTGATGTGAAGATAAATAGCAAGAATTTAATGGACTGAAGATGCTTACAAAAGCTCAGAAGTCTGACTTTACTTTTTCTCAGCACTAATATCTGGCAAAGGCATACATGGAATTTGATATAGTGCTAAATTGAAGGATTGCAAGGAAATCTGAATGAATGGTTGAAAACTGTATCCAGTTAAGCAGCCCTGACTTGTCTGCGAGAATAAAGTGTTTACAGAGCACAGTGAGCACATGTGACATCCAAAACAACATCAGACAAATATAGTGGCAACCTAATAAGAAATGCATGTCAAGTTTGATTGAGGCTAATTCATGAAGAATTTTGATAAGAACTTTAGAAGGTGACAGCATTGGAATACAGCCACTCAGGCAGAATACGTCTCCTCTGAGTTCATATGAGTGTGGTACACGGTTTATGTGTGTATGCGTGTGTGTGTACATGTCTCTGACTAAGACTGTGACTGATGAAGTGCTAAATTGCCTAGTTCCTTACTCAAGGTTCCTTGAAGCTGGTGTCTCTCCAGACCAAGTCTAGTATGAATCCTTGCTCTGAATTACTGCAAGTGCAGAGAGGCAGAGTCAATTTACAGCTCAGGCTAAAGCCAGGCATTGGATTTGTCATCAAGGAGGTTGTTAATACAAGGTATCAGCTTAGAAGACTAAGGTAAATTGAAAAATTATGGGAAACACTGTCTCAGGCCTAAGAGCAGGTGAGTGCATCTTGGTGATACAGATAAAGCAGCACGTCCTGCCCTTCATCAGAACTAATTCTTTCAGACACAGAGACAGGCTGATTAGTTTATACATCTTCCTGGCCTAAATGTATTACTGGCATTTCTGCATTATTTTCCACCACATGGGGAAGACTTTGGCTCTAGTGACTCCACTCATGGCAAACTAGCTCAAGCAAGGGCATTCGCACTAGTGTACAACAGGAATTCTCATGAAGAGGTTAGATTTACAGCAACAAAATGGACAGATGAAACCAGCATCTCTCTGTATTTGTGGTGCTGCATCCCATTGCTGTCTCAGCATGTCAGCTGGGATGACCCAAGCTTCAGTTCATCAGCAGGAGCTCAGGGATTCAGGCAGCAGCATACGAGCACATCTCGGCATAAAGACAGTTCACTCAAGTTGACCTCAGACTTAGATCTGACAGCAGGGCACTTAAGGCTCTATTGAGCTCCAAGCAGAGAGGAGTTACAGTGTTTGCCCATCTTCTTGGGTCTATTTTCAGTTGTAAAGAAAACCATGCTGCTACACCCTTCCAGCAGCACCTGACATAACTAGCCAAGAACTTCTGTGGATTCACATTCCCAAGAGTCATGACTTGCAGGACTTGGATCAAAACCTGAAACAGTCCAAGCTAAAAGTATTACAAGACAAATTCCTTCTATAAATTAGCATCTTTCAAGAAAGATCTGAAGCAAGTTAGTAATGCTCTTGGACGTTAATAAACTCTTCTTGTCTTTTGTAGGATGTACATGTAGGATGTCTGTGGGACAGACTTTGTTTCCTGAAGAAAAGCATCCCCCATCTGTCTTTATCTATTAGATGATATAATGGATCTGACAGCAAATGGAATCTGTGCCTAGGAGAAGCTCTGACCCTTTCCTGAGAAATGAATAAATCTTTCATTTACCAAGCAGACTCTCTGTATAAATAGAATAGTAGTTAGTAAATATGGGGCGGTCTCCTGGGAAGATAATAGCTGGTTGTGCTCCAGACAGCAGGAATATAGTTCAGAAAATGGTACTTTCATTTATTTCATTTGTAATAAAGGGGAAGTATTACCATGGAAAGATGTTTTCTGAAGTGGTGTCTGTCAACCTTGGCCTAATCTATCTGGAAATAAAATTCTGAAGCGGGCAGTGTTTCAGACAATTGTAAAACTTAGCCTCACAGAGTTTCAGAACAAGATCTGATTCACTTCTCATGATGCAGTGCACCTATTTGTGGTGATTTCCATGAGCTTGCTCTTTATTTTCACCGGTTCTAATGGTTGTCAACCCTGTAGCATCAGAAATGACAGAGGCTTAATACTGAATAATAAACAGCCCAGATATTAAAAATTCCGTCTTGCCTTTGTTCTGCTTTCTGTGCTTTGTCTGAAATTTTCCAGATAAAATGAACTGTCTGAATGCATGGATGTTCTCAACCTCTTAAATGCAGAGAAGGCCATTAAAAAAAAACCAAACAAATGAAACTTAAACCAGCTAGGGTCACACTAACAGCACTTGCAGTTGCAAAAGGGTTTACAAAAGCTCAGAGACATGTTTGGTAGCATTCAAATTTGTTTCAACTGTAAGTGAACAGTATCACACTTGAGTCAACCGAGTGAAAATCATTCCTCTGAGCTTTGAGTTAGAAGAAAAACAGATGAAAGTTTGCTATTCTAAGGTATAGTTATAATTCTCTCTTACATGTCTCAGTTGGATTCTCAATTATATAAACAGAGGTCCTGCTTGATTAATACATTCAGTTTTGTCTTTTTATTTTTGCCTGCATTCCAGTAACAGAGGTAAATTAACCCTGAGATTCACACTATGGAAAACAGTGAAATGCAAGGAAAAGTAATTTTGGTCTTTCTGTGTGCAGGTATTGCTCAGTATTCAGACTTGATATTAGCAATTGCAATCACATCAAGCTCAGGGAAATTTCAGTGACTTTCAGTAAATATATATGTGGCACAATTAGTTATCAAAAACACTAAATTGAATCTGGTTTGCAAGAGGAGGTTGCATTAGCAAGTTCATCTATGGAAATTATATTAAATAGAATTTCAGGGGGTTTTTTTACATCTGAAACATCTCTTCTGGGTTAATCTGGAGCTTCTATGTCATAAAAAAGAATTCTGCTTGACTGGGATTAATTGAACAAAGTTAAGTTTCTTTAATGCTGTATGCATTATGACTAACAACCAAAGGTGTGTTATTTACTGATAGTAGAGAGAATTTAGACCTCAGTAAGAATATTGTAAGGGACATACAGATATTTAATCAGCAGTTTTCTCCTCTTCTCCATTTTTCATCTTTCATCCTCGCTTTCATTCATCTAAACTTCCAACTAAAACTCCCACTGGTTTCACAAGAAGTATTTCATTAAGGAGTAGTGACACATTTAGAAATGAGCTCTCTCCACATTACATGCAGTGCACTGAAATTTGATGTCATCCTAAACTGTGAATAAATTCAGCCCATTTTTAGAATCCCCTTGATTTACTCTTGCTTTCCCAGGCCTTGCAGTCTAATAACTGAGGTACTAAAACAGAGTAGCAATTTTCTTTATCAAACTCTGATTCTGATCAGAGGACATGTCTTCCTCTGAAAAAATACAGAGAAATCCCATGTGTGGTGCAACTCGAGTTCTTGACAGCTTCCCTGGTCATAACTTGCTTGTTCTTGACTGGCTTTCAGTCAGAGAAAATGTGGCTCAGATTTTCACCATTCCAAATTATGTTTATCAATTAGCTGATTGCCAGAATACTTGAGGTTGACTTTTTGGTGGGGGAGAAGGGGTAGGCAGACAAAAGCATCTTGCTGTAGTCTAAAGAGGAGGGGAAGAGGTTGGACATTTATGAGATGGATTACCTCAGAAAGGATGATAAGTGTAGTCTGAAATTTAGAATTGTAGGTTTCAATCTCAATTTAGAGTTTCTTCTCATCTAAAGTGATATGACAGCCCATGAGAAGAGAAAATTGTCCTCATTCCACCCTTGTGATGTGTATGAAACTGAGATCTAAGTCCACAGTAGGTTGACTATAGAAGTGGTACCAAAAAAGTTGTGCCAACTATTCCTCAATCAAGGAGAAGAGCAGCAGAACTGCTAACTGCTTCTGTTCCCTGAGGCATTCTCCGACACAGTAGCCTCTAGCAGACACAAGTCTGGAGTGACAAACAGGGCAGTTGCTCTGTCAGCATTTTGTTGCATTTTTTTTCACATTACAAAACAGAGCTCAGCCTAGGAGAGGAAAAGTACAGAACTAACAGGAACCTAAATGAGACATGACAGATAGGGCATGCAGTAGATGTGAATGCACAAAGCTTATTCCCAATTGATTCCCGTTAGGAATACTTTGAGTAGTTTCAGAATTTCTGATGCTTCACAGAGTTGCTTATGCTATACTGAGTCCATCTTAGAGAGGTCAACACAACCCCAAAAAAAGTTAGAATAGGTGAAGCTTATTCCTTTTTGTTTCCATTTTAAATTCTTGTGATCCTATGACTGCCTTCTCTTTCTGTAAATATCTTAGATTTTATGTGATCCTAAAAAGGATCACCATAAATGGGTAGGTAGAATGGTACCACCAAAAATGGTAGGTAGAAAATAATGGCATATTTTTGGTCTCCAGGATCACCGGTGTTGGTACATCCTGTCTGGGGGACTTACATGTTCCTGCTACAGTTCTGCTCATTTCAAATGACTTTTATTAACACTCAAGAGCATCAGGATTTGTAACAGTCAGAGAAGATGCTACTGATGAAAGATTTCCCCTCCTTTCCTCCCTTTATATGGGAAATATCTGCTGTGACCTTGAATCCTTACCACTGATTCTTCCGTTGACTACTATGGAATTATCCATGTAATCTTTTTGTGATTTTGTCCATTTCTTCCACGCTTCTCTTTGCAAAATTCTTCATTTTATGTATTAATCTTTTCCCCAGTTTCTGCTTTTGTTCCTGTGGCAAAAAAAAAAAAAAAGTCTGTTGCAATGCAAATACTTGCAAGACTTCAGCCTGAAAAAAATACATTTATGTAAGAACATTCTTCATGCTCAGGTGACTTCCATAAATATCAACAGGTCTATGAGAAAGGGTAAGGATTACCACACGCAGTCAAGGCATCACCCTCTCTCATGTCACAGACTAACAGGCATTAGGTATGCTCAGGGGTGGTAAAGTCATTGTTCCAGTGTCTAGGAGAATAGCTAAAAGATATAGATATTCAGCCAAGTTGCTAAGAAACATAAAGAATTTGAAAGTATGCAAGGTTACAAGGCTAATCTAAAGTTAGACTGTGTAGCATCTCCATGGCGACCAAGAGTGAACGGCATGTGAGGTGAAAATAGAGGGAAGAAGGAATAATAATCAGCAATAAATAAACCTTGACAGAGTTTAGTGTGATTACGTTGTCAATGAGTTAAAGAATGATGCTGCTCTGCTGTAGTTTGTCAAGGCAGCTGGAGGAGAGTTTTTGAAGGTCCAGAGGAAATGACGGATGGCATTTTAAAAGTAAGACTGTAATGGCCAGCTCTGTGGCTGCTAACTGCTGCAAGGGTCAAATGAGGGAGAAAAGATGATCTGCATGCATGCCACATAACAAAACACTCTCCTTTATTAGTTAATATCCAGAAACAAATTTCCATAGAGGATCTAATAACTGTGCTCTTCCTCCCTTTAAGCCCTTGCAGTCCTCATCTGTTGCTGTGTTATTTCCTCTGAAGGGTAGTGTGCATAATTTTGCCAGGACTGTACTGTTGTATATATAAAAACTATGTCTAAAGTATAACCTAGATACAGAAGCCAGTTTGAAAAATCAACTTTTTCCCAGCTATTGTCTTACAGCACTGGGTTTTATCTGTTAATATGCATGATCATGTGTAACCAAGGGACAAGGCACATTACCAAGGAGTTGGTGTCTAATTATCCTACAGACTAGGGAGTTAGTGACTCCAAGCTTCATGGTCAACACTACAGTCCAGCAGCAGAGCTAACATCTAGACTCAGTCTAGTGAGAATATTATTTTTGTCCATTGGGAAGGTTGTGCTTCCTGACACATGAACATTTCACTGCTCCTACTGAGCTGGAGCCTCATTACAACTTGGGGGGGGGGGGGGG
>WAAF01010795.1:995297-1041791 GCA_013400475.1 Tricholaema leucomelas
CGCGGGGCCGCGCCGGGGCGGCGCGCCGGCGCCTGGGGCGGAATTCTGAAAGCATTAAGTTCCACTCATAATCTGTCAAAGTCAATAAAGGTCTTTCAATGAGTTTCAATAAGATATGGATCAAATCCACAATGTTCAAACAATAAAACACTCTGACATTCACATTAGACAGTCAATGGTCCATGATGCCACATGTGGAAGTTCTCTTAACACTGTAGAATTAATCTATTCCATGACAACAGTCAAATATTTATTATAAGCAGAGAATCAAGGATGTGGACTTTTTAATGCTTAAGTCTTAAGTGCTTTCCCTGAAGTTATTTATATTTTCCATGTTATAAACTATATTTCCCAGGCTTCCCATTTAACAAATTTAGAATAGAATAGAATCAACCAGGTTGGAAGAGACCTCCAACATCATCCAGTCCAACCTAGCACACAGCCCTATCCAGTCAACCAGACCATGGCACAAAGTGCCTCATCCAGGCTTTTCTTGAACACCCCCATGGATGGTAACTCCTCCACCTCGTTGGGCAGCCCATTCCAATGCCAATCACTCTCTCTGGGAAGAACTTCCTCCTAATATCCAGCCTATACTTCCCCTGGCACAACATGAGACTGTGTCCCCCTGTCATGTTGCTGATTGCCTGGGAGAAGAGACCAACCTCACCTGGCTACAGCCTCCCTTCAGGTAGTTGTAGACAGCAATGAGGCTGTCTACCCCTGAGCCTCCTCTTCTCCAGGCTAAACAACCCCAGCTCCCTCAGCCTCTCCTCACAGGGTTTGTGTTCCAGGCCCCTCACCAGCCTTGTTGCCCTTCTCTGGACACGTTCCAGCACCTCAACATCTCTCTTGAATTGAGGAGCCCAGAACTATTTATTTATTTATTTAATACATTATTAATAACAACTGGTAGAATAGCCTAAGTAGAAAAAAATCACCTGTTAACTCATTAATGAAAGTGGAATAGAATGTAAAAAAAAAAAATCAAATAATTCAAAAAGTTCTCATTTAAATGTAATTGAGTAATGATGCCATCTTAAGTAAATAACAAATGACTTAGAAAAATACCTAATTAAGTTTGCTGATTATAAATTTAAATCCAGAGAAGTTGTCCTTATTATATTACTGCATAATTTCATTATTAGTTCAGGATTAAAAAAGTAAAACAAACCAAAAATGAACCAAACAACCAACAACAACGAAACCAACCCCCCAAACAAACAAAAAACCCAAACCAAACCACAAAACATCACAGAACTTGATCTGAAGTGTGAGGAAGTAATCCATTGCATTCCACGAGTTTTCAGGCAAACACTATTGCTACAAGTTGTGAGGCAAAAACCTCTGGGACTCGTACTACAGGGTAAAAATAGGTAATTTATTACCGTTTAAGTAACCTGCTTTAAAATTTACTGGAAGAGTAGGATGCTATTTAACATGGTTAGCTTAAAGTATTTCCAACGTGGCAGCTTCGTTGCCTGAAGATCTCATAAGTGGTACACAGATCTGGTTTATTAGGGGAAGACAGAACCTGCTATTTTAAGCCTGTAAGAACTGTTACCAAAATAATTCCAGCTCTTAACAGGCTCTCAGAATTTTAACCTTGCAACGATTTTCTAATTAAAAAGGAAGTTAAAAATGGTAAAATGGAGCTCTGTTTGAATTTTCTTTTTAAAATGTTTCCTTTGAATATGTTCATTTCTCCAAACTAACCACAAACCATTATCAGCAAAGATAATGCCTGTGTCTGGTAGTGACCTCTTCCCTTGCTTTAGAAAAAGGCTTTTCATAGATTAATTATCTGCCCACTTTTCTGTCTCCAGTGCACTCCACTGAATCTGATTTTAAGTGTTATTTTTCTGTCCTTTTTTAAAAGAGATTTGTCCTTAATTTGGAAGCTGCTGTTGCCACAAGCCATTCTTTCACTCATCTGTACTTCTCAGGTCTGAAATTCATCCTGACATCTGCTCATCTAAACCTGAGCAGATGGAAGAGTCCAGGAGGGAGTATTTGTGCCAGCATATCACATCTCTGTGGTACACAATAAGGTGTATGCCTTGCAAGGAAAAATAAACAGGTTGATATTAGCTAAACTACAAACCAAAACTTTTTTTTTTTCAAATGCATTTATGGCAATATTAAGTCATTGTAACTAATTTTTCATTGTCCAGTTGATAAGTTTTGAGTTAATTGCATCAGATTCATACTTCTACGGGGTTTCTTAGACTCATTGGCTTGTTTTGCAAGAAAGAGTGAAGAAGCAGATAAAATAATGTATTTCTTCTCTCCATCTTGCAGACTGTTCTGTGTCCTTTCATATCATAGAATCATAGAATCAACCAGGTTGGAAGAGACCTCCAACATCATCCAGTCCAACCTAGCACCCAGCCCTAGCCAATCAACTAGACCATGGCACTAAGTGCCTCATCCAGGCTTTCCTTGAACGCCTGCAGGCACGGTGACTCCACCACCTCCCTGGGCAGCTCATTCCAATGCCAATCACTCTCTTTGTGAAGAACTTCCTCCTAATATTGAGCCATTACCTTCCCTGGCACAACTTGAGACTGTGTCCCCTTGTTCTGTTGCTGGGTGCCTGGGAGAAGAGACCAACCCCCACCTGGCCACAACCTTCCTTCAGGTAGCTGTAGACAGCAATGAGGTCACCCCTGACCTCTTAAACATAGAGGACAACTGATTATTTTACTTGGATTTTCCTGAAAATGTGTATAGGAAATCTACTTTCTTACTCAGAGGCCATTTAAGGGCACCAGCAAGAAACTTGAATAGGATTTTGTTATTAAACTAATAACTCAGAGAATTTTGTATTCACGTCTGAGCAATTAGACCAGGATTCTGGAATTTGTACTCTAGTTCAGCTGTTGCTGTTGACTCATTTTGGGAACTCTGAAAAATCATAAAGATTTAAGCATAGAGGAAAGAAGATTAAGAAGTTTGACGGAAGCATGAGTGTGGTGGTTTGTGCTAGGTGCCCCTTAAGAAGGCCACAGAGTTGAGTCCTCTGGGAGGACCAGAGAGGTACAGGAGGTGGACCTAGGAAGTTGTAATTTTATTCAGTCACAGAATTCTGCTATCTCTTTGTAATTTGGCAGCAAAGCCTAATTAATCTTTTCTCCCTTCCTTTGGCTCTCTACAGTGAGTCCTTATGTGGTAACCAGCAGGGGGAGTAGACCTGTCTGCGGCCTCCAAGGCTGGACTGAATTTAACTGCGCAATCAAGGCCCATTTGGGCCTAACGGGAGACAACAGGAGGAGAAAATAAGCACTGGGCTTTTGTGGTTTACTTTGGTTGGGGGGGAGGGTGTGGGGGAACTCTCGCGTATCCTGCGTCTGTAGTAGGTGTTAGGGATTTATGCATTCTGTATTTCCCCCTGCACCTTTAAATACAGTTTCTGTCTTCCTCTCCAGTTCACTGAGAGCATCTTCATTTCACTTCCTTCAGGAGTAACATGTGCTTCTGTCCCCTCTTTCAACCAAGACAACTAGGATTTCTATATTTCCCGTGAGTACTCAAGAACAACATAATGATTCTGTGTTCCTATTTTTGACTGGTCACGCTGACATAGTGACAGGCCATTTTCTGCCTGGGTTTGTTCATCTGTCTGCATTTTTTCGGACTCTGACCTTGCATTCATCCTTATTCAAATGAGACAGATATGAGTAGATTTATAGATGCAAGGTGTTTCTCTTACACTGTCTGAATAATCATAGAATCATAGAATCATAGAATGGTTTAGGTTGGAAGGGACCTCAAGGATCATCCAGCTCCAACCCCCTGCCATAGGCAGGGACACCTCCCACTAGAGCAGGCTGCTCAAGGCCTCATCCAGCCTGGCCTTAAACGCCTCCAGGGAGGAAGCAACCACAACCTCCCTGGGCAACCTGTTCCAGTGTCTCACCACCCTCACTGTAAAGAACTTCCTCCTAACATCCAGTCTAAATCTCCCCTCTTCCAGCTTAAACCCATTCCCCCTCGTCCTAACATTACTAGACAGTGTAAAGAGTCCCTCCCCAGCTTTCCTGTAGGCTCCCTTCAGATACTGGAAAGCCAGTATATATATAATGAGAGACTACTCTGTCCGTTGAATTTCTAACCTTTAGCACTCTAAGCCAAAGAGTAGTGTTTTGTTATTTTTTAAATGAGACTCAAATTTTTGATTTAAAACTTCACCCAATAAATTATTGACGAAACCAGATCATTGTAATTCTCATCTAACCAGAAGATATCATTCCCATGCCATCTTCTGCTTACCTGTCTGCTAGTTCAGTTATCCCTCAAAAGATGAAAATATAGCCTTTATGGTCATCCACCTAAAGAAGGATGAAAGTAACTGTCCACATGGAGAGTGATATGAACAATTTTGTTGTGAATTTACATTCCATAACAAATCTTCACCTTCTGTTGACATGAGGAGAGTAGTGGCTGTTGCTTATGCAGACTTCGGCAAAGTTACATGGCACTGTGTGATTGTTTGGGTTTTCAAACCAGCACACACTGTCTTCCACAGCCTCCTCACCAACAAACAGGAGAGATACAGACTGAGTGGCAGTCTGTGAGACAGGTAAGAATCTGGGTAGCAGGCTCACTCAGAGGGTCGTGATCAATGGCTTCCATTCAGGCTGGTAGCCTCTCATAAGTGGATACTGTGCTCCATGCTGATAAATGTCTTCACAAATGATCTGGATGACAGGATTAAAAACACACTCCCCAAACTCAGTGGTGAAGAGGAAACATCGTAATGCAGGGCTAACTTAGAGAGAGACCTGGACGGGCTGGAAGAGTGGGCTAGCAAAAACTATATGAAGTTAAACAAAGATGAGTCCAAAGACCTGCACCTGGGATGACATCAACAATAAAGCCTATTAACAGGCCAGGATCTCTGTGGATGGAGACCAGCACTGCTGAAAGGGACCAGCACATCCTTTTGGACAGCAAGCTGAACACGAGTCAGCAGTGTGCTGCATCCACAGGGACATTGCTGGCAGAGACAGAGATGTGATTGTCCTGCTTGGTGCTTCTCAGGTCTGGAGTACTGTGTCCAGTTCCTGTCCCACTCAATTCAAACAAAGATATGGACCAACTGGAGAAACTCAAAAGCTGGACCACGAGAGAACCTGCTCTGTGAGGAAAGACTGAAGGAGCTACGCCTTTTCAGCCTGGAAGAGATGGCTCAAAGATGACTTGATCACAGCATTCCAGTACTTTAAACATCAATTACAAAAGAAGCAAACATTTTACAACAAGAACAATTAATCACTGGAACAACCCACTCAGGGATGTCTTAGAGACTGTATCACTGGAAGTTTTCAAGATGTGACTATACAGGGTGCTAGATAAATTCATCTAGGCTCTCTTTAACATGAAACACCAGGCCAGATAATTTTCTAAGGTCTCTTCAAGCCTGGCCTAATTCTGTGATTCTGTGTCATGGCTATGCCTCAGTCCCTTTCAGTAGTGACTTAAAACAAAACTCTGACCTACTTCTGTAGAATACATGCACATCCAGTCACCAAGTCAAATCTTAGATGGTGATTAATGTTAATATGCCACACTTTGACTTTAACTGAAAATTGTGCAGCTGTGGGAGAGATCCAAAAATCCTTAATGATTTTTTTCCAGGCCAGTGTGCTAAATAAAGCCAGTGACTGCCTACCCAAGACATTTCATTCAGTGGGAATCAGTACTCCAATGAAATTTCTAAAGATGGATTAATTAATTTGGCCAAATGAGAAGGATCAAATCAGCCTAATCATCCCACAGCTGGACAGGCTGTATAGTGCTGATGCTAACAGAAAACAAGAAGAGATAACTAAGAAACAAATGAAGTAGTTGAAGAGGTATCCTTATAATAATTTTTCCACCCAATTTTAATGTAAGCAAATATTCCATTGGTGTGAGAAGCATTTGAGTGATTCCAAGCAGACAGAGGCAAGGGCAGACAGGGAATTCAATCAGTGTTTTGTGTTGCAGTTTTTACTATTTGAACTGTCATATTGTCATATGTGCTTAAGTCTGTAAGTCCCAAACTTGTATGTTGTTTGTTTGTTTGTTAATTTAAAAAATGTATTTATTTAACAGATATTTTCCTCTCTATTTAACTGTGGAAAACAGTCTTAAACCATGAGCCCCATGAAGCTGAATCAATTTATGTCTGTGAAGGGCTCTGAAGCTCTGCGGGGAGATGTATCTTAAAACTGCAACAGTATTCTTGCTATTACAGTCAAACTCTTAATGGAGTGATATGAAAAGAATGTTAAGTGTGAACAAATCTGCAGTTTGTGAATGATGCAGACATTTACTGACTGTGGTGAGCAAGTGCTGGGCACTGCTCATCCACTCAGCTACAGAAACAGCCATTAGGACTCAGCACTAATTACAGCTTTTTGCCTTGGCAAACAGATGTGCTGCATCTCTTAAAACTTGGGAAAGGTGGGGGCAGTTTGTTGCTTTGGTGCTGACAGGTTGCTGTGTTGAATTTCACAATGTAATGACACACTGTGAAAAGATTAAGTGGAAATTAATCAGTTTGCTCCTTCTCAGTGGAAATTAATCATTTTGCTTCTCCTCCTCCATTTTGTGATTTAAACAAGTGCAGTCTCCCAGTTTTGCCCATTTTCCTGGGTCTCATTTTACTCAAAATTTGATGCAGACTGCATCAAACTTTTGCCAGGATTTTTAACACAAAGTCAGGTATGGCATTAGCTGTATTGTCCAGTACCTGCTTCCAGAGCTATGTCAGGATTTGTGTCCAAATGACTTTTCTTCACTAAAAAAAAAAAAAAAAACAACAAACATCTCCCCACTTCCCATCCCCCCAAAACAAACAAACAAAACAACTAAAAGAGAAAAATCTGATTCAGACATTGGTCAGCTGTGAGCAAGAACAAAGACACTAATACCTTATCTACAGTAATGACACTTCAGCCATTGAGGATGTACAATGATGGAATCACAGGATCACAGGATGCCAAGGGGTTGAAAGGAACCCAAAGAGATCATTGAGTCCAACCCCCCTGCCAGAGCAAGACCATACAATCTAGCTCAGGTCACAGAGTAGCACATCCAGACAGGCCTTGAAAGTCTCTAGAGAAGGAGACTCCACAGCCTCTCTGGGAAGTCTGTTCCAGTGCTCTGGGACCTTTACAGTAAAGAACTTCCCCCCTTGTGTTGAGGTGGAACCTTTTGTGCTGCAACTTACACCCATTGCTCCTTGTCCTACCACAGGGAGCAAGTGAGAATAGCTTGTCCCCCCCAGTCCTGATCCCCAGCCCTCAGATATTTCTAGACATTTATTAAATCCCCTCTCAGTCTTCTCCAGACTAAAGGGCCCCAGGTTCCTCAGCCTCTCCTCATAAGGCAGTACTCCACACCCTTAATCATCCTTGTAGCCCTCCACTGGACCCTCTCCAACAGATCCCTATCTCTCTTTAACTGAGGAGCCCAAAACTGAATGCAGTACTCAAAATGAGGTTTCATCAGGGCAGAGTAGAGAGGGAAGGAGAGCCTCCCTTGATTTGCTGGACACTCACTTCCTAATGCACCCCAGGATCTCATTGGCCTTCTTGGCCATAATGGCACATTGCTGTCCCATGGATAACTTGTTATCCACCAGCACTCCCAGGTTCCTCTCCACAGGGCTGCTCTCCAGTAGATCACCTCCCAGCCTGTACTGGTGCAGTTTATTATTCCTCTCCAGGTGCAGGACTCTGCACTTGTCTGATTATTCATCCCAGAGTGCTTTTGCTCATAAAGAGGCTGATATTACGCATTTAATGACCATGATCTGCTGGACAACCCCTATGCAGGTGTCATGTCATTAGGCACTGGGGAATCCCAAGGTTACATGGCTGCAGTTAAGGCCTTTCCAGCTTGACCAGGAAGGAGCTGATAAGTATGCAGGAATGCTCTATCCACAGTCTTTTTTGTTTACAAAGAGAAGGTTCTCTCCCTTACTAATCATCTTTGGCGCTAGACATATAACTGCGTGATCCCCAAGCTCTTGTTATAAGGGTACTGGAGAGATGACAGCCCATGACATACCTTCAGAGGCTCCATATAAAATGAGAAAAGCAAGTTTATTGTCATTTTGGGTCAAATTCCCTACCTTGAGGTGTTCACTGAAACACTTTTAAGGTTTAGTGAGTGAAAAATAAGTGGAAATGTAAGTTTTAAATGCTGCCTTTACTTAGACCAGAAGTGGTAATGTAAGCTCTAAACACCACCTTCACTTGCAGCAGAAGTGAGTTTAAGCTGCTGCTGTTAATGAAATCTGTGTTACTTATTTTACTGGAGGGCTCTCTGTGGCTGGACGTTTACCTCAAACACAATAGAGTGGCAAATGTAAGGTTCACAGATTTTGTAAGTGGGCTGGAAACTCTCACTGAACTAATGACTCATTTTCTCTAGCTGCAGAATATAGACAAGAACAGGAGGTGTTTTTTTGTTTCCTTTTTTTGTTTTTGCTTTTACTTCTGCTGATGTATCATTTAGGAAGAAATATGTGTTGAAGGGATGAGAAAATAATTAAAAGATAGATTCTTTGGATAAAACATAGCTATCTTGTGACAAACTGGTGAATAGCAGCGGAAGCATCAAAACTTTCAGAGCAAACAAAGTTTGTAGAGCTGTTAAAAAGACAGAAATATTTTTCTTCCACGGTACAGTAAATATCATCACCCACAACCATCCCAAAACGATTTTGCCATTCGCCTTGCAACTGAGAAAGCAAGACAAAAATCCTAGATAAGAGAGAGGACAGAAGCAAAGCACAAAAGATTAAATGACTCATGTAAGAGCACTCAGGAAATCTGGCAGAGATGCTGTAGAGTTCCCAAGTTCGATCCTGACCACACCAATGCAGAAGTGTTAGACATCCAACCAGGGTACTATGCAGACTTGTTTGGAAATGTTTTGGAAAAATATTTTCTGTTGGAAAACTGCCACTCACTGCAACATTTCAGTACAACTATGAGAGTTTTGCTGACAGTTTGTCCAGAAAAGACTTTTTTCAGATCCAAGATGGAAATTCTAGTAAAAAACAAAGTATGGAACAGCAGCTAGCCAGTGTTCCAGGTGTCTTAAGATACAGGAAAATCAGACCAAATCCCTAATCCAATTAATATTCCACTACTTATGAAGGATGAAACAAATGTAAGAGGAGAGCCTAAAGCAGCCTGGAGGGTAAGACACTAAGTACAAGTGCAGATTTTCATGTCACAAATTCCTGCACCTAGCCACCGGCTGGAGACTGTCCTGATGAGTCTCACTGTTGATTGTTGTAGCTAATCAGTCAGTTGAACTTTATGTGTTTTTCATTTAATATTGTTCTTTAAATGAGAAAAAAAAAAGTGTCATCCTGAAATCTCATAGACCTTTCTTATTTTCAACTTTAAAACTTATTCTCCAGGCAGAGATAACTCTATACCACATTTCCCCCTCCACATTTAGTGATAACAATATGCTAGGAGTCATACTTGAAAGAAGGTACATTGAGCACAAAAGATGTGCATGTTCAGTCCACCACATATTACAAAGAAGCTCTGTCAACACAGTAAAAATACCTATGCCTTGCACAATTTGGGCACCTCACCTTGCAGGTGTACTTGCTGTGTACAGCTTTTGACTACTTATCCCTCAGCAAATAGTGTCTGTCTTCTTCGTCTTCACTGCTCCTGCAGAAAGCTCAGAAAAGCTGAAATCTTGGACAAATTTCACTTCCTCTTAAATGTGCTTCCATAGAGGTTTATACTGTTTCAAATTTCTAGATGGTAATTTCATTTCCTAAGTGGAAAAACTTCAGATCTTGAATCAACAGATGTCATCTTTGTTGCTGTTCCTTTTTTGCCTTTACCTTTTGTTCATGAGCTGGAATGCCAAAATCCCAACCCCATTTCTCTCATGCATTTTCCACATCATTAACTGCTTAAATTTCCTGTGCTTGGACGGCGGTTACTTCTCACTATTAATTCCCTCCAGTGTGGCTGCATTAAAATCCAGAAACTGCTATACAGTCAGAATAGGAACAAGACCAGATGGCATCAATAACTGCTAATATACCTCAACATTTATGCTCCAGCATGTGCCTGATTGATGGGGTAAGTGCTAGCCGCTGATACGCTGTTTATGTCATTGTTTGTTGAGTTTACTTTTTTAATTACCATATGCTCCCAAGGAAACCTTGAAAGCATGAGAACATTTCATGAGGTTTCCCAAAACACATCTGCAATGCACCTTAGAAATAGAATTTTAAAACAAAACCCCTTTGTCTCTGCAAAGAGCCTGAACTAATTTCTCTCCAGAGTTTCTATTCCTGCTTCTTCCTCAATCGCTTTCTAATGAAGGGCAATTAGTTCACCTCTTCATTGGTCTCTAAGCTGCACAGTCTCTAAGGTTGTGTTTATGGTATCTTGTTGGGTTTTTTTTAAATCCAATCACCAGAAGAATTATCAATATGACTGAAAAATAGGCAAGAGTTACTAACCTGATATTATTCTATGGTGCCATAACTGAATGGGTAGATTCAGGGAGACCAGTGGATGTAGTCTACCTTGACCTTAGCAAGGCCTTTGACATCGTCTCCCATGACATCCCAGTGAGCAAGCTCAGGAAGAGCAGACAGTGAGGTGGATTAGGAACTGGTTACAAGACAGAGTTCAAAGACTGGTGATCAATGCTGCCAGGTCCAGCTGGAGAGCTGCAACTAGAGGAGTCCCCTAGGGATCAGTACTGGGTCCAGTGCTGTTCAACATCTTCATCAATGATATTAGAATAGAATAGAATAGAATCAATCAGGTTGGAAGAGACCTCCAAGATCATCCAGTCCGACCTATCACCCAGCCCTATCCAGTCAACTAGACCATGGCACTAAGTGCTTCATCCAGGCTTTTCCTGAACACCCCCAGGGACGGTGACTCCACCACCTCCCTGGGCAGCCCATTCCAATGCCAATCACTCTCTCTGTGAAGAACTTCCTCCTAACATCCAGCCTATACTTCCCCCGGCACAACTTGAGGCTGTGTCCCCTTGTCCTGTTGCTGGTTGCCTGGGAGAAGAGACCAACCCCCACCTGGCTACAACCTCCCTTCAGGTAGTTGTAGACAGCAATGAGGTCTGCCCTGAGTCTCCTCTTCTCCAGGCTAAACAACCCCAGCTCCCTCAGCCTCTCCTCATAGGGTTTGTGTTCCAGGCCCCTCACCAGCTTTGTTGCCCTTCTCTGGACACATTCCAGCACCTCAACATCTCTCTTGAGTTGAGGAGCCCAGAACTGGACACAGTACTCAAGGTGTGGCCTGACCAGTGTTGAGTACAGGGGAAGAATAACCTCCCTTGTCCTACTGGCCACACTGTTCCTGATACAAGCCAGGATGCCATTGGCCCTCTTGGCCACCTGGGCACACTGCTGGCTCATCTTCAGCCTACTATCCACCAGTACCCTCAGGTCTCTTGATGAGGGGGCAGACAGACGGGCAGCTGATGACACCAAACTGGGAGGCTGGGCTGATACAGCTGAAGTCTGTGTGCCCATTCAGCAAGACTTGGACAGACTGGAGAGCTGGGCAAAGAGGAACCAAATGGATTTCAACAAGGTCATTTGCAGAGTTCTGCATCTGGGGAGGAATAATAAACTGCACCAGTACAAGTTGGGAGGTGATCTGCTGGAGAGCAGCCCTGTGGAGAAGAACCTGGGAGTGCTGGTGGATAACAAGTTATCCATGGGACAACAATATGCCCTTGTGACCAAAAAGGCCAATGAGATCTTGGGGTGCATTAGGAAGAGAATGTCCAGCAGATCAAGGGAGGTTCTCCTTCCCTCTCTACCCTGCCCTGGTGAGACCTCATCTTGAGTACTGCATTCAGTTTTGGGCTCCTCAGTTGAAGAGAGATAGAGGTCTGCTGGAGAGGGCCCAGCGGAGGGCTACCAGGATGATTAAGGGTGTGGAGTACTGCCTTATGAGGAGAGGCTGAGGGACCTGGGGCCCTTTAGTTTGGAGAAGACTGAGAGGGGATTTAATAAATGTTGGTGCAGCACATAAATAAAAGCTGCAGCACAGGAGTTCCACCTCAGCACAAGGGGGAATTTCTTTACTGTAAGAGTCAGAGAGAACTGGAACAGGCTTCCCAGAGAGGCTGTGGAGTCTCCTTCTCTGGAGACTTTCAAGACCTATCTGGGTGCATTCCTCTGTGACCTGAGCTAGATTGTATGGTCCTGCTCTGACAGGGTGGTTGGACTCAATGATCTCTTTGGCTCCCTTCCAACCCCTGACATCCTGTGATCCTGTGATCATTGTTCAAACTCCTATGACACCTCTTGGATGTATACAAAACAATGCAGGATGCAGACTATCAGACAATACCCAAAGCACATGGAAGGCTTCTGAGGAAGCTGGGGGTTTAGCAGGGTCTTCCTGAGAGAAGAACCCTGGGAAAAAACTCCAATAGCAACCCTTCCACGTGCTTTGGATACTGTCTGATACTATAATGCAGCCCCAGAGATACTAGCTTGTGAGTAAATATTCTAAAAAGCCTCGTTGTAATTAAAGTTACTCTATTGTGCCTTCTGCCTTAGCAGAAAGGAGCCGCTCTTGTCCCCCTAGAGGGCAAGCACCATATTGACTGCAAGATTCTCTTTCCAACTGTTTAAATTGTTTAATTTGCTAGTTTTCTTAATTGCTCTAAATTGCCTGTTTTCCCTGTGTATGAATATCCCAACCGTGCTTTCAGACCTTGTAAATAACTTCTGTGGTGAGATGTAATATTAATAAACAATTTGCATAGTTATTAATAATCTTCACCTGGGTATCAAAATTAATAACCAATATAATTTTGTTCAATAAATCCATAACAGACTCCTACCTTAGTTTCCTGACTTGTTAAAGAGAGATCACACAGTCAGCCACCCAGTTTGTGAGAGATTAAGATAATGAGTTCATGTTTGTAGGGTGCCAAGAAATTATTAAATCCAACAAGCTGCGCCTTAACGATATAGCCTTAACCCATCCTGATGAAAACACACTGTTTACATACAGACAGCAAGAGAGCCATAAGCTCTGATTATGCTAGCAGTCCTTCAGGGTCTCTACATGGCTTTCAACATTGGGTATTTTGTAAATAGGATTCATAGGGCAGACATGTTGGAGAACTTGCCTAGAGTAAAGCAGAAGGTTAGCAGCTGAGCTGGGATAGTGAATCTTTGAATTATTGCATACAGCTCCTGTGATAATTGCTAACTGTCAGCTATAATGCAACTGTGCCTTCAGCAACCTGCAATTCTCTCATTTACTCCTGAGGGAATACAGCTGAAATTTATGTCTCATTTTCTATGTTGGCTACAGAATGTCTAAGAAATACTTTTGAATATTTCAGAATGAAAAGAGATAAATATTATTAATTGTCATTGCAAGTCAGCTAATTTGTTCCCAAATTTCTGTAGTCTTCATGTATCTAATGAGTCAGAGTGTTTCACAACTCATTAGTCTTCCTCTGATGTTTTATAGTTTTTCTATGTCAGAAGGAATAATTGATTCTGGTTGTTAAAAGCGTGTTATAATCTACATATTATAAGAATTTCTTAAAATAAATCTTGGCTGTAGTAGTATTTCAGGAAGCAAACTGAGTACAATAAATCAAGGGCTGCAGTAACAGTTGAAATTTGTGGTATTAAACCACTGAAATTGTTCACTTATTCTCTGACAAAATTTTCAACAGTAGATAAATTGCTATGTCCTTAAAGGCATGGTGAGACACTGCAGACATGAGATAATCTCTGAGGTGATACAGTCAAATGACAAAACGTTTTGTTATAGCCATGGACAGGCAAGGCTTTTTAGGAGAGCAACCCTGCCTACTTAGATTTAATCCATTCTGTTACATCCTGATTTGCCCTTCTCTCCAACGTAATCATTAAATGCACAAGCAGGTGGAAACAACCAGACTGACTTTGGTTGGATTTCACTCGTAACTTCTCTCACCTACCCAGTTCTGCCTTTACCTATCTCCTGTTCAGATTACATAAACCAGCTCACATGTAGCCATTTTGAACACAGCCTCATCTCAGCTGTGCATCTGGTCCACCAGAATATGTAACTAGATTCATTATGAGTCCAGTACTCTAAACATATGAGAAATAAGAGAGACTGAGTCAATCTTTCTCTTGCTTTTAGGTAGAAAAAAATCTGAGCATAGATTCTAAATCTGCTGTCGAAAGATCAGGCATTAGAATTTCCAGCTCCTCTAAGTGCATGTGGAATTTGACACTGACACAGTACACCTCTTTTCTGCAATGCTGATTACATAACCGTCTAGATCCACTTTGTGTTGATACCATCCCCCAACTAGCATACCATCCTCTGTACTTAAAAGGAGGGTGGTGACAAAGTATGTTGTAAACTCTCATTCACTGGATGGCTCTAAAAGCAGATCAGACAAGGTCAACATATTTAAACATGGAGGTTGTATAAGCAATTAATCAAGGGCCCATACAGATGCAGTTTAGTTCCACAAATATATTCTCAGCATTTTCTTCGGAGACAAGAGAGAGGACAAGGACTAAGAGATGGGCTCTGCTCATAAGAAGCTGTAATCCAGTCCTACACAGATTATCTGAGTTAAACAAATGGACCACTGTCAAAGCCCTACTCATATATAGTGTGTATATATATCCATCCCTTATCGACCCCATCTGTAAGGGAGCTACTTTGAAATTTGTGAAAGATAGCTTTATCATATGAAAGGCAAACAAAGAGAGGTTAGATTACCCCAAGTTTGGAGCAGCCCTTCAACTGCCATCCAGAGTCTTTTCCTATAGCACAGAGAACAAGAAAGTGTCATGTGTTCATTCTGTCTTTAAATAGAACTAATCAACTGAAGAAATTTCCTCATACAGACATTTTTGTAAAGGCAAAATTTTCATAGGCATTGCTGCAAATTTGCATCCAGTTGTTATTAATTTCCAGTGGAACATGATGATTTGTCATGGGAATATATTTATATTGTTTTAATCAAAGGTATATCCTCAGCTAATATTTGAGCCCCAGGTTCCCCTCCAAGCATTGTGCTTTGCCTCAGAACCCGTATCTGCCTCCTTTCATCTCCTCAGAAGCTTCTGCAAGTTGTCAACTGTTAACAGATTACTCTGCCTGGTGCAGCACTCTCCTTATCAGAGTCCATCTCTCCTCAGCCCATCCCTGGTCCACCTTTCTTTCAGGCCACCTCATTGCCTTTAAGCCCAAACAAACATAAATCACAGCTGTCCTTTGATTCCTGCCTTCCAGCCTCCAGAAACCAGGGATATGGAAGTGGCTAATTGTATATGGCACCTTGATGGACCTGAATGGCATTGAGGAAAAGCAAGTGCGATTCAGCTGAGGGCTGTTTAAGTATGTCAGCAGTTATGAAAACCCCCACTTGGACAGCACAGGAGTGAGAAATGACACTTCCTTAGGAAAAGTGTGAGGCTGTTTGTTCATTAAGTGCAGAGTTGCCCAGAAGCTATTTTGCTTTCAAGTGTCTGATCAGAACAAGGTCAGTCTCCACATTTGCTTTCCTGCTAGAAGAATTTGTTAATCTTTTAATATTTATGCTGAGTTTAAACAGTGTTTCTTCTTTTGGGGTGGCCTCTTTTGTGACACAGTATTTTGTTTTGCATTTCTTGAGGCAGATGCCTCAGGCCAAAACAGCTGTGGATCTGAGGATCAGACTATTTGGACAGGATAACATAGGAGATGAAATCCAGTATCCCTGCTTCCCTCATCACTCCAAATTTTCCTCCTATACTACCTTCTACTTAAAATCATTAATAACATTTCTTCCAATGTATTTCCTGTGTCTGAAGAGTAAAACAAATTGTATTAAATCTCTTGCAATGTGTAAAAATATGCAAACCCAGTCACTTTCTAGCATGCTTTCATCTGAAACAGAGCACACTTTTTATTGAGGAAAGGACTCTCCAAACGGGGGGGGGGGTTAAAATGCTGCTACCAAACTGACCTACACATGAATTTGAGGAAGTAAAAATCTGATTGGATGCAGTAAAAACCTTCATCATTTCCTTAAGAGGACAGAAAACAAATACCTTTGTGTTCAGTGGCAACTCCTTGAAGAGGCTGGAGATAAGATTTGTAACGGTGTACAGAAATAGACATTGTAAAAGCCTGTGGAAGGTAGGTTTTATGAAGGAGGTACCAAAGTCCTCCATTTTTAACACTAGTCCTCTAAAGTTCAGTAACTTTCTGATTCTAAAGTAGTCCAAGAATGGACTGTCAGACTGAGAGATCTCAAATGCTCAGGCTTCTTCAAATCTACTTACGTACCACATACATATGGTGTCAGATCCCTGACAGACCCAGATACTTATTTTAGAAAGTATTTATTGCTTTTCTTGAATGCTAGAGCAGCAGCTCAGTAATTTTAGGTTTCACTCCTAGCTGAGGAATTCAGAGTGCTTTACATTAACTAGTTAAGCTTCCCCTTTGACTGAAGCAACTAGTATATTAAATAGACTGGGCAAATATCAACTCAAAGTTCACAGTGATTTTGTGACTTGAAGTTACAACTTTCAACAGCTGGGGTAATGTTTTAATCACCATGCATGACCTTATTACATGAAGTCAGTGGTTAAGAAAGTTGCAGATCACAGACAGGAACTTTTAAAAGACCCTTTAATTAAGATTTTAAAAATGTTTATCTTAATCAAGAGAGATCTGATGTTTCTCCTAACATGAGTAGCAGCTGCTGCCAGATGAAGATGCATCTTCTTGGAATACTCTTTTGTCTCTGCACATTCCTGGAACAGTGCTTTGTCTTGCAGGGTGTCCTTACACTGAGACCTTACAGGGAGCAGAACATCTCTAAAGGGTATCTTTACATTGCTTGCTTATGTGTTCTGCAGCAGCACACACTACCTCGGCCTCCTCACCTGTTTGAAGATACACAGGTATAGAGTCAATAAATGCCTGTGCCTAGGAAAACTCACGTGAAAATCAGCAAAAAAATGCCCTCGTGGGAAAATCAGCTTAGTGACTCCAAACTACTTCAGACCCTAGGGATGAAATCCTGTCTTAAATAAAATACAGGATTAAACCCACACTGTAACTGTAGCATGTTGAAGTAAACACAAACACTTCTATGGATTTCAGCAGTCTATTAATAAAATAAAAAACAAGCCTTATTAGATAGATAATAAATACAAGTGCTGAATAGGAAGATGGCCAATCAGCCATAACTAAGTGTTTTAGCATGTAGCAGTTGCACACACTAATGACTGCTCAGCATAACTATCCAAACTCTTCCAGGAAATTACATGGGAGGGACAAGGCAGAATCTAAATACTTCTGAATTTGATAACAAAACAGAGCTGTTGTCTGCAGAGATGAGAAAGGAAAATATCTTGTTGACTTCAACTGCCCACAGAAAAATGAACTGAATACCTACTAAATTATTAAACTCTTTCCATAAGCACCATTTTATCTTTTACCTACTGTTTGACCTGGATAAAGATCTGTTTGTTGAGAAATAGTTCTTGTCACACCGATACAGTTAAAAACTAGATTATGGAGACAAGTCCTCTGCACCAAGGCCTTTACAATCCCCTGGTGGTAAACTCTGCCACAGTTGTATTTCCTCTGCTTATCTCCAGTTACTTGTCTTATTGCTATGAGTGACTGACTGAAGTCCACTTTCATCTGCTTCTGTGATGTGACAGTTTCACAAGGGTATTGTTGTCTGCCCTGGGTCAGCACTGAGCAACGTACAGTCAGTGTGATGGAGCTGGGTACAGAGTACACAGAGCACTTATCATCTTGCAGAAACACAGAGCTCATCAGACACCATTCATCTTGTCCAGGCTAACTGGAAAATATGTTAATGTGCATGCAGTAAGGAACCAGACATAGAGAGGAAAAACTGCTGAAAAAGAAAACAAACCCATGATTGTTCACTAGGAAGGGAGGCTGATCTGGCATTTTGCACAGGTAGTATACACTCAAACCAAACAACGCAATTGTTTCTACTTCAAATTTAGGAAAAGAACAAGCCAAGAACCCTATTTCCCTATTAAACTTATCTCTAGCTGATTATCTGTCAACTCCTGTTATCTCTACCTATTCATCTCTTTTCTCCACTTTCATCTTTCTGTCCTCATATCTACTGGAAAACATTTTCATCTGAGACCTTCACTTATCTACAGCTTAGGTTTGTCTAAGACTGAGCATTAATTAGTCTTACTATTCCTATGAATTCTCTAGTAAGTCTAAATTACACAAGTTCCTACTTAAAAAAAAAAAAAAAATCAACCACATATCCTCAACTTTTCACATCCCAGAGATGAAAATATTTATTGCTTGTGGGGTAACATTCTACCAAGAAGGCTCAGACTTAGGGAAATGCCATGAGATCACAATTGTGTTACAGCAATTCAGAGATCCCCCAGTCACCTGCCAAACCACAGTAACTTTTGATGTTTCTTTTCAAACACTATCCCCCCTGCTGTATAAACTACATTATCTAAAATTGCTATTTGTGTTCATAAGCAGTTAAACCTCTGGCAGATATCTGTTAATACTCTAAGGACTATCTTCATTTAACAGGCATATATGAAAAGCAACAGCAATACACTGGATGATGATTAGTGTTTTTTCTCTCTGTTTTGATGAAGATCTCAGTAAATAACAGAACAAACATCCCATATGAGTTTGAAATTAATTCACTCGGTCTGTGCTTATGCAAGTTTCATTCTTATTTCTGCAAATATGCAAGTAATTGCTTTTTACTGTCCATGCAATGTGAATTTAGAAACACAGTTTGTACATTGCATTATTTGTGCTGGCAATCATTGTGTCCACTCAGGAGTAGCTTGAGTAAGAGATGTGAGTTACATTTCAGGCTTTGAATGCACCAAGTCAATCTGTAAAGCTAAATATTGGTAAAAATATTCATTAGGTAGGTTCTCATAGCAAGGGCACTTGGTGAAGCAAGAATCTTTTCTTCAATAGTCTAAAAAAAGGAAAAGTGACTAAATTAATACATTATTTATGTGCACTTCTCCTCAGATCCAGTTGTTCCTCTCTTTACATGTCTTTTATATGCAGGAGGATCTAATGACTATGAATAAATAACATGCTCTTGGGGGAATGATTACATGCTTTCAAATTCCATTTCCTTGAGTGCAGAAAGAGGTGGCAGATTAAACTTTATAGGCTGTTGTTACTCCAGTCTTTCAGACAACATTTTAATGACCTTTTCTCATGCACTGATATCAAAGGCACAGATAGATTGGGAGAGAAATTTCCTTCCGGATAAGAACTTATCTAAAGAGCAGTGGCATTTCTGAGAGGGGCAAGTCAGATCACATCCAATATCACACTCCCTTGGTCTCTGAAGAAAGAAGTGCTATGATTTGGTAAGAGCTATGCAAGAGTTATGCACAAGTTACATGTGAGCCATTTCAATATATCACCTCTTCTGCTCATGTCACCTGTTTTCACCAAGTTGCATGGCCTGGCAGCTCCTTTGAAGCTCATTTGCCTCACTGAATACCGAATTCCCTAGACAGTAGTGTAACCACATACACACACACAAAATCCCAAACAAACAAGCCCCCCTCAAAACAAACCTTCCCCCAGCCAAAAACCCAACCCATAAAGTAGTAATTCCAGAGGGATATTATTGCTTAAGAAACATCATTACAATTTTGTCAATTAGAAATTAACCTACCTACATTATTTACACTCAAAAGTGTAAGTGATATGGTAGATGACCTTTCTCCTACCGTTAGATCCCAGCACAGAGGCTTCACATCTTTTTAACTGCTGCATTAGTATGTGTCACATTCAGACAATCATCTGAAATTACTAGACATAATTAATAAAACTAATTATCTGCTATTAAGGGTGCCTATTTTAATAGAACCTTTTAGAGAGTGAGATTATTAGATATATTAGCTGAAAAACATCCCGACAGTTTATACCTGAAATGATTAGGAGCTAATAAGACACATTTCCTGCTTTCACAAATAATTTTATATATGAGGTTGTAGAAAAACAATGAAAGCTGCAAGTAATAAATCAGAGTAGTGTTAAAGCTGTTGATAATTACACTTCAAATAGAATCAGGAAAAATGTTCTGGCAGAGTTTTCCATTGCTGAGCAACACAGCTGTGGGAACTGACCCTATTCACAAATTGAGGGGACAGTTTGATCAAAGAGGTGATACTTTGGTAGAGATGACACATTGCACACTGATGCTTTTATTTCTTAAAATGTCTTTTTCTCTCAAAAGTGAGTAATACACAAAGGTCAACCAAACCCAAATCAAACTGCTAACTTTTGTTTGCGATCGCTTTCTTCTCTTTGTGACTTAAAAAGGGAACAAAATTGAGTCTGCTGAAATAAAATGCCATCAACTCCAAAGCCAAAAATCTTCCCATTTTCTTCTTTCTTAAGAAAAGAAAGAATATATACCTGACCTACAATTACTGTTCAATCTTTTTTTTTCCCTAATTGTTCAAATGAAGCTCTTTGTTCTGCTTTAGGCATGACCCCAAGAATTTTTTTTACACTTTGACACAATGTGTTTTGTATTGCAATAAGCATTTCAGACAGAACAATGATTGCATTATAAATTTCACCATAATTTTTACTGCTCTGAAAGGCCACATCATAATGCACTTGTGAAAACGAGGAGGCAAGGTCTGAGAGGATTATTAGATAAACACAATCAAGAGATACACAAAGGTTATGTTGTTCTTATGAGCAATGGAGTAATGGCAACACACTTATGATAATACTTATATGATGAGATAATTAGGGCAAAACACACAACTTTTTCATAGTCATATTCACACCATGAAAAATGAAGAAATACTTCACTTTGTGCTGTCCCAGCTGACATGTCTACACTGAACAGCACCACAGGGCAAGGTACTAGTTCAGGCCTGAAACCTCTTTACAACAACGGGTTGCCCAGGGAGGTTGTGGATGCTTCCTCCCTGGAGGTGTTTAAGGTCAGGCTGGATGAGGCCTTGGGCGAGCTGCTCTAGTGGGAGGTGTCCCTGCCTGTGGCAGGGGGTTGAAGCTGGATGATCCTTGAGGTCCCTTCCAACCTAAACCATTCTATGATTCTATGATTCTATGAACATCCATGTGTCAGCTGACAGCTCTGACGCATTTTGGCTGGTGGGGGATTTCAACGAAATAATGTGGTTGAGTCTGTCTGTATGGGTATAACACAATGTAGGCTTAAGAGAATGGTGCTGTACAAAGTAAGAACAGTAAAGGTTACCCTTTGGCAAGATACAACCAACAAGATGAGAAAATTTTTATCTTATAGATTGGAAAGCTGAGAATATGGCCATTACCCATAAAAGATCTTCCTCCTGAAAACCCATCTTGTGCCTAGCCCATCTCTGTGCATCTCAGGATAACTGGCAAAATGCCTTCTGAGGGGTATTGTGCTGGCACACAGACACAGAAGAACCCTGCAACATGTTAACGATATATCTGTACATAAGTGCATGGACTTTTGTTGCATGTTGTAACAAACTCTGTGTCTTCACTTGGAGATTTTGCTGACTTTGTCCAAACTCACAGGAAAAAGCAATGTAGCAACAGATTGATCTTTCAAAAGGGTGTGCAGGATAAAATTGCAAAGTCCTTTACAAGGTAGTGGACCTTCTTATTTTCTCATGCATGTAACAATTCAATATTCTCAAATTGTCAGCATTATCTTGACAGTGGATATCACATGCTCCTGCTGTTTTGTACAAAACTGTTCTCCTAAACCTTTGTTTTGTTTTGCCACTGCTGCTCGTCACTGCTAAGGAAGGAAATAAGGAAATGGTTTCATGAAGTTTATAAAGTTCTAATGGGGATGATTCGTCTATCACCAAGTTAAGAGCCACCACTGCACATGACAACATGCTGAGGCTACTAATTCTAGGTTTTGGTGGCTTAATGTATGCTAAGGACATCATGTCACTGCATAACTGGTATCACTCACAGTATGAGACAAGCTGCTGCTCATATTAGATCAGGGTCCTTGGGGTCAGGATATCTAGCAGAGTATCTTGTCTCCAACAACGATCAGCAAGTGGATAAAAAGAAATGAACGTAAGAAAAAAAACCAAGCATGCATTGATTCCTCTCCAGGATGCTCTGCCAGCCTCCGAATCACTTATGATTCACAGATTTCCTGTAGAATTGCCTTAGCTTTTAACAGTCTCCAGTAGATCTGTAGTCCATGAATTTACCCAGTTACTGCATGTAAACTTTGAACACCCACAGCATCCCAAGACAGGAAGTTCCATATTCCCTGTTCCTTTGAGCTTCCTCACCAAAGTGGACTGCTGCAGTCCAAGTTGTTCTCTTCCTTCTCATTCCCATCCAGCAGCTCAAACTTCAAATAAGCTTCAGCTTTCGAGAAAGGAAAACAAATTCCATGTGACCAATAACCTGTCTTGAAAACTAGAGTGATCAGCACATTTTTTTTTCTGTCTGTCTGCACACAATCCACATTCAGCACCAGTCCACCCAAATGTCTCCTGCAGCTGTGAGACAACTGGCTTTTTGTTTTCCAAGGATAACAGACCTGTTTCCTAAAGCAAGCTGCCAAAGCCTATCAACTAATTTGTCCTTTTGCTAAACTTCACTAGCAGTAGATTCCTTCTTGCTCTACCAGAAAGAAGTAAATCTGTCTTTCCTGTGCTCCTACACTGACCAGAAGTGTAGGGGAAGGGTCAAGGCATGAGGAGGACAGGTTTAGCCAAAGTTTGGGCCACAATTCCCCGTGGGACTGGTCAGCTGGTTAGCTGCTCCCAGAAGATTCCTTATGCAGGCAGCTGCCTCTTCTCGTGCCTGTAGCCAGACATAATTTTTTTTTCTAGAACAGCTGAGAGTTCCATCACAGATTAAGTGTCATCAGAAAGACTATTTTAGTTGTGTTATTTCACTATTTTCTGCTTCTATATTTTTAGCATGATAAATATTTAAGCACAAATTATTTTTTTCCTCCTTTGGTAAAAAGTAAACTGCAAACTTTCTGCGACTGAAAAACAATGTAGTGATTAAAAATAATTATAACAGATGACTCATGGATCTACAGTGAGTTTTGCATCAGCAAATAAAATTTCTCAGGATAGATGGAAAAAGAGGCATAGAAGTTTAACTACCAAATGTCCGCTGCAAGCCCTCATTAACAATCCTTTTTCAAATAGTCTTTTTCATCATAGCTCACCCAGTGACATTTTGCATTTGCCTTTTCTTTTTTTTTTAATTAAAAAGTGAAAGAAGAAAAATGGAATGAGCACTCTCCAGAACAAAAGGCTTTCCAAAATGCAAACAATTGCAGACGTCTTCTAAGCTACATTCTCACTCACACACAAGGAAAAAAAACAAACCAGTGAAAGAGGAATTACTGTGCCAAGTGAATACCTTGGCAGCTTTTACTTATGCATTATTTCTCCTTTACAGCCTTCTGCTGAAACTTTTGTAATTCATCAGCTTTTGAACATAGGGCTCTTTTTCTCAGAAACTTTGCCAGATTGGACCAAAATGTGCCATTAATATGGTAAACTATTTCCTGTGTTCCACTAAGAGTTGCCAGTGCTGATTATCTGAGGTAAATACCTAGTGGATGGGGATGAATTAAAAGTTGGGTAGAATACTGGAGTGTTATGTATTTTCTCTTTTAAGGCCATCTTATCCTATTCATTAAGATATGGAGATAGGAAGTAAGAAAAGAGTCCTTCATGTGAAACAAATATCTCTTCCTCCATACTTTTTCCCAAACCTGTTTATTTTCCCATCTACTTTTCTGTTCTCCATTATAAAATGTAATGAATCCTCACCATCCCAGAAAGAAGGGGGGCTTCTATCCTTAACAAGTCATTGAGAATGAATCTAAAGAACATGTGGGAAACACAAACATAAGCAAGTGAAATTATTTTCTCAGGATTGTGTCAATAAAAGATTCCTGAATATTTAATGAGACCAAATCTTGAAATTCCTGTGTTGGAGAACCAATTGATTTGATCTGATATCTAAACCATATCGCAACCAAATGAAGCATCACAGAGGAGTCAGGTGCTTTATTCAGCTAACAGAGGTCTCAAAGAGTGGTCAAAAAGCCTTGCAGAAATGGCTAAAAGGAACCACAATTTGTCATATGGCAATTGAGGAAAATGGAACTTGCTCCCTTCATGGAACTTGCATGTTTAGTTTTCTCCAAAGCACAGATTAACACGTAGGACTTACACTGCTACTGCATCACCCATCTCCTGAATACAGCTTTGTGTTAACAATATTCACACCCCCAGCATTCATAGACTGAAATTCCTTCTTCACAAAGAGGTTTCATGGCATTTCTTACAACATAGGATTGCAATGGGTATGCAGCTCGCTTCTGTACTGAACACAGTGTACTGAACATTGTTCTGTGTTTTCCCAGAAGTCAAATATTCTTTGGTATCTTACTGATCTGCCTTTTTGGAGAGCTTTTCTGCTGGTGAGCTGGTAAAATAAGAGAGAATTACCTGGAAGATGATGGCAACACATTGTTATGGATCCGAGAACCATGACATCCATCATGTTTCTGACCTGCTACAGCAGGGATATCTGGCTCTTTGCCTATAGAACTGTTCTGCATCCAACAGGTAAGACCATGCCAGAAATTTCTGCATGAATACACTACCTATTATAAATATACGAATAATGTTGCCTGCATTCAACCTGGAGCCACCCTTCCCTGTCTCTGTCATACCATAATATTCCTATCACAGCAGTTAAAAAATTTCCTCCTGTTTCTGTGCAGTCTCTATTTGTGAGTAGGAAAGCCAGATCTACCAGAGTGGATTGTAGAATTGTTATTGGCAAACTGCCCATGCCCTGTAGCACCTCTGAAGTTCCCAGATGTGACAGAAAAAATTAGGTCTGAATGGTGGAAGGATGGAACCAGACTCAGACTCAGGTTGCAGGGTTGAGCTAGATGGGCCCCAGGAGATGAGGCTAGGAGATTTATAGTCAGGATACTTGTTGGCTCTGGGCATCAGGCCAACCTCATTATCTTAGACACAGTCAAAGAAGATGAACTCTGAGTACAAACCTTGCCTCTGCAAACCACTTATACAGATTTGCTATACTAATTATGTTAGTACTGGCTTCCCTTTGCCTTCTAGTCTAAGCAATCACTGCTTCTCACACGTCACCTGGAGTTCATACTGCTCCTCACTTTCCATACAAGCCTTGCCATTCAGCGACCTGTTCTCTGTTAACAACTACTCTGCTCGTGTCAGCAAGACAGACATTTTTGTCTAATGGTGAAGTTATTCCTGTATACAATTTATAAGTGGCTCTAAGATGAAAGACAAACACTATTATCAATTATTAAGGTCTGTCTATGAACTTTTTCCAGGTTCCATGAGTGTCTCTTCTCATAACAGGCTTGAAAAGCTTAATCAGCTGAATCAATAAGTCCAGTCTCAGAGGTCTGTAGCTGTTCAGTCTGCTTCCACTAGCAAAGCTCTATGATCAGAAAGAGACATTGAGAACATTTTTTCTCCCATCAGCTGCTGTCTTGGCTTAAAAAGAGAATCTTTTTTCAACTGCCTGCCACATCCCTTTCTTCCTTCCCTCCACAGCCCTCGTTCACATGGACTTGTGCATGTCCAGTTTCTGTAAATGTTCTCTAGCCCAACTCTCCACTGTTGAAGGCAAATCTTCCTAGCTCTGGACTTCCCCTCTGGTCTCAGTGCCCTGAGAATCCTGAAGGCCAATTTTACTGCTAAAGGTTGGGACGAGTAAGATAGCCAATAACCTTTCTATGCTTAATCACCGTGTTCCCTATCACATTCAGCATCAGTCCCACATTTTCTGTAGTCTTCTTTCAACTACTAACATACTTGTAAAAGCTGTTCTTGTTGTCCTTTGCATCTCTTGTCAGATTCAAATCCAAATAAACTTTAGGTTTCCTAACTCCACCTCTGAACTCCTAAATGCTGTCTATATCCTTTCTGAGTCACCTGCCTTTGCTGTCACTTTCTATATGTTTTCCTTTTAGTTTAGTCAGAAGCTTCTTATTTATCCATCCAGACCTCCTTCTGCCTTTGCCTGACAGTCTGCGGATAAAAATTCACCTCTTGAAGGAGGTGATCCTTGAAAATCCACTAACTCTTCTGGACTGTTCTCTCCAGGCCTGTATCCCATGGGATTGTCCCTAGCATATCTCTGAGCAACCTAAAATCTGCTCTCTTGAATGCCAGAGTTCTGATCTTGGGGGTTTTGTCTTGTTTTCTCCCCTTATGACCTTGAATTCCATTATCTTATGGCTGCTGCAGCCAAAAAATGTCACCACTCTTCACATCCATGGTGAATTCTGCCTTGTTTGTTAGCATACAGTCCAGCACAGCACCTCCCCTCATCAGCTCCTTCACCACCTATGTGAGGAAATTGTCATCAGTGTACTCCAGAAACCTCCTGGACCTCTCATGCCTTTGTGCTATGTTGTCATCCTATCAGAAAGAACCATCGAATCCTAGCATTACTTTGCTTGGAAAAGACCTTTAAGACCGTTGAGCCCAACATTACAAAGTCCACCACTAAATCTTGTCCTCAGGTATCACATGTATGCCTCTTTTAAATGCCTCCAGGGACGATAATTCAGCCACCTCCCTGGGAGCCTTTTCCTGTATTGGAGAACCTCTTTGGTAGAGACATTTTTCTTAATATCCCAGAACAGATAGAGTGTACCCTCAGCACATGTGCAGCTTTGGCCAGAAGGGAATCTCATTAAGTTCAACAACAGGAAGACCGAAGTTCTGCACGTGGGGAGAAATAACCTTGTGTATCCCAAAGAGCCAGGGGCCAGGCATCTAGTAAACAGCTCTTCAGTGAAAGACCTAACGGACCTGGTAATGACAAGCTGGCTATAAACCAGCAACGTGCCCTTGCAGCAGCAAGGCCAACAGGCTCCTGGCAGAGTTAGGCAGAACATTGAAAGCAGGCTGATCCTGTCCCTATAGTCAGCACTGCTGAATTTCTTTCTCAAGAGAAATTAAATGTTCTGAGTACTTTAGTACTGCTTTCACTCAGATATTTTATGCTTTTCAGGAGAGAGAGAGCATCACTATTCCTATGCCACACTGTAAGCTCCATTGTAAGCTGCATTTGAGCAATAGTATTATAAAGAATATGATTTACCTTCAGAAAACCTGAAGGCAACCTGAGTCAGAATGAAAAGGAAACCAATTAAAAATGTGTCAACTCTAGACTGAAAATGGAGACATAGCCACTGTTCATCATTGTATATACATACAGTTTCCTTATATACATACAGTTCCCTAAATGTAAACCGCATCTGATTTTACTAAACATCTAGGATCATTTTTCTTGCAGCTCCAAAGAAAGTAGAAGACTCTTTGCACAGGACATTAAATGATTCTGACATTGACCTCTGAGACAGAACCCAGACACTCTTCATCTAAATGCTGTGTGCCCAGGTGGCCAAGAGAGCCAGTGGCATCCTGGCCTGCATCAGGAATGGTGTGGCCAGCAGGAGCAGGGAGGTCATTCTGCCCCTGTACTCTGCACTGGTTAGACCACACCTCGAGTACTGTGTTCAGTTCTGGGCCCCCCAGTTTAGAAGGGACATTGAGATGCTTGAGCGTGTCCAGAGAAGGGCAACGAGGCTGGTGAGAGGCCTCGAGCACAGCCCTACGAGGAGAGGCTGAGGGAGCTGGGATTGTTTAGCCTGGAGAAGAGGAGGCTCAGGGGTGACCTTATTGCTGTCTACAACTACCTGAGGGGTGGTTGTGGCCAGGGGGAGGTTGCTCTCTTCTCTCAGGTGGCCAGCGCCAGAACGAGAGGACACAGCCTCAGGCTGCGCCAGGGGAAGTTTAGGCTTGAGGTGAGGAGAAAGTTCTTCACTGAGAGAGTCATTGGCCACTGGAATGGGCTGCCCAGGGAGGTGGTGGAGTCGCCGTCCCTGGAGCTGTTCAAGGCAGGATTGGACGTGGCACTTGGTGCCATGGTCTAGCCTTGAGCTCTGTGGTAAAGGGTTGGACTTGATGATCTGTGAGGTCTCTTCCAACCTTGGTGATACTGTGAGACTGTGTGATACTGTGATACTGTGTGATACTGTGATGCTTTGTTTAAAACTAATAAAACTGTTTTCTTCCAAAAGAATATCTCATGAGACTCCACCTGGAGTACTGAGGTCAGTTCTGGTGCACCCAGCTTAAGAAGACAATCAGACTGCTGAATCAGATCCAGAAGAGGGTCACAAAGATGATCAGAGGGCTGGAGCACCTTCCCTGTGAGAGCAGGCTCCAAGAGTCTGGGCTATTCAGCTTGGAGAAAAAAGGCTTCGCGGAGACCTTATTGCAGCCTTTCAGTGCCTCAGAGGGGCCTACAAGAAAGCTGGGAAGGAACATTTTACAAGGGCTTGTGGTGATACAATGAGAGGGAAGGGACTGAAAAGTGAAGAGGGTAGATTTAGAGGACACATTAGGAAGAATTTTTTCACAGTGAAGATACTGGGATACTGGAACAGGTTGCCATGGGGGACACCTTCCTTGGAGGTGTTCAAGGCCAGGCTGGATGAGGCCTTGAACAATCTGATCTAGTGCAAGGTGTCCCTGCCCATGGCAGGGCGGGTTGGAACTAGATGATCTTTAAGGGACCTTTCGACACAAACCATTCTATGAACCTATGAAAAATGCTATGCTCCAACTGTGATTTCATCCATTTTAATTAACTATATATATATATATTTGAAATCAGTTATTTTTAGGCAAACAAACAGGAAAATTATTCTGTTCTGAAAGTATAAAGACAGAACATCCAAAGTTGTGAAAATATATTAATCTGGGAGATGGACTTTGTCCACAAAATCATATTTCTTCAAAATACTTCAACAAAGAGTAATTTTCTAAATGGTAAATTGCTTGTGCTGATGCTATCTAACCTGGCTGCACTTCCTGTCTGTGATGAACTGCTTGCTCAGTTTGCTTATCTTGTTTGTACTCGCGGTTCTCTTTGCAATATACTGCTTGTCAGAATGATTCAGAAGGTGTTTTCTTCCCACATTGTGCTTTCAAATCCCAGCATTAAAAATGCCATGAAAACCCAAATGGTATTAATGTAGTGCTTCTCATCTGAACCCTCAAAGACTACGTGACGAAAGATATAATTTACTCATCGTCTTGATTCAAACTAGGGTTAATTATATGTAATTATATATAAATCAAAAGACATTTGTCATTTTTTTTCTCCTAATTGAGACGCTAGAACTCTTTAGACAATCTGTTTTCAGATTTGTGATTCACTTACTGAACCATTATAAAGTTTTAAAGAGTGCCTAATGTTAAATATTGGATATTTCCCTTGTTTGGAGTTTAAATCCAATAGCTCCTCTCTTGATCTCAGTCATGTTGGTGAACAGATTGTTATCAGTTCTTTCTGGTATCTTTTATTAATTTGAAAACTGTTATTATGTGTCTAGTTAGTCTTCTCCTTTCAAGACCAAGCAGCTAGTTTTCATTCAATTATTCTTTGGAAGATGCTATTTCTAAATGTCTGATCATCATATCCAGGTTCTCGTCACATAGTCCAAGCCAGTCTACTCTTTTTCTTGAGCTGTGATGCCAAAACTTGAATTTTGAACTTCAGAATAAGTGTTTAATACAATATCAGTACAATATTTTTGCTGGGTTTTTTTTTTGTTGTTGTTTTGTTGGTTTTTTTTTTCAGATGGTGAATTAGAACTCCTCAGAAGCCTGTAAATTGCCCTGAAAAAGACAGATGCTTCAAAATCACATCACATGATCTGATATAGCATAAGATCTAGAAATGAATCTGTGATGGTTTGGGCATCCCCCGCCCCCCACACTTTTAGAAATCACCCAGACTAGACTCAGTCAGCTCTGGAAATTTGAATGAAGCTTATATTTACAGCTGGCACAATTTACAAGCAGATATTTACAGTAAATACAGTTATATACAGATATATACAAGGTAAAAAGGTAATACAGACACAACTCCCCTCCCAGAAACCTGAGTCCCCAGGAGGGGCTCTCAACCACCCCCTCACCTTCCCCCTACCCCTCTCAACCTTACCCCAGTCCCAAGGAAGAATGCAGGTTCAGCCAAGAGGATTAAGAAGCAAAGGTGAAATCAGCCACAAAAGCAAATGGAGGGTGAGGTTAGAAAGCAAGATGGAGTTCAGCCAGCAGCCACGAGCTCCCCAGCAGGCAAAAAGAGCTGAGAGCACAGCCCAGAACGAAGTGCAGAGCAAAGTGCCCTAATCTTTGTTTTGTCTTTCTTCTTTACACATCTCAGCAAGACTGTGAGCGAAGTAGACCTCACCATTGTTTTCATTTCTCAGCCTATCATCTAGTTCTTCTCACCAAAACATGCTAGCTAGGCTCAAACTAGCGCAGAATCTTTCTTCTTTTATTCTTCTTGTGTATTTGAAGTATGAATGTATTTGAAGTTTTTTCCCTATGGGAGAAAACTACATCAGGAAAGACACTGTATTAAAGCCTTACTAGAAACACCCAGTGCTGCAAGCAGATCTGAAAACAATTTAGACAAGCAACTATGCTAAACATTTCTTGACTTATTGTTTGTGAGAAATAGAATAATGATAAATAAAAAGCCACCCATGCAACGTCCATTACGTTGCTATTAGAAACCTCATTCTAAAATATAAAATGTTAAAATTTCAGAATAATTTATTAAATCTATTACCATCTATTCAGATAGAGGTATTTGCAGACATCTGAATATTGAGCCAATGTCCTGTGTCATGTCCTGCTTTTGGGTCATGACAACCCAATGCAACACTACAGACTTGGGGCAAAAGTGGCTGGAATTTTGCCTGGCAGAAAAGGACTTGAGGCATGGCCTCGAGTCAGGTGGTTGACAGCCACCTGAACCTGAGGCAGAAGTGTGTTCAAGTAGCCAAGAAGGCAAATAGCATCCTGGCCTGTATCAGAAATAGTGCAGTCAGCAGAAGTGGAGAAGTGATTGTGCCCCTGCACTCAGCACTGATGAGGTTGGTGAGTACTGTGTTTGTTTTTGAGCCCCTGTGTTTAGTTCTGGACACTGAGATGCTGGAGCTTGGCCAAAGAAGGGCAACAAAGCTGATGAAGGCTCTAGAGAACAAGTCTTACAAGGAAGATAAAAAAAAAAAATAATCAGAGCTCCAAGTAAGGAATTGTCACCTGTTTTTTAAGCAGGACAAGATAAAACTGTTAACTGTCAAAGGTCTCTGGAATATTTGAAAACTGGAGAGTCCCTGCTGTGGAGGTGAGCATTTTTACCCTGGATGTATTCAGATGAGCAGCAGATGACAGACTGTGAGTGAGTCACACCCTGCCCACCCCATGGTGACATTACCATTCCTGTCAACCTCTTTGTCTCTGCCTAGGCAGGACAGCTATCAAAAATGTCATTTTTTTCACTGCAGCTGCAAAGAGAAGCCTTTGTTTTGTTAAACACAATAATCTGGTGTGCCAGACATGAGATTTTCTTTGGAATTTCCAATTAGCAGAAAATTCTGATTATTACTGCTCATTCCAGCCAATATCAGACAGAAATCATGTTTTGGGTGAAATGTTGCATGTCCACCCTTTCTGCCAGATTAGGGAAATTAAAAACAAACAAACCTGCCACCACCACCAAAACCTAACCCCAAACCAGTAACAACATTTCAAAGGAAAATAAAAAAGGATAGTCGTCTTCTTTTGCAGCAACACATAGGAGAAGCCCAAGGGAATCACATCCCTCTACTTCTGCTGCATGAAAAAGACCATCACAAGGGTTCAAAACACCAGTGGAACACAGAGACCTGCAACATCTCCAGAACTCTTAGTCCTCTTGAAAGAATGGAGAAAGCTGGGAGCCATGGGCATGGAAGATAAGTGCACACATATTGTGCTTTGCAGAAGTGATGGAATGAAAGGCACATATGTATGTCAGCACTGAGTAGAAACTTTGAGCAGTAAGGCATGTGGGAAGAAGCAAGGAAAAAGCAAAACAGAATGTCCTCCAGCTGTTATAAGGACAAGCATGTCAAATTGATTAGACATGAAGTGTAAGTGGCATCTCTGGTTTTCATTTTCTTAAAGTCAGGTCCAGAAGTATCACCCAGGTGGATTCAGAATTTGTTTGCCATTCCCACAGACTATGGAGGTTGCTTTCAAAGGTGTCAGCCACCCTGGACATTTAACTCTATAATGCTCTGGGTTAGCAGATGTCAGAGCTGTAAAATGAAATCGAATCCATTAATATTTCAGGTGTGACTAAGGCTGTTAATTTTCATCTTCTAGAAAGCAAATGCTTTGTTACTTTATCAAACTGTTACAGCTCCAGACAGCTTATACGCGTACGCAAAATGTGTCCAAGTGATGGGCTAGGTAGCATGCACAGAGATACAAGTGCAGTCTACTAAACCAGCTAAAAGGAATGTGTTGAAAAATGTCATGCTTTAGACTAACTGGTGTATGTTTGTTAATTAACATGAAATATGATTAACAATTACATGGAATGTGATTTTGTTTAGCTCCTTGATTAGCACCAAAAAATGTTAGCTATGAAAGAAGTTTACCTTCCAGTATTATTACAGTGGAATTTTCCACTGCTATGTTGCACACTGAGAAAGAAAATCTATGTTGTAATTCTGCAATGATCTACATCTTAAATAATTCAAAAGGAAAGTTCGCTGTGTGCCTGCAACTCTGATTACATTGAAAGACAGTGACACTAGACTGCCCACTGATGTAGAAAACATCTTCAGGTACCTCACTTATAATTAGGGACCCAGAAAAAAGAATGCAGGAAAACCTGAAAGTGCTCCTCAAATATCACAAAAAATGATGAAGCCTTGGAGTGATAAATTACCAGACCTGCGGTTCAATCAGCTTTCTAATGATCTCATTGATCAATCATACTTCATTGCTGCAGTTCATGATATCATCTCAACCTTTGCTATTGAGTTTTAGCTTTGTTATTAATCTCACAATACCCAGTATCCTTACACTGAATATACACTACCTTATTACAGTACAACAGCACTGCTAGACTTGAGGGGTTATCAGTTTTCCCATTAGAAGTTCTGTTTTTCAAATGATTATTACAAATCAGCTAGGAGAATATACTCTATGTTTAGCTTCTCTGTGTGATTTTTAGGAAGGGGAGCATGGGATTGTGATTGGTCTTCTAGACTGTGTGTGGCAAAGAGCTTCTGCTAGTCCTCGCTACATGCAGCTTAGACAGACAACACTGTCCAGGTCACTAGTGCAACTCAAGAGCTTAAGAGTATGGCTGTGTCATCTGCAGACTACAGACCAGAGGCACCTGAGCCTGTTCCTGCCACTAGCTAGTAATATTTATGGCAGGGCTCAGTGAATTAAGATCCCTATTATTGCATCAGGAATGGTGTGGTCAGCAGGAGCAGGGAGGTCATTCTGCCCCTGTACTCTGCACTGGTTAGACCGCACCTTGAGTACTGTGTTCAGTTCTGGGCCCCTCAGTTTAGAAGGGACATTGAGATGCTTGAACGTGTCCAGAGAAGGGCGACGAGGCTGGTGAGAGGCCTTGAGCACAAGCCCTACGAGGAGAGGCTGAGGGAGCTGGGATTGTTTAGCCTGGAGAAGAGGAGGCTCAGGGGTGACCTTATTGCTGTCTACAACTACCTGAGGGGTGGTTGTAGCCAGGAGGAGGTTGCTCTCTTCTCTCAGGTGGCCAGCACCAGAACGAGAGGACACAGCCTCAGGCTGCGCCAGGGGAAGTTTAGGATCAAGGTGAGGAGAAAGTTCTTCACTGAGAGAGTCATTGGCTACTGGAATGGGCTGCCCAGGGAGGTGGTGGAGTCGCCGTCCCTGGAGCTGTTCAAGGCAAGGTTGGACGTGGCACTTGGTGCCATGGTCTAGCCTTGAGCTCTGTGGTAAAGGGTTGGACTTGATGATCTGTGAGGTCTCTTCCAACCTTGGTGATACTGTGATACTGTGAAATGGGGAACAGGTCCAGCTAAGGAATTACTGCTGTAGAAGCAGTTCCACTGCGCTTGGCTGAGGTTGATAATGCTGTTTACTTTGGGGGAAAAAAAGTGTGCTAATGTTAACAGTGTTTTTGTGAAGGATGAGTTTGTAAAATATTGTAGTAGTCACAGCATAGCTGAACTGCTGTGCTGAATTTGGCAGTCAGGTAAGATGCAATTAGTTTATGAAATAATAAATGGTTCTTAGTGCTCTGGCATTCACCCCAAATGCCATGATGCCAAAAAGTGGGCCTGTGTACTCCAAGTGGGACTAAAATGGGGCATAGGTAAGTAGAGCCCTCTGTGTCTGAGGGCCAGTGAACTGGCCAGGGAAGGAACTTAGGAAACTCAATGCTGCCTCTTTGCAGAAGGCAGATGTGAACTGGCTTTAAAAATAAACAGCTTTTTGCTATCAGTGACAACAGTAGGTGGGACTCATCAGGAGTCCACAGTGTTAAATGAGAGATGTGTTGAGATTACCTGATGTCAAGGAGCAGTGGGAATGAGGTTGCTTCAGGAGAGACACAATCCAGACGACCACATGCAGGAAAAGATTGTGTCCTCAGCATTAGAGTGGGACTAGGCTAGTGAGAATGTCCAGCTCTACTGTCAGTCTTAGGATGAAGTGATGATTCAGTTTCAGGATCCACCAGAGCCCTGTCAGGAATACCAGATGATGGAGCTGGTAACAAATTAGTTTGTCCCTTGCTCTGTTCTGCTTCATGAATGCTACCAGCCTCAGCTTTTAACCAAGTAACATATAGCAACATGGCTAAGAATATTCTTTCTTTCTTGTCCCAGGTCTTATCTCTTCTCTTCGGTCACAGAGCTGAAGGCAAGTTTGTGTATGAACATGTTGAGAGCATTCTGGAGCATGGATTCAATCCACTGAGTAAAGGAGATGTTTGCTGACAGTGGATTTGAATGAGGCCCCAGTAATGCAAACTAGTAGACTGAGATCTCATGAGCTGTGTCAAAATGGCTTCTGTCCTGCTTTCTAAAAGCATAAGCTGAAAAGAGCAGGGCTTTTTCTTGCTTAGCACACTGATGCCTTCCAATAACGACATTGAGCAACCTAATCGCCATCTGAACTGTCTCTCCACTTCAACAGAGGAGCATGCTTTTTTTTTTTCCAAAGCACAGTGATTAATTAAGCTTGTCTAAGTCAGTTTAACTCCTTCCCTCTATTTTTAGAGCATATAATTCTGGCACTGTGACATTTTAAGTTCAGTGACGGTTTTGGGGGGGTCTGCTCTGAAACGTCAAGGTGAATTTTCAGTGATCAATTCAATGACGTTTCAAAAAATTCTCTACCAAGGTACTTAAAACTCCCAACCAAAAAACCAGTTTTAAACTAGCATCCCTATTACACCTGTGAAAAGATTAGCCTCATCTGTAGAATGGCCTAGATACCAACCTCTATACATGGGGTCAATAAAAAAAGATGTAAAAGGAAAGTCTTATTGACCTGGTTTTTGGTTGGTTGGTTGGTTGGTTGTTTTGGTAGAAAAATGTGGGGGAAATCAACAGCCTTTAATTTATTCATCCGAAGTGCTCATTTCATAAAATGTAGTTTATGATACCTGGTAAAATTCTGCATCTTATCGTGATTTTTCTATCCCTATAAGTATATATCCATCCCATCCACATGCTGTAAACAGGGTGATGAGTGAGCTACTTGCTCACCTTTACTGTTCAGCTGGGGAATCCTTCTCAGAGAAAGACCAGTTTCCTTCCCTGTGTCATTGTAGGTCTGGATAGGCCAAAATTAGGTTTATACATGTCCTGGCTTGCCCAGACATGTTTTTCTGCTCCCCCTCCTTCTGTGATGAGGGAAGCAACCATGGAAAACAAAAACAAAAGCCCTAGCTTCACATAATATGGTCAAGTTTGGGAAAGTGCCATTCTGATTGGCAACTCTATGTACAAAGGTCCATCAGTCTCAGGCTGTATTGATAAAAAGAGATGAGCAAGTAACACAATGTGCTCTGCTGTTGTATTCATGCTTATTTGCTGTTTGCTACTGCCTGCTGCCATTGCTCACTGCCTCAGTGCATCCTGAACTGACTGGAAACTCCACTGCCTCGAGTTTACCAGGAACAGGCTTTAAATGTCTCCATGTGATTGGTCTGCATAACCAACATGACGTGCTGAGACTGCACGTCACAAAACATCCTGCCTACACCTGCCAAGATGAGGAGCCCTGGAGACACACAGATCATCCAGAAAAGCCAGGGCCAGGTTGGAGATAGTCTGCCTCCTTTCTCCAGCACCCTAGGAAGAATCAGAAGTCTCAGTGGCTGACAAGACAGTAACAGAATTCCCTGAAAGCATATGGGGTATTGTCTGAAGCTGTAGCTGGCCTCGCAAGTCAGGAGATTAATGTTTTGTGAGTAACATTTAAAGCCTCTTGTAATTCACTAATTGCCTTCTGCCATAAGCAGAAAGAAGCTTCCTGAGTCCATCTAGTGGATAAGTGGTATAATTAACTGCAAGCAGTGTACTGACCACAAGAACCTTCTCTTCCAGTATAATGTTTGCATTTGCCAGTTATTTCATAAAGTGTCCTAGTTTTGCCTGGTGCCTATGTGTGTATAAATATCCAAACCATGGGTTTTGAACCTTGCAAGTAAGTTTTCTGGTGAGACTTAATGTTAATAAACCATGTTTGTAGTTATTAACAATCTTCACCTGGATATCAAAATTAATACAGGTTATTGATTTTGCATAATTCTGTAACACCCTGATGGCATACCTCCACTGAAGCACAAAATGCTTAAAGGTGAATGACAGACAAGGTTAAATCTGGGAAAACACTTCTTTCCTACATGACATTGCTGAACTAGCTTAGCATCCTGCAGAGAAACTGCTCTCGACAGTTGATTGCCAACTTTTTTGAAAGCAGGAAAACACTCACAATAGACAAGGCCTGATGTTAGCAAGAGACAAGCTTTGTGACCTGACACAGGACAGGAGTAATTTAATGGACCTTCTAAATTGCATTTCCTCCAAGAAAAAGCCATTACGAAGCCATTATAAAGAAAATCTTCTTAATGATCTACACAATACAGGAATCAATTGAAACGCATGTTTTAACAAACAGGCCCAGTAGCACTTCAGTTGAACTTTCTCTAAGGACAGAGAAGATACACTTTTCTGCATCTGTGTAGTCACACCAACCAATGAAAACACACCATGACAGCCAGACACCCTTAATCACCATCACAAAAAACTGTCATTGCCACATATTTATCCCCTGCTGACAAGACAGATTCATGTCCTCTGGTTACCAAATCCATTGCATAGTCTGCTTCAGCAAGATAACAAAAATGCCATCAGGAAGCATAAAATACACTGCCCCAGTTATCCATCCACGGTCACAAACTGGATAATTATTACTCCTCTGAGATCCAGGGCTTGCTAAGGAGGGGAGAAGAGACAACCAAACAGCTATGTTTTCGATTCATACTGAAACTCTGATTAACAACCACAAGAAGGAAAACTATATATGAAGTAACTCATGTGTCTGTTTAATTACTCATGAATATAAGTCAGAGTTTGAGTGGTCCTTTAAATACTTGGACAAATACTTCTCATTATAATAGATTACATAAGTGGCTGGTAAGAAATCAAACTGTAAAGATTATTACAAGCCTGAAAGCATTCAGCTCTATCCCTGACATTTGTTTTCAATCGTAGAAGTGCTCATTGAAGCCGAGACTGCATGAAGGCATCCCCATAGACAGGTATTTTGCATCCATTAGACAGGATACGAAGCAAAGACACATCAATCCTTGCCCAGCAGAAGGAGCAGGCAGATAATTATGTCAGAGAGCTGAATTTTCTGTCCGTAGCCACTTTCTTTTTAGCATACCTGGTGATATAAACCATAGAGTTGTATTTCAGTCTGGATCACGTGAGCCTAACCCAGGCTATTTTAAGATATGTTATTCTAATGTTATGCTGTTATTCTAATATACTATTATAAAGTGCATCCCACCTTTAATCCTGCACAATTCCAGCAACTAGTGTTACTTCCTTGTTTAAGTTTCATCTAGCAGTGATGGATCCTGTGGTTTAAGATGGACTATCACAAACCTGTATTCACCTCAGCGCACCTTGGAGCAGAAACAGCAATCCCTTCCCAGCCAAATCAGTAATTGAACTTTTTTTGTCAAAAGATGCCATAAATAGGCTTTATTTGCTTCTATGAATATAAGCTTAGAAGACAAATGCATAATTTTGTGTAGTTGTAAGAATAATGGATAGGAATTAGCACAGTTATTATATAATTTATTTAACTGCCACCACTGGCAGATTTCTATTGGAACTGAGTGAAATTTCCAAAAAAATCAAGATACTCTAGAGGAAAACTTGGCCTTCTGAATATGCAAAACCACAGCTGCTGTCATCTTTGATGCCAGGTTATGTGTAAAAACTGGCCCAGGGTGCAGTAAGCTTTCTATCTCTCTTTCACCCAAACAGAGCTCAATGACTGGATAACTGTCCGTACATGGAGCGTGGTTTGATTTAGTTAGCTCCAGAGAGTGAAACGTATACAAATATTAACAAAAGAGAAACAATAGATCTTGGGAGCGTAACTGAAATAGTAGGATTTGTAGCTTTGTGTCATCTGTGGGTTGCCATGGTGATTCTACAGGGAGCTGCAATAGCTGCTATAGGTGTAGTTAGGGTTACAAATTTAATTATACATCTTTGGATTCTCCTATCTTTGTCCTGTGAATTATCCCACTGAATTAGACGTGTACAGTTCATTGTGAAGGCATTAATCTGAATCTGCCCGCACCTCTGTTACATCTGCACAGTAGTTGAAAATAAAGCAATGCTCACCTACAGGGTGAATGTTTTCTGATTGATTACAGCCAGCTGGCTACTATCTTTTTTTTTTTTTTTTAAGTTAAACAAGATTGACTGGAGCCATTTTCCATCTGGATTAGAGGATTAGGAAAATACTGTTTTGTTAAAAGCTAAAAAGAAATAAATTCAGGTGAAGCTATAAACAACTTCAGCAAACATCTGCCTTTAAAAGGCACAATTACAATATCATATAAGATTGCAAATTTAACTTGTGCATATATTTGCTAAATTGGGTGTCAGAGCCTGTAAATGTCACTTGAATATTCAATTATCAGTTCCCCCATCTCACTGAATTCACACCTGCATGCCTGTGCCCTAATGTGCATAAGGAGCATCCTAAAGCCACAGAATACATAATGGAAGCAGAGAACCAGGGGCAAAGCAATGCAGCAGTTAGGTGTACTTCTAAGTACAAAAACCCCCCTTTGTGTACATTTGTTTCAGTTTCTATTGGCACAGTATTTGTCAGCTTGGTTAGAGACAAAATAAAAAATGAGTCCATTGAGAGCCTGTATCAAACATGGGAATGAAGCAGATATTTTACTAAAAGAGCTTCCTTGCTCGTTTTTTGACAATCTCATTAGGCATCTCTGTGCAGCATCCCGTTGGGTGACACTGCATACCCCTTCTCCTGATGAGCTTGCTGCTGTCAGATGGTCTTTCAGGAACCTGTCATTACAAGTCATTCCTGAAACTGAATTTTGAATTGTAGATGTTTTTATTAAAGACATTAATATGCACAGATTTACAGCAAAGAATTAAGCTGAGTGTCAAGAAAGATAAAAACTTATCAGAGATATTTGTCACATTGTGTTAGCATCAGCCACCATGTTATATTTTCATAAAACATGAATATAGAGGGTTCAAGACAATCTACAGTATATGAGTGTGGTATCCCAGATTGACACAGAGATCCCTAAGGACAGAGACCTGACTGCATGATCTGGTCATCTAATTGTTCTCTTGGAAAATCACAGTTGTATCAGAAACTGAAATGGTATTCTATTTCTAGCTTGTTTTTCAAGTGTCATGGAGGAAACTCACTCTGTCTTATGAAAGATACTTATGTGCAAAGGTTTTGTAAGAGGGAGGACATACAAATCAGTATCTCACACAATGCTTGACAACATTTAACTGGTCTTTGCCACCAATTTCCAGACTCTTCTTTCCTAAGTTGCCCAGCCTCAGCTGGGTCCAGGCTCAGCTCTAGGCAGTCCTGAACTAACTTTAAATACATTTCCACACCTCTTCTCCATCTGGCTGCTAGCCAAGCTCAAGTTACATAAGGAGAAATGCTACTGTTGTTTCATGCTGTTCCTTCCAGAAAGATGAGTCAGTCAGTACCTTTGTTTCATGGCTCATTTCTATAAATTGTGTGTAAAAGGAAGTTTATCCTCATTACCTCTTCTGGAAGAGGACATCAAGCTGTCTTTTAGTTTCTCTTTAGCTTACTGACTGTGACTGCTTCTGCCCCAAATGAAAATTAGGAGTGCATGCTACATGCAGTGGCTTCAGGCACCTCTTTTTTTGTTTCTCCCCTGGAGCTTACAGAATGGGTTTACTCCTATGTTGAGTTTCTGGATGGAGTCTCCTGACTTTGTCCGACTCAAATTTCCACTATTTGAAGTACACATAATGCTTATTCAGATGGGACCTTGGGTTTTGCAGTTCTTTAACGTTAGAGTATAGAAAGCAGCTCTGCAGAATTGCCAGCAGTTCTTGCAATAAATGGCATATCTATAATGACTCTAATATGGCTATCTTTGTCTCATCTTGCCCTAGTCCTGGCTGTGCACTTCTGAAATAAAAGACCTTAATTTCCTCTGGAAGGAAATGTTAAATTTGGATTAATTTTAGTTTTTCTCGTCTAAGGCAAGTCACCTACTGATTACAAGTTTTTGAGAAGTAGTGAAAAGTGGACATGAGTGAATCATGAAGTTAAAACTCTTCCTGAATCATAATGTTTTAACTAAGAGTGAATCATACCAGGATGAAAACAGCTGTACTGAGTGCCACCAGTTAGGCTGTCAAAAGACTTTTCAGGAAGAGTAAGTCGTCATGCTGGCACCCCTTTGACACAAGCTGGGAGCTTTCAGCAGCAAAGCCGTAACTGGTCCTGCCAGTGCCACACAGGAGGGACAGTACAACCTGGCATTTCTATCTCTGACAGTGATAAACTGATGGAAGACACTACTGGAAGCAGTACCTAAGAAGGAATCCAGGGAGCTGCAATTTTCTGAACTTATCAACTCAGTTTCTTGTAGCAGCCCCATCTCCTGTTAACACTGTAGTACTGCGGGACATAACTATTTGATCCCAATAAGAGATGACCTGCATGCTGGTTCTTCTGTCTGACAGATGTCATGGCTCAGGCAATAAAATGTAGACTGAAAGTTTTCTGATAAAGTTATCTAGGACTTCCTCCAGCCCTCTCCTTTGCTATAAGCAAGGCACTGTATAACCACTCCATGCAAGGTGGATCCCACCCTGACTGCCTGGATATGGGCAATGCACAAGGTAGACCCAAGCAAGTCACACTGGTTTTGCCATTGCATTTATGCCTTCACTTCCAACCTGGAAAGTCCCAACATTCCCTACAGGCTTTGACGATATATGACAATAGATCTCATCAACCCTCTGGCCCCAAGTTGTGGACTTTAAACACACCTACTCTAACCCCACTTCCAGGGTTTGATAAAGAAGCTTTTTAAGGTAGTTCTCTGACTCTCACTGGGAATACTTATCAGAGAGCAACTGCTTCAGACAGTATTTCAGATCTTTCACTGCTGTAGAATGAGGCTGGAATAGTTAGGATGATCCAACTAATGGGCTTCCAATGTTCAACCTACTTGGTCTAGAAACAGTATTCAAAGGTAACTCTATGGATATGTCAGGCTTCTCGTCATGGAAAAGCCTTCTCTCCCATCTCGGGGTGCAGGTCTGTACTCACTGTGTTTCCCCAGACTCGCTCAGACAGCATGAGAGAGATATTTTCCAGGTAAGTAACTGGAAGTGGATGACTGAAGACTCAAAGGAGAAGAAAATAGTTCAGTAGATGTGTACATATCATCATTATAAGCCTCACTTCAACACGAGGAGAAACTTCTTTACTGTGAGGGTGACAGAGCACTGGAACTCACTGCCCGAAGAGGTCGTGGAGTGTCCTCCTTTGGACACTTTCAAAACCAACCTGGATGTGTTACCACATGGCCTGCCCTGGATGATCCTGCTTTAGCACAGGGAGTTGATCTGATGATCTCTGGAGGTCCCTTTCAATTCCTAACATTCTATGATTCTCTTTGACTCTCTGGTGATGAACTGGTTGGAAGCTCATCTCTCTGTTTGTAATTAATTTTTTAGTTACAGTTTCTTTATTTTTATCACAATATCTTCTTTTAGGGGATTTGCTTTCATTCTAACATATGAAATTATCAAATTGCTGAGTAGTCTCTATTTCTTCACTGAACCATGTCAATCAAATGAACCAGCCTCTGCACAAAGACTACCTAACATTTTGTATTTCTGCATAGACTCATCAAGAAGAAACATTCAGAGAGTGCCATACTGCCTGTTCCAGTCCTATACTCACGTGTTTGGAACCACTCATATTTCAAGTCTAAGCCTTCCTGCAAACCACTTCTCACATATAGAATCACAGAATGGTAGGGATTGGAAGTGCCTTCTGGAGGTCAATGAGTCCAACCTGCCTGCCAAAGCAGGATCAACTAGGGCAGGTCACATAGGAACATGTCCAGGTGGGTTTTGAAAGCCACTGGAGAAAGAGACTCCAATCTGGGCATTTTCTCTCTACTTTCTTAAGCTTTTACCTTTTGTATGGTAAGTCACAGCCTCCTTCAATAAGATTTCTTTTCTGAGTGTATTTCAGATGGATTCACAATTAATTCTCCCCTTTTTGTCACTGCATCTCATCCTTGCAACTTGTAGGCTTTTGATAATCATCCCTCTTCTTCCCCACTGACTTGAAGCCAGAATCAGCTGTGAATGAAGGGCTGCTTTGCTAGGAAGCTTCTCATTTAAGGCTGTTAAAAGAGCAATCTCTCTAAGCTGCTTTTTGCTGCTAGCAGCCATTCCACTTGGCCTTTACACCCCTTGAGCAGCTTGATCCAAAGCTTGTTTTAACCACATTACCACCTGCTCTCTGACATTTCTTTACTCCTTATTGATTAATATGTCAGTGGCAATCACATTTCTTTGGTTTCTATAATCAACAAACCTTAAAAAACAACAAACAAACAACCAAAAAGAGACCAAAAGAATCCAATGTTGTATCTTAGCAATGGAGGTGGGCATAAGTCAAAATTTAAGAAGTTCTGCTTTAACATCCTCCTACCTCTTCAAACCATTTTGCTTTTCATGCAGCAGCAGTTTCTGTTATGGCCTCACAATAAGAGCACTGCTTTTTATATAAGCCTAAGTGTTCTTGATTCTCGTTTTGTACAGCAGTATGGCCATCACCACAGTAACTCCAAGATGAGGGCTGAAACAAATTTGCCACTGACACCTCCATCCACAGCAAAATCACTGAACAAATGGTTTAGAAGCAATTTAAAGAAGTTGTCTAGTCCCCTGCCATGTAGCTGGCAGTCTCATAATGCTGACATCATTTGTGACAGATGGAAGACATTTGTTGTCTCATCCTAAAACCTTTTGTGGAGTTTAACTATCCTACTCTTAATATTTCTCCTAAAGGCTAATCTAAATGTCCCTTACCATAATTTAGGACAATCTTTCCTGTCCATACCTAGGTAGTACATTCACATTGTCACTGAAGCTGGCGCATGTGGATGTTTTCATGTTTCACAAGCACTTGTCATAGTTTCTCTCTACCATTAGCCTTCTCTGAAACAGGATGAGTGCACAGAGTGTATCTGTTCTCCCCTGATTTGCCCTAGCATTTTTAAAAGCAGTCTTACATGGATGTTTGTTCTCTGTCCTTACATCTGAGCACTTAATTTGTGCGGCTGATTATACATCTTCCCGCTCTTGGTTGTTTCTCCCTGATCTACTGTCATATGTTTTACTCAGTAGGATAGACCATATCAACAGTTTCATGAGGTGTGAGAATTACATAGCTGAGTTTTTTGGAACATTTGTGACTCTCTTTCCCAAGCTGAACTAACAAACCCATGATGTGATGCAACTATCAGGAAATTCCTGTGCTGCAACAGTGCAGGCAATGGTGTAGGTATCTTCACCTCAGAGCTGGCAGAAGGTTTTGTGTAAATTGCAAGAAATGTTGAGTAATACCTTAATGTTTCTTGCACAGTTCTGTGCTTACCTACAAGTGACTCTAAAATTATTATGATTACATATTTAACAGTTCAGAATAACCTCAGAGCTGGTTTCAATGATCTTCACAGATTTGTCCACCAGAAAGATGTGGGCAGTGTAATCCTGCTTTGTCAGAAGAAAACGTGTAACCTACTTGCAGAATTTCCCTCTTTCTAATCTAGCTATGCACAAAGTGCTGGGCTGCATCAAGAGAAGTGTGGCCAGCAGGGCAAGGGAGGTGATTCTCCCCCTTTACTCTGCTCTCGTCAGACCCCACCTGGAGTACTGTGTGCAATTCTGGAGCCCCCAACACAAGAAGGACATGGAACTGCTGGAGCGGGTCCACAGGAGAGCCACGAAGATGATCAGAGGGCTGCAGGACCTCTGCTATGAGGACAGGCTGAGAGAGTTGGGGCTCTTCAGCCTGGAGAAGAGAAGGCTTCAAGGAGACCTCATAGTGGCTTTCCAGTATCTGAAGGGAGCCTACAGGAAAGCTGGGGAGGGACTATTTACATGGTCTAGTAATGTCAAGACGAGGGGGAATGGGTTTAAGCTGGAAGAGGGGAGATTCCGACTGGATGTTAGGAGGAAGTTCTTTACAGTGAGGGTGGTAAGGCACTGGCACAGGTTGCCCAGGGAGGTTGTGGATGCTTCCTCCCTGGAGGCGTTTAAGGCCAGGCTGGATGAGGCCTTGAGCAGCCTGCTCTAGTAGGAGGTGTCCCTGCCTATGGCAGGGGGTTGCAGCTGGATGATCCTTGAGGTCCCTTCCAACCTAAACCATTCTATGATTCTATGAAAGTAGATCACAGTTTCTTCACATGTAGTAATGTGAGTAAAGTGGCCAATGCTTTTTCTTTGACCTTAAGGCCAAGCAGCACAGTGCTACTGTCATCTATATGGATAAACTTCCCATCACCACCAGAAGAAAAAGAGGATGACTTCATATAAAATGTGAAGTGGCACGGGGCCCTCATGGGAACTCTCACGTGAGAACTACTGGCACAGACCATACCTTGCTCCAGTCTGCAGTAATGATTAAACAACACAAAAAACTCCTGACCAGCACTTAATCTCTGATTAATGTATTTGTTTAGATGTAGCTGGTAAGGCATCAACGTCTAGCTCAGGCTACCAAGGAGTGCCACATCAAATCTTACTGATGTACAGCACTTTTGGACCAATGAAACATTTTGCAACACTTGAGCTTAAATATACCCTTCTATAAGCTAAAGGAAGGGAAAGAAGATAAAAGGTAAAACATCTGTCAAAGCATGACTGAAACAGAAGGTCAAAATTGCTTGTTAAAAGACTAGCACCATCCTCCAACTAAATCAATTTTCCAAGCCCACTCACTTTCCTCATCCCCTGAAGAAGTTTTAAGCTTAGTTAAATTTAGCTGCAAGAAATTCTCTTGCAGGCTAGTCTTCATGATTATATGAAGCAGTTCTTTGATTAGGAGTGCAAAAAAAAAAATAAATTAGGATGAGTATCAGCAGAGTAAAAATGGAAACCCAAGTCAGCTTGTGAAATGAATCACCCCATCAGCAATGTGTAAGCTAAAAGAAAGGAAACCCAGAATAGCGCCTTCTGGAAGAAAACATCATAGTGGCTGAAATCTGCCCATGTAACTACCAGAGTAAGCTACAGGAGATTTGATACATTTTGAATCATATTTGTAATCGCTTTTGTAAACTTCAGAGGCACTTGGAGGAAAAAAAAAAACCAAACCCAAAGCTACATTTTCTAGATTTGCTGCAAAATCATAAGAAATCCACAGAATATAAAACAAAGGAGATTTTCATCACTTACTTATAACAAAGATGGTACAGATCTGACTGTGTACAATTTTTTTTTAACGATTTAACAAATTCTTTCCTTTTCAGATGAGAATCGCTGTATGAAATAATAACAGGAGTGGTTTTTACAGTAATTAAAAGCCCTTTATCTATCACCTTCACAGAAGAAGTTTCTTCACTGACTGCTTGACAGGTATGGGTAATTGATGGATCATTGCTGTCTACAACTCACCTCATTGCTGTCTACAACTACCTGAAGGGTGGTTGTAGCCAGGTGGGGGTTGGTCTCTTCTCCCAGGCAACCAGCAACAGGACAAGGGGACACAGCCTCAAGTTGTGCCGAGGGAAGTATGGGCTGGATGTTAGGAGGAAGTTCTTCACAGAGAGAGTGATTTGCCCTTGGAATGGACTGCCCAGGGAGGTGGCGGAGTCACCATCCCTGGGGGTGTTCAGGAAAAGACTGGATGAGGCACTTAGTGCCATG